>OX104121.1:57440243-58040243 GCA_944474755.1 Limnoperna fortunei | reverse complement strand
ATACCAAATGTGGCTCTGCAAAATTTCGTTTCATTACTCTCCTGACCACATTTGCATCCATCAGCTCGTGGCATATATGATATAACAACTAAAAAGCTCAACAATACGGGTAAAACCTTCATTCTTTAGTCTCTAAAAAAGCAAAAACGGAAATATACGTTCAGTTTTTTCAACGTGGCACTAGAAGCCAGAACCAATGCAGAAAAAATTTGATAAATGATCAACTAGATAATTTCTAAAAAGGTTGTTGGTTTAATGCTTATACAATTGTAATCATTTTGTTTTTATAAAATTCTTACCTTATCTTAGTACTATAAAAATGCAAATTAAATGTTTTGATGTTTATACCTCAGTTGTGAACCGGATGTGACCGTAATGCATATGATTATAATAAAAGTACTGTGACCAATAACATATGAGGATTTTCCGTTTGTCAACAATGTAACAACATGCGTGATAAATTTTTAAATTTTTGTTGTTATTGTTTAGGATTTTTCCACTTAAAAATGAAACAATTAAGGAGCAAGACTTTAAACACGTATATCACGTGAAATAGATTAGTTCTCGTGTTGGTGTGATTAATAATAAGATACACGCACATTTATGTATGTATTCGTGACCATAAAAATGTACAGGTGAATAGTTTATGCAAAAAAGTAGTTACTTCGTGTGATGTTACTATTTGACAGATTAATGATTTTTTTAGCTGAAATCAGTTTTTGCAAAATACTTTATAAGTTACTGATAGTATAAATTGCTTTCACGCTAGGTACAACATTCGTTACACGTGTTAAGGCTTGTTATTGTGGACATCAAATATTTAATATTGAATAATTCCATTAACACTCGTTTGATTTTAACAGTTCCAAGCTAAACTCAACAATTACACACAGTATCGCGATTTGCAATACATTTAATACGTTCAGTACAGCTTTAAACATCTGGGTCACACAGTATGTATTTCGTCAGTACAAGGGGAACGGTAGCATCTTGTAGTTTAAAGTAATTCAGTACTATACTAAAATGTTATCATTTCATATAATTAAAAAATGAATGACATCCTTCAATTTTGCCAAAGATATATAAGTAAAAGGTACATTTACAGTGCAACACAGTTAATTTTTAATTACCTTACGTCATAGGTAGCCGTTCCAGAAGATATGAACACTACAGTATGTATATGAGTGTTTTCTTTATTGTAATTATAAAATATTCTTGGAGAGTTGTTTCCAAATGCTCATAATACATATATCAAGATACATTCTTGGGTTTTCAATCTAACGTTTTTATGAACAGAAAATACCAAAATCAGGAAAACTTAATCATTATTTTAATACTGACCGATTGTATTTTAGATATGGATTTCCCATTTCCGGAAGCCCAATTAGCCTTTTTATGAACTGATAAAGATACAAAACGACAACAGAGGAGCAAATATAGTATCCATTGAAATACCAGCAGGCTGTTGAAAACATGCCCTCCAAACATGACAAATATGTAAAAGAGTTTACCATAATTACAGACACCCGTCGTGTTTAATTTATAAATGATAGCATGTCCAGTCAATTTCGGAACAATTGAACATTTAGAAGTATCAACAAATCAAGTTATGTAACTAGATTAGCAGAACAATTTACATAATTTCATTGTGCTAGGATGTTCATGATTTACTCACAATGGAGTCTATTTGAACATGTCTGTAAATAACTACATGTTCAAGCACATATTTGGTCAGTAGATAAATGGGTACACTTTGAACGCACATAGCATGATACTCTCTTTGCTATTATGTTAAGAGTGTACCCATATAAGTATTGGCACATATTGCATTGCCTAAATATATAATTAAAATTAAGGTATAAAAACGCCACCGGTACTTGTCCTACATATCATGATTTTATAAGGGACCGTTTCAGAACTGAAAAATCACCAAAGTGCTTTAATTTGTAAATTTCTATCGGTAAAATAGGGACAATGTATAACATCAGTCATAAGTTGAATATGCTGTCAGATCAAAATAAAGTTGTTTAAGCAGGCAGTTATTTGTTAAAGTTTATGTAATTTTGCTGCACTAGATTTCCTAATGCATATTTGTGTAACTCCAGAACTAAATGTTTTATGGCAAAAAGGGGAGTAAATAAGCTGCTGGAAAAGTGGTCTCAAACGGGAGCTATGACAATACCATAGAGCGGTAGTTTCGATTTTGTCAGTGGTTCTTAACACATCTATTACTTATTTCTTTAACATATCAAGTGACATTGGATAGAAAATGTCGTTTTCCACCAAAGGCTTTTTTGCGACACTTTTTTGAGTTCAACATATTTTAAACCTTTAAAATCGTTGTTGTGTTGATTGTGTAGTACGGATTTTAAGTTGATACTCTGTTTAGATCTTCTTTTTACCTGTATAACAATTTGTGGTTGCCTAAATACATAGCTTAAAGAAACACAAAGAAAACAAGCAGAGAGTGTATTTTCATATTGTCGACAGACTTGTTATGTTCAGGCTGTTGTCCTATACTATATTTACATGGAACATTTCAAGAGACAGATAACGTCCACAAATGCATTATACAAATGACCACAATTTGGATGACAGACTAAGAACAGTCAAAATTATAGATAAAGAATGCATGAGCTCTCATAACAACCAGGAGTGAACTAGATACAGCAGAAGGATACGTGTTTCCGACATCAATAATGACACTCTTTAGATAGCAAAATATTTTAAAACGTAATAAATAGCGCATTATATAATCTTCACTATACACAAAACCTATAAAGTAGATTGCACTTATTTTCAAATTACACACTATTGCTTTACTTTTCGTACGTTCAACGAAATATAATGGAGAGCTAACAATGCTTCCGTTTTTCCCTATCAACCCAGATCTAACTCGTGTGTTTAATAATGACTGTTGGTATTAATTGTTTTTTCATTGGCGTTGATGCTGACATTTATTCGAATCGTATATCTTTCTAACATTGACAACGTTTACCTAGGATAAAATATTTTAAACCTACATTCAACAATAAAACAATTTATTACATAGTAATAATTGTTCCCATTATATTGCATAAAGGAATAAAATGCAATACATTTTCATATTTTACACTGCGTCGGATCTTTTATGTAATATTCGGGAAAAGTACGGATGTTTTCATCAGCTTATATATTTTTACAGTCGTTTGGATTTAAAAATTGTTATAAATATATTTACCAAGTGAAAAGATGAAAATATTGGACCTAGTTAAATATTACAAAGGAGCAAAGTTAATGAATAATCACTTAAAAGCACCCCAAAAATGATTACTTTATAATGAAAGGGTTATTGCATGAATATTGGTAAATATTGTCCTTCGCAAGATTCCATATTTCACTCGCAAGCTCGTGCAATATACATTAGCTTGGGACAATATTTTCAAATATTCATGCAATAAACCTATAATATTCCACATATATTCTCCACCATATCTCCTTTCTTTCACTTTAACCATTTGGGGATGTTAGAGATGACCTCACTCTTACATTCCGTTTACACCATATTTTGCAAAATCGACTTTTTGCTACGACAAACCAATGAATTTAACACTTTTTACAACCTAATTATGATACCCCAATTCCTTTGCTTATAATTAATCTTTACATATTGCAATTAGTTTTACTTTTTAAAATAGTGTGAATTGTGTTAAATATATAGAAGTTGAGAAAACATATTAAATTTTATATATCTGTGTTTTAAGGTCTTTCCCACTACAGTGACATACCTTATTAACTTTCTTATGATTATTGGTTAGGTTTATAAAATAATTTCTGCTGTCATTTGCGCAAGTGTATTGCGAAATAACATTACCTTACACACTTAATTTGTTATTGAAGTATTATAGAATTATAAGAAATAAACACCGTTTCAATGGATTTGTCGGTATTTCAATAAGTCCAACTCACTCACAGAAGTACTATAAAAGTCCTTCGGACTACGGACTTTTATTTGTGAGCGAGTTGGCCTTGTAGATATATTGATAAACATATTGAAAACACTGTTCAGTCCTATATTCAATTTAAGTAGGACTAAATGCTTAAATTCTACATAAAAAGAGTTTTCCGTTGTATCGTATCATATTTTCATTAATTTTGTCTTTGGCTATTGATATATTTCGACTAAGTGGCATCATTTCTATTAACTCCACATGAATATAATATTCCACCTGACTTCAAAAACAAATCCTTTCCGATTATATCTTATAGCTATATTAACCCAATTGCATCCAGAATCTTCAATTACAAAAGTGCATTGCAGAATCTTTTGATTAATGACTACAAGAACAAATCTCTTGACTGCTCTTGTCACCATTTTCAATCATATATAAGTCCTTAGGGTCACGTAATAACTGGGACCAAAATACCGTGATCCTAAATCCATCAATCAGAATTACAACAAATAATAATTAATTCAATAGCGGATTATGCCAGAAACTTGGAAAAACAGGAATAGCGAGAGGTTGGTATCTGCCAGAGTGGATGAAGGTCTTAAGATCATTAATTCAAATTAAAATAAGTCGTTTAGGAAGGTCTATGAGTACTTAAGCATCGTCATTCTTTCGAAACTGTCAAACTAACTCCGATATTCATGACAAAAATGTAGTAGTGCCAGAGAATAAGGCCATTAACAACTTTTATCTGCAAAGAAACATGTTTAGTGTAGTAAATGAATTAGGCATGGAGAGTTCACTTGGCAATCTACTTACACATGCATTACGCTTTCAAAAGGAAAGATTCTTGGTTTGGTTTGGTTACTCACTTTCTGTTTTTGTACTTTTGTTTTTTCGCTGTATATGTTTGTCTCTATCCAGATTTGTAAATGTCCATTCGCTTTCCAATCTTGTTGTGCGGTAGGTTTTCTTTGCTATTTTTCCATTAAAACTTTAATTTTCCTAAGTGTAGGTTGATGCTGTAAGAACACATGCGTTTTGCATTACTTTTTCTTACTTTGACCTCAGTTTACAAATACTTTTAAGATCGTTCTGGAGTATTGTAAACCTAGATAAAACCTTATATAAACCAAATATGTATTCAAAGATTATTTTGAGAGCTGAAATTGTAACGTGCATTCCCACGTCACTAAAATATGTGATCGTACCAGAGTTAACTTCCGGATTCCAAATCCGTCATTGATACTTTAAACGGTATCGTTTTTAACCAGAAATTCAGATGGAACAAGGTTTTTACCCCTTAACAATCTTATGACAACTTTCAGCACACTGAACCATCTTTCCAGCACTGTAATACCCACTGCTGAAACCTCTCAGCACATCACCACAATAAACCACTGCTGTGAAATAACCTGTTACCACGACGCAACCTAACTGCTGAATCACCTTTCTATCTATACACGTTTTCACTGCTAAGACCCTCCAGCACAGTGTTACCTTCGGCAACACATTATTCTACGACTTGAAACCTCTCGGCACACTGAAGCGTTAAGCACTACACAATAAACCAATAACTTCTCAGCGTTTTCAGAACTGTTCTGTTTGGAATTAACCAGCAAACTTCTAACTTCTAACGATTGCCAATTTCTGAATTGTTTTACGATCGACGATTTCCTTACTTACTAAATCATTGCCGACAACGTTTTAAATACCATAGATGAGTCCACTATTGCTACCAAAACTCTATCCCTAAGGCGTTTAAATGAACACAATTTATCCCAAAGTAAACGTTAAACATACTACGACACAGATTTTCTGAATGAATGACCGGCTACAACATATATTCCAATGCGACCAAACTTTCAAAGTATCGTCCTATTTAAATCTATAAATAAAATAAATACCAAACCAAATCGTTGATTGTTTACTCATACATACAAATTTATTGATAAACAACCAACACACATAACTATAGAAAATATTAAATATCAAAGAAACATTTGTTCCTCACAAATACAGTTTAATTAATGGTATAATTTTTGTATTTAAAAGGAATGTCGGGACAGCTGCATAATACCTAACACACAGAAATATTGTACTTGTTTTGGTGTTTATGCGACTTTGACTGTGAATCATCAAGAGTTCAAACCTTGTGTTAGTGATAAAGGTATATTTTATAATTTAAGTAATTTTTGTCACTTAATAATGCCAAATTTGTATATACTGCTAGTTGGTATTAATAATCCATTAACATACAGTCCAGAAGGTCCCAAAATATAATAAAGAGATCAACAATTTAGTTCAAAGATTATAACCTCCTATAAAAAAAGTTTTCAATTTTCATGCAAGTGTTACAACATTATTTTTATCTGCAAACAACATTCTCAAGAGTGGTTAACAAATGAATTAGGTATGGAGAGATCACTTGGCAATCCTACGTACACATCCGCTACGCTTTCAAAAGAGAAGATTCTTGAAATCACAAATCGGTGTTTGTTCTTCAAATCAAAGTCGAAGATTGTGATCTCCTCTTCTTGTATTAGATACAAGCTGCGTTTCATAGAAGGAAGTCGTAGTCTAAGTGTACCATCAAAACATTTTAACAACAATAAATAGGACTTCAATAATACAGTGACATTTTCTATTCCACTCCAGGAGTGGCATAAATTAAAAACTTCAAAAGTCCTTATAGACATCTTGAGGTCTGAATCTCTACGTCAATGTAACCACATTAAACACTTTTGATTTTGCTACACTTTGCACGGCCATTCCTCGTACGTGGCTTAAAAGCAATCTTAAAGATCTTTTTAAACGCTGCTGTTTCAAAAGAAACAAAAAGAGACGATATTAATACCTGGTTATTAGCCATGAGAGATCATATTTCGTCATCAATGAGTCAAAATCAAATAACAAATATACTGAAGGCCAAATCTGTCAAATGCTAGATTTTCTGATTGAAAATATATTCGTCATGTTTGAAGGACATTTTTTGTAAACAGACTGTTGGTATTCCAATAAGTACTAATTGTGCTACTCTCCTGTCCTATACGTTTTCAAATGTACAAACCATATGTCGGTAGCTGTTGGAATGTTTCTATCGGTGAATTTAGCTATCAAACATTGATAAAATAAGCCCTTTACAGCTGATAATGATGTTTGATGGCGAATTATATCATTCGAACGAGAGACGCAGGGACATCCATCAAAGAAATTGCTCATTGTGCGGATCACATTCAACCGTTAACCGTATCGTATGTAAGCATCAAACGAACATTTTTAAAGACTTTCCATGACCTTAAAGACTCACAGTAACTCTGTTCGTGAAGATATGGTTCTAGTTCAACTTATCAGGCGAAGCCATTGTGTAAACTGCACTGTGTTTGTTATAATGAAGAACATAACTGAATAGACACAAAGCTATATGTTACCGTTCAAGACGACATGTGAAACGTCCATTTCTCGAACGAAGACATAACAACACGTCTTCAAAAAGTGCCAACTCGTCGCAAACTGAATTTAGCCTCTTTGAGAAAGGTTAATTAGTCTGATGAGAGCAGCTTTTATCTGTATGTACCTGATATCAAAGTTTAAGTATGGTGGCAACCAAACGCTTTCAAAATATGTTTTATATTTCGTGGTTATTTGAATGCTCAAACGTTTGGAATTACATTCTAGAAACTAGTGAATGAGGCATTTTTCATGATCGACAACGCAAAAGGCATCGGAATATTTGCGTGAGGATTCAGCGGACACATTGTAACAGCTGGCAAGACGTCCCATCTCAAATCCAGTTGAGAACGTCTGAGTCATCATCGGTGATCATGTTCGAGAATGAAGGCATTAAGTACAGACATGATCAGACTCAGACCAGGCATTACGTCAGAAAATGGCATCAAAAGACTTCACAGCGAACTTGTCTAATAACAAAACAAAATGGCAGAATGTTCGAAGCCGTTTTTCTGGAATACGTAGTGTACACAAAAAATCGTCTACCAATTTGGCATTTATTCCTAAAACTCGGTCTTACAAGAGTATTGTCATAGTATTAACCTAACTAAACAGATTTAAAATGTTGAATTACGCAAGGCGATATATTTTGCAGAAGTGGCCTGTATGAAAAAGCAGCGGAGTGATCCTGAAGGATCAAACTGTCGTAATCCGTGTAGGTCGGTAAATATGGTTCACTATATGTATTTGAAACAAAGAGTTAAGAAAATTATTTTATTGGCCTTTTAACTACCAAAATTATAGAAATTGTTTTAAGTAATTACAGGATTTTTAACAGGCCTACAGGAAAGGACGATTGCATGTTGGTATTGAAGGAATTTACGTTAATTAAATGTGATGTTCAACTACCTTGTTGGGCTATGTTTTTGTAAGTTTTAAATCTTTTTATTGTCTACTTAAACTCAACGGAATTGTATTCTTAGTTTATTTTATAAAAGACATTTTTCAATTGTATGCAAATAGCAGAAAAAACCACCGAACAAACATTGCACAAAGTCAAGGGACAGTTATAAATCCGGATATAGACAAACGCAACACAAGAACCAAAAACTCCCTGCCATGTCCAGGGAAAAGTCAAATGTCATATCGTATGGTGCGTATTTAAAATCCATAAATTGCACTTTTTATGTATAAGGAAACAAACGACAAGTAAACACAAAACTGTTGTTAAATAATTGAAAGGAAAACACAAAACTAATAGACATTCAACACAAAAAATAGAAATACGAAGTACATTATAGGCAAAAATTGAAACTAAATCAGACATTATTTGACGTATGATACTACTAACCATTATTTAGTATAATCCATCATTTTCCATTATCTCTTTTATCAGAGAAAGACAATATCTTCAAGATATTACTATGACACGATGGCCTTCAACAAAGTTTGAAAATGTCGTTGAAGAAATGTTAAGAAAAAAATCTAAATTACTCGAATATCAGGTAATGCCTCAAACCATCTCAGATTCAGCTGGCTTAACAAGATAGTATTTTATCAATATTAAATCGAACTACAATACCCTTCCATGACATAGAATGACATAAACATTTATACAGAAGACATTCTACGATAGAAAAAACACAGAACCTATGTGACGGGCTCAAAACACCATTTTATTCTTAGTTTCAGAAAACTCTAAAGATTTGGAAATAATCTTATAAATTTGTGTTTGATCTTGACATCACAATATAAAATGTAATTATGTAAAGTAGCACTAAAGGGATTATAATATATTAATCATATTAACAACATGCAAATTACATAGTATTCTTACATTAAACTGTACTGAACCTTGTCAACTAATTAATTTCCTATATTTGATTAAAGTCATAATTATAAGTTTGTTTTGTTTTATTGCAGAGACAATATTATCTTTTTGAATATCTTTTTTTCGTCTTTAACGGAGGAAGTTACAGAGGAAGAACTTGCATATACGGTTTGACGTTAAGATAGACATCATTTTGTGCCACTGGTTGTGTTTTTTTGTTTCGCATTTGTCTATAATGTTGTCTATCCCTGAATAGTCATTAATTGAATACTCGTCGGTATCTTTGACTTTGTTTTCTTATATTAGAAATAACTAAGATTATGAATCCTGGGTAAACTTTTGACAATTACAATAATGTGGCTATTTGTTCGATAATAACTTACTATGGGTAAGATGGACAGTTACAAATGAAGATAAATTGGTTGTAGCAAAGATTGAATACACTGTGAACATATCAAATATGAAAGAAAGATTAGATGAAAGTCGACAGATACAGAATGTCTACAAAATGCTTTGCCAAGTCGGTCTCAAGAGTAAACGCAAAAAGCTTTCTTTATGATAGTTCATAATAGTTTATAATAGAGTTGCTTTTTATTTTGTTGAAAATTTACCAATAATTTTCAAAAAAAAAAATAATAAACAGAAGTGACAAACAATGAAGACAAAAAATAACAGGCTTATAACAGTTCCTGATGCTAAAACAATTCTATTTTTTTCAGACTGAGAATTTCGTGTCTGATGTTGGTGGATCTCTCGGACTATGGATTGGAATGTCTATTATTAGTATAGGAGAACTCGTTGAATTGTTCATATTGTTATTCTCAAATCAACGACATCGGAACGTAAACAACTTGGAGACTTAAGTGGAAAATCAGAATGACACTACAACACCCGATCTGGATAAAGAACAAATGTAAATATTTTAATAGAAACAAACTTTGTAACGTTTCTCATATAAACATCACCTGTTACACAATTCCAACAAATATCAACAATTTCTCGATATAATAGAAAGAAATAAACCAGATAAATAAACTGTCAATGTTTTTGAAACATCTTAGTAAATGATATTATCTTAATATTTATTAACATGTTCATACAAACTGGTCAAGCAGCGACAATGAATATAAGATTTCCGTAAAATAGAAAGTTAAAATAGAAAATGCATTGTATTAATGATTCTGTACATACCTTTACATGTAGTATTTTTAAATTTATTTGAGTTGCTTCGCTTTATGTAAAAAAAAGAAATTATGTTTAAACAAAACCGTTGACATATCATGTCCTGAAAATACAGAAATCACGAGTTCCAAGTTTTTGTCAAATTCAGATTCAAATATCAGTAATTTTGCAAAAAACAAATTATTTAGAAAAAACTTATTTTTGGTCAAAATGTTTTGAGGAAATAACTTGTTTGAGCTATGGTTTTTAATAATTTATTCTTGGATTTTATATATGGTGTGGTGTTACGCGTAGTATTTACACGTTTACTTTATATAAAGCATATAATGAAATTTTCAACAAAAGGTCTTGAAAGTTTGTAATTTTTCTGGATTGTTTAGATTTAATTAGATATGTCTTGTGAAAATTAGAAACAATAACAACATCTTTTTATTTCAGGAATTTACTTGACGTTGTGGATCGATTTTATTTTAAGAATCAGCTCAGGACAAGATTCAATTCTATTGTGCAATTATGATAAATGCTTCTATCGAAAACACCGTTTAACTGGATTGATGTAACTTGCAAAATAATTAATAGGACTGTAACATTACTGGACAAACGTAAAATAATGTTGTTTCGAAAGCGTAATTACAAACGCCATGCCAATTACGAAATTTAAAAATTGTGAACATGCTGAATTATATGCGTACCTTCTCAATATCGTTCTAATATTAATACAAATATGACACTACATGCTAAATGTAATAACACTATTTGTAGTAAAATTAATTTTAAAATTTTACAAGTGCTTCTTTAAGTTATTTCACGCGTTTATTTTCAATTCATTATCTGTTGTGATTGTGCCTGATTAGTTCAAGCTGTGTATTTAATGTAACTTAATTGGCATTGTTCGAGATGTTTTCAGATGGTTTAAATTATATTTGTTTTAATTTTGATTTATTATGATTATCATATTGTATGTAAATTGTCGGACTGATTTCTTGAGGTAAATTGTTGTAAACCGTGTACTTTAAAATCAAAAGAGACAGCTGCCTGTGTTGCCCAGCAATTTTGTCTACACGCGTTTTGAGAATTTGTTGGCCACACCTTTTCTTCTAAACCAAGAAAGGAGTGACAATAGATTTACATCTGTTCAACGTTCAGCATTTTAGCTACATATGTATATACATGACGATAACATGTGAACAAACAATGTATCGCTAGGAAAATGAGAAAACGATTTTGACCGCCATAAGAAAATATCGGGATATTGGCGAGGACGAAGAATTTTGCATTTTCTTACAGCTGCAATTCGCTTCTCTTTGTAAGATCACATATGTGTGTATTGTGCAAGGAACTTTGTCTTCCCCAAGTATGTTACTACTACGATCCGGGTTCAAGTAGTGTGTATGATAAGCCTTTTAGCCAACACATTGTCAATGCGTCACCCGGAACACGCAGGGTATTAATGTGAGTCAAGCCCAAAGACCCTTCAGTTTCACTTCAAATTTTGATTGCTTATTACCTTTTTAAAATTTTCTTATGATTATGATATGGAGTATATCATCAATGATCCTGCATTGGGCTCAGTGGCCGACTTGTAAAGGTAGTAATCAGTAAGCCTGTCAACAATGATTTTGCGGGTTCTAGTCTGTCTGCGGGTAGGCTGTGCTTAATTCAAATCTTAAATGAATCGAACAGCGGGTACTCCAGCTTCCACCAAAATACAATAAATAAGCTAACAAATAGATGACAAATTGCTAAAAGTAGTGGTAAATATCATTCAAATAAACACAGTAGATTTCGGATAGAGAATATTTGACTTCCCTAAAACAATTTCAATGCAAAATGCGCTTTTAAAACGTTTTATTATATAGTTAATTATAATTATTTTATAGTCATTTAAAATATGTTTTTTTTGTTTAAGATAGTACAAGTTTTTTTTAAATTTGCATTTTTAATAATATATGTTTATTACAAATTGATTGCGAGCTACCTTGTTATTGTAATTTGTGTTGTAATTATTGGCTTTTAATAATGTTACTTTATCAGAAACTTGTTTGATAAACATTTAAGGGGCAATTATCCTCAGTTGTCTTAAAATATTTCGTGATAGGAATTTATTTATTTACAAAAATAGACTTTATCATATTTCTTTAGTATTATAGAAAAGATTAACTATGTCGCGAGCGCTGGGAATTGAAAATGGTCCCAGCTTTTGTTGATCAATGCCTCTTATTGCTTTAATAGTTCAAACGCAAGAACGAGTTGTTAAAAAACTATTTTACCTGGTTTTAGATGTGATACTTCTTAAAACATGTCTAATGTCTCGTCTCAAGAATGCATTATATAAATATACAAAAATAGTCATGGTTAAAATGTTATACAATGCCTTTACATGATTTGTTTTGTTTCAAACACAAGATCTTTTTGTGTTACCAAAGTTTAGGTCTAGATTTCGTATATATAACTGTTAGAATTATTTTCACAGTCTACTGTGAAATACTTTCGTAATTTTTGTGGAGACCTCAGACCTCGAAATTAAAATTGCAATGATGAATAAACAACTATCTGAAAAATGTCGTCAGAGATTGGTCAGATTTGTGGATGTAATATATGATTTTAAATGAATACATATGCAGGTTCATGTTCGTTTTTTTAATATAGGTATCATTTAATTGGAAAGGGTACGACGAAACGTTGATTTCCGGTTGTGAAGTGGAGAGAGATATCTAGTGTTAATTTTAGATGTTAAAAAGTAACAAATTAGTATCGGAAGAATGATTTCAGTTGTTCCTCTGAACATATATAAAATTAATATAATATAATATTTGGAAGAGGAGCTTTATTTTATCTTCATTGATGCATATAAATTTTTGAATTTGCATCCGCGAAGAATTCGGTTGTGATTTAACATATTTTTAAACGCACGTCTGGTTTGAGGGAGTGATAGCACTTGTATTAAGTCCACATGAATATATTGACAAATCATATGACATATCCACACTTTATAGTAACATTAACTTGTAGACTTGCGGAGTCGTATCGTAGTTGTATCAAGTGCTCCGTAGAAGACATTGGCTTCTTCTTAACATTAGATTTTTCCTAACGAAAATGTTTCAGAAGTTGATAAAAACAACGATATGTTTAAGTGTCCACCATCCACTACATTGGAACGCCCAGAAAGGATTGAACCCTCGAGTACCTTCACAGTACCCAGTCTTTGTTAAATAATTTAGAAATGTCAGATTATGAGACCAATTTTTAAGACTAAACGAAGCCACGAACCTATATTTTTTACGTCCTGAAACAACATAATTTTACTGTTGATACGACGTGCATGTGAATGTGAATGTAATTCCTAACAATTTCAAACTCTTTTGAGGTAAGCAAGAAGATGTACATTGCCATAGCTTTGTAATCCAGCCTAATAAATTGATAGTAAATTACAACGTGCGAGCGAGTAAGAGCACTGTACATGAGCACCGCGTGTCAGTAATGCCTCCGTACGTTAACATGGCAATCACATGGCGATATTACGTTGTAAGCCCGTTGTCCGCATATACGACTGACCTACACAACGTACAGTACACGCAACCGCTTACCCCTAGAAGTGGCAGGAATTTTCATCATTAACTTGTTTTGGCTACTACATCTATGTCAGCAGCACCACGCATAATAAAATAAGACCACAAATTAACAACAAAGTATACCACATTTTTATCAATACTAACAACAAATGTTAATTCAAACACCACGTATAGCACTGAAACAACCATAAATAATGCTATAACAACAATACACATTAATACACTACAATTCATGTCAATTATTGTAACTAGGACACAAATATCAATAAAGTACCAGTATCACTGCTAATTGAATTATGGCGTTGTATATACCTACATTATTTAATCCATTATATTTCAAAAACAATTTACAAAATTCATCTTAAACGCAAAAACATTATAGTTCCCTATAGTGTTATAAATGTATCAATAAATATTGTAACCTATCTATTAAACGAAGTATTTCCAAACTGGGAAATCACAATGTATTGCAGATTCTAAAGTGATTAACATAGGCATTATATAAACTTTTAACTGTTTCCGACAGTATTGATTAATACTCTAAGATATTAATAAAATTAGTTTTCGATGGATAATGGGAATCAAATGATACTAGATTTTAAGATTGCTTAATATTAATTAAATTTTCAAAGGAGTAATTTCTTAATTTTTTTTTGTGCGTGCCTGTTCATTGTTGTCCTTTCTTGTTTAACCATTGTTTGTCTATCTCAAACTATCGTTATCAATACTTCTTAGTATTTTTGATAATTTTTTAAGATACTAAACTATTGTAGCTTCAGATTTTTTGCTTCTCTTTGTACTTGATATAAATAAGAATATTTATTGAATAAAAGAGGACATAACGATTATCAAACACGCGTTTGGCGTAGTAAATTATGATAACCTTGGATTCTAAAGAAAAATAAGTAACTAAATTCATATTGATGTTGATTTTTAAAAGGTATAACATTGTAACTAAGATATGTATTGCAATTCTGATATAAAGACTCCAAAGAAACAAGTGCATCTTCTATAGTCTGTGGGTATGGGTAAAATAATGGACATAGTTTCAAGAAACTTATGCTTCATTGTTTATGATTTATTAATTAATGCTAACATTTAATATTTCAACATTATATTACTACGTTAGATTAACGACTTTAAAAAAAGTAAACGTGATTTTAAATGAAGTGAATATGTTTAATCAGAATCTAATTGCCGTGAAACTCCGTATACATGAGACAAGGATTGTCAAGTGTACTGTGAGGTGGTAATACTATTGTGTTTATTAGTCATGTTTGGACAAGATACTGATTCAGAGGCAATTAACATCTAGCATCGTTAGATTATCTTCTCAAACTGATCTCTCTGGCTTTTTTTGTGCTTGACTGTTTAATTTCCAAGCAGATGTTGTATTTGATTAATGATTGAATGTACCTGTAATTTGTCTATAAAACAACGTGTTTTGCAACGAACAGAGAAAAATGAAGAAATCATTAACTGTCCCCTGAATCGAATTCTACATATTGTACAAGGTGAGAGATTAAAGTTGTTTTTATACAAACGCATAAAGTTTGGCAAAACTCAATGAATTTAAAGCAGAGTTCAAGAGAAACAAGACGACTGTGATGTGTAGAAATCACATAAGTGTATCTCCTCGACGACCCAAACTTTGAAATCAAGAATGGTGTGGTGTTGGTACTGTAAAGTATTCTGGCGGTCGACTTCAATCTTAATTGACAAGGAAAGGTCGGGGGTTTTCTATGGGTACCCCGGCTCCCTCCACGAAATAATATCGAGGCTATATAGCTGCAAAATTGATGAATGTAGAGTTGAACAACATTTAAACAAAAAAAAACAGATCACATGATATGTCATTGACAAGGTGACGAACACAACATAATATAACACATATACAATTTTGGAAGCTGGATTATATTTTTACTTATGTACATTTTAATAGCAATAATGAAAACAATAATATTGATAACACGATACGCGTTTAGCAATATAATATTTGAAGTTTACAATTTTATTCGTATATAAAATGGAAAATAAGGTAAATGAAAATAAACACCTTACAATAAATTACTCTCAAAGTAACGTTGTATAAAATGATCTCCGCAAACGACTTTGTTGCTGCTGTGAAATTGTTAAACTGGCGAGCCACTTGTTACAAACGTCTGGTTTATTGCCTTGTTTGGGTTTGACAGAAACAAACCTTATCAACCATTCTTCTGCTGATTGACCACTTTAAGTTATCATCACGCGACAACTTTTAGATACTCACTTGATATTTAGTAATAATTAATGATGTTGGTTTACGAAAAGTCGAGAATCCAATCATTAGAAGCGTCGTTTGAATTTTGTAACCTTCAGTAATCTTGGTTTCTAATGATAAAACGTCGGGTTTGCCATATTATAATTATTTGTTTTCTGCTTAATTTTTCATGAAATGTCAATTATACTTTATGTTATATCAGATTTGTTTTGTATTAATAGAGCAAATACCAGTGGTACTGTAGCTGTCACTGAGACACGCAAATATTTATTATAGTTTGCTGTTTCATTAAGATAAATGCACTAAAGAACTGCTTGCTTTAGATAATTAAAATATTGTAACTTAACTAACTTATACTAATGAGCGACTTCATTCGATTATGATATCACGTTAGACTTAAAAGACATACGTAACGCTAAACGACATCTGAACTTGTTATATCTATAGTTAATGATAACGTCATAGTTAATTATAACGCTTAACAAGGGCTATCACAAAACTAAAAGGGTAGCAAATTGTCAAAGTATTCAAACCAAACTTTAAATATGCGGGTCAATGTACAGTGATGATCTCATATTTGGATATCCTACGAAATTTATTTTGATTAAGGTCATTGGTATTAATCAACGACGTCACATGATATTGTCAACAACCACATTTCCAGACAGGTTAAACACAACAATCGCTTGCTTCTAGCTTATACTTTAATTCTAATTAAGGACAACATTTAGTATAACAAATTGCGGAATCTACAAGAAAAATCCGCTACATTTTAAAACGCTGATTTGCTGTTGAAAATAATCGTTTGAATTCAATTTGCACATTTTTGGATATACGTAAGGAACAACAGCTTGACCAAACGCCGTAAGCAGTTGTTATTTGTCGCGCAAAAACCGCAACACAGACACGGCGATGTTTAATATAGTCAAAAGATGATTCACTTTTTAATTATATAGGGACTTGGTTTGACACTGTAGTGCATACTCTTGAATATCTTTTTTAACTAAATATCAAATATCTAGTTCAGACAAAGTTTAATTATCTAATTATATCATATACAGACAACGCTGGATCTGTTGAATATGTATCGCAAAATATAATTGAGGCAGGTAGGAAAGATATATGAATGTTGAGTCATTAGAAAATTGAGTATTCCAATTGCTTTTTTGCCATTTGTGTCATATTTGGAAATATTAACATTACGTATATCTTTCATCAATATCCTAGATTTTCTGTTGGTTCAATTCGTTACAGATGACGTAGACTCCGCCTTTGCATTACTCTTTGAATCCGGCAGCCATGACAGAAGAGCATGTGCGTTCTTGGACGATGTCAACAGTTAACAGCAATGCGGAATAATTTAAATCAACAAAAATGCATTGTGCACGATTGAAATTAGGCCCCGGCAGTTTTTAAATGAAATAAATAACTTCAAAAGAATGCATTAAATTCTTTAAAGTGACCCATTAACCACAATGGAAAACTATGAAATATTCCTTATTGATGTGTTTATTATTTAGTCATCCATCCAAAAGATAAAGTTGGAGCGCAACAAATAAATCTTTACTCATAACGGATGAAATATTTCTTTATTCCATTGCCGATGGCAAAATATTCTCTATTAAGATTTTATCAGTATACCTTTATCCTTTGATTTAGATGCATACATTTCTCCTGTGATATTTTAAAGAGAAAAAATTTCTTCCTTATATTTTTAAAGTTCTCAAAATATTTTCGGATTATAGAAACTTCTGCCATCTGTTTCTAAGATTTTCCATTTATTTTCTGATAGAAATTGTCCCTTGATTTCCGTGGCTTGATTAAAGTTCTGAACAATAACTTGAAAAAAAACAATGTAGATTTTTTTTATCTTTAAGTCAGCATAATTTACAATGTATATAATAATAAAAGTTATATTAAACAATATAAAACAAAGAAAATTACCTTAGATATAAGGCTGTTGACATCAACCTTTCCCCTAAAACGCACACTTCGTTCTACAACACCTATTGTGTCAATAATATAACTAAGAAAAACTTCTTATATTTATAGTTGCCTCATATGATGTTAACGACCCATTTACGAGGGTTAATAATTTAAAAAATATTTTTTCTTGTTTGGAAATACATATTATATTTTCCGACACGTAAGTCCTTATTGGTGCCTGGTCATAGGCGAACAAATGTCTCACGTTCTACCCTATAGTAAATAATTTGTGTGTACAGAGTACCTTGTTGGATTACCATGAAAGGTATTTTAAAGATTTATTGATAACAACGACAACTTATTAATTGCGGTGTCTAAAGAAAAAAATCTTTCTAAGAATAT
The DNA here is from genome assembly GCA_944474755.1 of Limnoperna fortunei. Lineage (NCBI taxonomy): Eukaryota > Metazoa > Mollusca > Bivalvia > Mytilida > Modiolidae > Limnoperna > Limnoperna fortunei. The sequence continues at coordinate 58,021,691 of OX104121.1, read as the reverse complement.
CAGGCTTCCGTTCCGATAGTTTATTTCCTTTTTCGATTTTCTTATCTTTACGGAAAGTTTTATCACCATACAAGTGCTTTCAACACAACATCAGAATGTCGGAACACTAAGAAAACTGAAGTCAGCACCACACACAATAAAAGTGACCAAAATTATTAACAACATTGTATTACAACAGATCATAGAATGAACATTAGGTATGTTACTGAAACCAACCAGAAAATATACTGTTACCACGCTTAGTAAATAACTACCAAGTAAATTATATGACATATTCAATTTATCTCTGCATGAAGCAATCATTTCGTTCCATATGTCCTTAAAATCCGTTATATATCCAAAACAGGTTTCAAGATTTATCCCAAAAGAATATACATTATAATACTCTATGGTTTTATAATATATTTGATAAATATTGTAGCCAAATCAAATAAATCAGTATTCCCTCACTGGGAATCAAGTTTTATTTGCTAGATTTTTAAATGATCGGAAATTAATCATGCTTTACATTGATGTTTGATAATATTTAAGGTTGCACGAGAGATGTGCTGCTAGATTTTTCGTCTGACAGTTTGGCATTATTTTAAAATGTTTGTAAATAATAAGGATATTGTAAATAACTTCTGTGAATATACAACTATACATGGAATAGGTAGAATATCGTCAAGTAAATTAATTGCTGCAAAAATTATTTGGATGTGCGTTGTATTATTGGCGTTTTCTATGTGCACCAGACAGATTTATCTCTTGAGTCATCAATATGCCAGGTAATAATGTTGTGTTTTCTTTAATAATCAAATTGTTTAAGAATTCACAAAGTTATGCATGTATATCTTAAAAAAGACCCTAAGCAACAAATTAACGGAACTCGATTATTGAAATTAATATACATGTCTGAACATTTGCTGAACATAATACAAATCTATTTTTAATATACTGAACAATGAACAATTTGAAGATTTTTGTGTTGTCTTTACTTTTGAATCTTATTAACTGTTAACAGTTCTACGGAACATTAAAAAGGATACACATTGTTAAAAGTAATAAAAATGCTTCTGTGAATTGCTAAAAAATCAAAGTATTTTGAATTGGTATTTACTGTACTTGACAACATGGTTCAATATATTCCGAACTTTACGGTTGGCCTTGTTCTCGGCATTTAGGTTTGAAAATGACCAACGTTAAATATATATATATATATATATATATATATGACAGGTTATATTTCACACACTTTTGTCGGAACATTTTAAAAAAGAATATAGCAATTTTTAATTTTCAGACTACCTCTATATAAATATTATAAATGACATCGCGTTAGTAAAGCCCAGTGGTTATTATTGCCGAACCTATTTTTGCTACTAAAAGACACAAGTGTTTTGTTTACACACCGCTTTGTATATCGTGTTTTTAACATCCAGCTGTTTCAAGTCATTGTCCTATAACAACTTTAAGCTACTCCATCAAGGCACTGTTTTCACAATTATTATCCTAAAAAGAAATTCATGCATGTTTTCTGAAAATACCTTGTATTTGCTGCCCTGTATATCAGAAAGCAAAGCAATATTGTCATTGTACAATATAAATGATTTCGTCGATTTACATGTTCTATATGTTAAAACGTAAGTAAAAATTTAAATGAAAGACATAATCGGAAGAGAGCGGTAAAACGTATACATTGAAAGTGTAAAACATTTTTATTTCCTACATTAAGCTGTGTTAGTGGATGGCATAATCAACACGTAATTAGCATATTTATCTATTTTCATGTATACGTAGTTGAAATAGGTATAATTAATCGTAACATAATGTGATGTTTTAAGTACATTATTTAATAATTTGATTGAAAATAAATATTGAATTAAAGAGCCGAACTAAAACTCTAATTGAACAATTTTCATTACTTGTTGTGTGAAGCAAGTTAATCATGTGTATTTTCCACAAACAACAAGTTATAAGTAAGTTCTGTATTTTCTTATAGATAAACATGTTAATAAATCATATTTACTTCCAAAATTATTTAATTTGGAGAGGAATGGCTGCAGAAAGTGACTGGACTAGACTGTAGCATTTAAAATATTAATTGACATTTTTGGGAAACCAAGAGCAATGACTTAATAAATTAAACAGATACAGAGTGTTACAAGAAAAGAATATAATGTCCTAACCTTAGAATTCCTTTACGAAACTGTTTTCTCAAGCCTACACTAGTTGCCAAGAAGATACAATTTATATACAGGCTGGTTAGGTGGGAGATTTGAGTATATATACTGTTCGATATCTTTCGTGATTTCAGTTTTCCAGCATAACAGGAATTGTTGCCAGGAGCGAAATTTAGTGCCTCAAACTTTTTTCATGCGTATTTTTTTCTGGTGAAATGAAACTAAAAAAACAAATTCGAACGATTGCTTCATTCTTTTTAATACTTGGGCAACGGGTGTAGCTCAAATAAACTACTAATATTGCAAGTCTCAAACCTTTTTAAAGTATATACATATGAATATATAATTATACATGAATTATTGTGTTTTTCAGCAACCAAATAAATACTAAAGTTTCCATTAAGTACAAGGAAGTAGAATTTCCTGTGGTTTCGTTTTGTAACTTGAACCCAATCAGCTACACAAGATTGTTAAACATGTCTCAAACCAATATGGAGGGTTTATATAAAGATTTGAATAGTAAGTTGAATCAAACACAATTTGTTTGAATAACTTACCTCTGTTTTCAAATACAAACATATCGAATTTAACGTAATTGGCTCCCACTACATTGTTAGATGTTATGTTGTAGAAATTACATTTCTTTTCATCAATAACTATTAATTATAGATAACATAAGATATGATTTTATGCCTTTTGTGCCTTTTGTGCATACATATCTCATCAAATATAATATAATAAGATTTCACAACAACATGCACACCGATAATGATTCAAAGCAAGGACTTTCAATGAGAAGACATTGGTAGTTAAATTAACAAACAATTCGTCGAAATAACTAAAACTGAAAAGACATGTTAACAATAATACACACATAGTGTTTTTCAAATTGTCTTATGTTTATTATTTTAACTATCCACTGCTGGACTAACTAAACATAACGCAATCTGTCCCAAGTAATTATTTTGACAATCAAACTACGCTTTATTTTTTTTAACGAACATGGGTTTCAAACGATTGTTTTTATGTGATTTTTCTCTTGTAAGATCAATCTCTTTAACATTCACGGTTTTTGAAAGCGAAACTCACTAAGTCTATGTGTTTGTTGCATTTACTCTTTTTAGATGCTATACTTTCTAACTCGTCAGAAGCCAATACATGGCGTCCGATTATGAATTATGTACATGAGATTTTAGTTCAAGGCAATAGATCCGAAGCTTTGAATGCGGATTTCGACGAGTTTTTAATACAATGCAAATACCACACTAAGGATTGTAACAAAAGGTATGTTAATGCTTCTGTTCTGGTGTATAATTGTCTAGCGCATATTTTTGACATTATGCAGTCGTATATTGTAATTGTAAAATTAATCACTACATTCAGGAAAATAAAAGGAACAACAATTGTTGATATGTAATCGTAGGGAAAAGCAAAGGTTATGCATTTCCTGTAATAAACTGTTGTTGTTTAAAAAAAAACTCTATGTATCAACCCACAACTTATAAAACACCAATCAATTTGCACCAAACATGCAATCTGTGTTCAATTCTTTAATGTGTCTGCTCAATTCATACCAAAATGGCTGTTGATTCACAAGCAAGCAAACGAGGACAAATTACAATTTTTTTCAGTATGTCATGTGATTATTACCCAGTTAAGATATTATGTAAAGAAAATAGCAAAGAAAATCGACCAAACAACAAAAGCCAAACGTCAAGGGACAGTTTCAAATCCGGATACAGACAAACATACACAAAAACACAAAAACAGACAAAAAAAAAACCCGAACCCAAAAAACCATGAGAGTAAGCATATTTTACAATATACACAATGAAACACAATATATACAAAAAGGTCAATCTATATTTATAACAACTTTTGTCTGGTAATGTGTCGTGGCTTTATTACACTCATTATTAAATCTGCTCAATCAATCAATAAACACACGTCCTCCCACAAATTGTTATCTGTTAAAATATTAAACTATTAGGCGATCTATCAGTAGTATATCTGTTTTTCAGATTCCACCAATCAGAATTCGTAAAGTTCAATGGAAGTGTGTACAACGCCAAACAATATTTTTGTTGTATACAACTGACATTTAAATATGTATTTGTAAAGTGAAAATTTTCTTCATGTATCCGTGTCAATATAATATGAGCAAACATATTTTTTAATATTTTGGCATTTTGTAAGAATGCAGCATATTATATATCGTATCTGTTTTTATTAAATAATAAACGCGCATTATGACGACGAATTTTTTTTAATAGGATGTGTCTAAAAATATATATATTAAACATGCATTTTATCTCTGGTATTAAGGTTAATCAAAGCACACTACTTAATCTTATATATGTTACCCATCTGTTTTCGTCAACTAACCAACTCACATACTACAGTAACGGAAGCATTAGGTTTAACCCACAATTTGTTTAAAATGCCTATACCAAGTCAGAACTATTGCTGTAGTTGCTACATTTTTAGTTGTTAGTTCTAGAGTTTGCCGTTCTGTGATTTGAATTTGTGGTTTTGTTTCGAGTTTCTTTGTGTTTGGTATTTTGTTATTTTGTTGTATTTTCTGTATATTATATATGAAGCAAATTTCTTTAAGTCAAGACATCTCTGTGGGTCTAGCATGTAAATATACAGCGATTCTTGTAGGATTGTTATTTTCATCTGCATTGTTTAAAATATACTTACAATTACGCTGGATTGTTTGTTTAGGGTTTTCGATAACTTTTCAGTTATTTCAATGCGTCCAATTCTTGCCAACTAAGTTGGAGTAGTTGGTCACACCCTACCTGCAGTATGTAGAAAGTCCGCAACCGGTTTACAGGCTTGTGATCAATAGAAGATAATTAACCAATTAGCCAACGAAGCCCAAATAACGATGGGGAGAAAATTATGAAAATACTGCAGTTTAGAGTAAAATGTGTAACAGATACAGACGTTTTATGGTACGAAATAGTAATATCGAAAACAGAAACTTTTTTGAAAACTTGCCCTTAAAAAGAGAGTCCTTCAATCTGAATAATAACTTATTTCATTCATTGATTAATTGAATGTTTGCTTAACTTCCAGCGATTAGTATTTTAGCTGTATTCAGAACGAAAACAAATTTAAAAACAAGCCATTAAGGAAAGATGGACCAAAGTGCAATAATTTTGAATGCTACTCGAAAAATTTTGGGTATGGGTATGGGCGTAAAATTACCTTTTTGGAGACTTATGTACAATGTTTGAGTCTGGAGAGCCTATGATACAACAGATATTCCTTATGAGTTCAGTTTCTGAATCCCCATTGCGGCGATGTTCCCATGTGAGCTCTTTAGTTATTACCCTTTAAAGGTAAGAATTTAGTTTTTCATGTTTTACCCTACAGAATGAAAACTATTGAAGATAGAGAAAAGCGGTTGCTTTATTGAACCTTTAGGTCATTAAGCTCTTCAAAAGTTGTTAAGTTGTCAGATGACCCCTTATAGAGTTTATGGACCAACAAAGTATAAAAATCACGTTTTTAATGTTTTTGCAGTATTAAATGAAAAATACTGCATATATAGCAAAGCTGTTGCTTGCTTAAATGTTCAGCTCCAGAATCTGTACAAAAGTCTACATTGGTTTGAAGTCTTCAGATGACCCCTTTTATGGGTAGGCCCTGTAAAGGTAAAAAATCCTGTTATTGAATTTATAAACTCGTGCGCACAAGATTTAAAACCGATGCGCTCATGTTAGTAACTCGTGCTCACACGATTTGAGACTGGTGTGCTCAAAATTTGAAAATCGTGCGCTCAAGTTAGTAACTATTTGTGCACAAGTGAGTAACTCGTGTGCACAAGATTTGAAACTCGTGCGCTCAAGATTTGAAACTCGTGCGCTCAAGTGAGTAACTCGTGTGCACAAGATTTGAAACTCGTGCGCTCAAGATTTGAAACTCGTTCGCTCAAGTTAGTAACTAGTGCGCACACGCTTAAAATCGTGGAAGCCCGTTCGTGCCACGTGTACGCACACCGATGAAACTGTCAATGAAAAGTCATTGTTTGTTTTTTTTAAGGATTTTATTTTAATTATTTTTTTAAAGCCCTATGTAATGTTAATATACATCACAAATGTATTAGATATATATTGGGGAATTTTATTTAAATCATTAATAACTTTAGAATAGTTTACGCCTTATGTTTATGTAAAACGAGCAAGAAATGAGGAAAGAACAGTTAAAATTTTTATACTTATAATATTTGCGAGTAAAGCGAATTTTCACATTTCTTAATATTAATTTCACAGACAGGATTGAATGGAAGGATTATAGTGATCAGTCCAAATCAATCAGTCAGATCAGTCAGATCGATCCAAATCTTTGAATTGACGGATAGACGGATTGGGAAGGATCGCACGAATTGGGAACGTTTTGACTGATCTGACTTATTGATTACTGATTTTTGACGAATTTTGGAACGCTGACGGATCGCTGACGGATTGCTAAAAGAATTGCCTTTTCAGTCTCTAGTACCGTAATAATATCAAGCTAAAATTGTGGTATTTTGTATAAAAGATGGCCACTTTGTCTCTAGTGCCATTGATCCTTTACCTGGTCCAAGTCCTCTGTATGCAAAATGCTCAAAACTAGTTTCTGGTATTTAGGTTACAACCCTAGAGGGCAATATAAACGTCCAATTATATCAACTGTATGACCAAAAGATAAACACACCGATGTACAAATAAATGCATTTTAGTGCTTAATAAGAAACGTGTGCTATTTACCCAAAACCACCAAATTTTAGTGCTATTCCAATTTGACTACATCTGAAATTAGATATTGGCTACACCTGAAAGGTTCTAATTATTCTTTTAATATTAATTTTACGCAGTTAAAATGCAAATATTTATAAATAAATTTTAGATTTGTACACTCAATATAAGAGGATTCGTATTTTGCACAAACACATCATGCTCGAAAAGAGTATACATTCTGAGGTTTTATGTCGAAGTACATAGTCATCGATTTTCACGACAGCAACAAGGATTAATTAAATATATATTTATTTTTAATATATATTATATAAATATTTTTCTATGTTCTAGTGCAATTAAAGGATTTTGAATGACTGCTAGTATTTAATTATTAAAAACGTAAACAGGGAGGTAATTTCTTGTAAAGGGGGCTTTTGATTAGATTGCACTTTTTTTATACTGGCTGATGTTCCATAAATATTCCAAGATTTAAGCAGCCAAATAAATGTATTAAAATTTTCGAAAGTTGAATTTCAATACACTTACAATTTGTGTTCTTCCGCAGTGTAGTTGACAGAGGAGAGGTTAAACTGAAAACTTCAACTTTTTGAACTTTTTGCTTCGTTGCTTAGTACAAAGAATTTCTAAACTAAAGGCTTTGTTGGTTCAAACTGAGTGAACCGGGTGCCGTACCTCTAGCAATACCTAGCACATAAAGCACATATAGTATATTGTCCAATACAAACTTTGAAAGTATGCAAAGCTGAAAATTTTGCTCTCGCGAAACCATTACTTGCACCTATCAAAATATATTCAGTAAAGATCAGGATTAAGCTCTAGAAATGTCATTGGTAGATAAAGGTATTGAATAGGCATGAGAAAAATATTAATTTTAGATATGCTATGTTACGTTATCTTTTCATAATTGAATAGAATGTTTTACAAGATACATAAGACCATAACATTTACTCCTACAGACAATAATTTCGTCTGATCAAAACTAATCATTAACGCCCTGAAACAAATTAAATGGAGGGTAGAATAGTTCAGATATTAAAGAGCTATACATTGATCGGCTTATGTCATCTACTTTGCAGGAATAGACACACTTAAGAAATTTAAACATTATCAAAATTTCAGGGCATTAATTTTAGTCAATAACTATATCACTGAATGAGACAATAGTATTCGTGTCAGCATCGACATGTGACAACTTTACTTATGATGAGACTAACAGTAAATAAACAGGGTTATCGAGCCAGTCATTACTTTTATCTACCCTTTGTATTATCAGTCCTTGTCTAACTTGTTACTTGTCCCAATTTTTGTTCATAATTATTTTTTGCATGCATTCATCATTAAATGTGATAATATTTTAGGAGTCCACAAATAGACCAGAAAATGAAGAGAATTATACATTTCTAACAGTAATGGTACATTTGTCAAAAGACACCTTAGCAATATAGGACTACAAATGTTAATTAAAAAATCAGTTTAAAATGCAGATTAATTTGTATAGAATGAATCAAGCCTTGAATCGGAATATGAACTTATTAACAAACTGTGATATATTGTGATTTGTAACAATATAGAATATATTGCGGTTTCAGAAATTTCACTCCATTCTTTGATAAATATTATGGACAATGCTACAGATTTTCGCCTAGTGAACCGATCTCAAACCATGCTGGAGAACTATTTTGTAAGTAAACTTTTAAACGATGAAAGCAATTAGAAATTGGCATTACATGTTACTTTATTTATATTTATTACTAAAAGCTTGTTTTTTCAGCTGTATCATGGCGTCCAGTTTTTATTCGGGGAGCAAGACGGACAAACCGAAGAAAACCCCCAACCTTCGGTAGGAAAACAGGCAATCCTTGTCAACTAAGACTGGAGTCGAGTGCACACTGCTAGCAGAGAGCCTCGAACCCACAATCTCAGGGTCCACATACCAGGTGATCAATACAAGACGAACTACCATAACTACTCGGCCACTGAGGCCCCTATTACAAATAGTGTTGATGTCCAGTATATTAAGACATATATGGTACAATATAGTCATTTTATCATTCCACCGTGTAAGTAGTTTTTTAACTCTGCTAAGCCGTGTACAATTTGTTTCTATCCTCTTTGTTTTCAATACACTGTCTTTTTATATTTATTATCATAGTGTTTCTGTCCAGGATATTAAGACATATAGAGTACAATATAGTCATTTTATCATTCCACCGTTAAGTAGTTTTTTAACTCTGCTAAGTCGTGTACACTTTGTTTCTATCGTTTTTGTTTACAATAGACTTTGTTTCCTTACAGCTCTGCAAATGTTGCTGAATGTTTACCAAAGTGACTATTTACCAAACGTAATTGATGAGGTCGGAGTAAGGATATCTCTTCATGAACACGAAGTCGGGCCATATTTACTCAATAACGGAATATCGATATCGACGGGCTTTCGTACAAATATTGCGTTACGTCAGGTAAATCAAAACTCTTTTTATTATTTAGCCATTGTATCTTTGACATTTTTCATGAAAACAGTTCACTGTCAACTTAAAACAATACAATACAGATAAAATATATAGGTAGGCGTAAAAAAGTATAAACAGATAATAAATCTTTAAAAGCACCTTAAGGTTACCCCCTCCCCTAAACAACTAAGCAAAAATATAAACAAAAAATGTGCCATACAAGAATGCTAACTTAATGTTTATTTTATTATTTCCAGAAACTAATACAGAGAATATCATCTATTGAGTGTGATGCTTCTGGTAAATACTCCAATAGTGTGGTATGTTAATTTATTTTTATAGCAAATATTGACCAACACCAGTATATAGATCTTCATATGATTTAATCTGCCAATGCAATACCCATTCTCAAAGTACGCAATATGAAATTTACCCGTTAAATATGCTATTTGACTAGTCAACATGGCATATTGATCTAATGAGGGAAAAAGGTATGGTTGCCTCAAAGTTTTCCAATCCATACTTACCTAGTTTTGGATTTTCCACTATGGGGTATTGACTGATCAATATTACATATTGAACTGGTTAGGCAAAGATTGTATAGCCGTATTATATGAATGTATTTATATTGCATCGTATTTTATCCAGGGGAAGATGTATTTGGTTTAGGATAGCTGTAATGGCGCAAGTCACCGCCGAAGGGTAATACAGTTATGCAAGGTCCAAAACCGCTTCTCGAGGAAATATATGTCCATTATAAAGCACAGATATCTAACTATAACAACATCTATATACTAAAACTGCTTTAACAATATCTATATGCTAACTTTAAAATTTATGCGAATCCGTCCCGCATGTTCTGGTCTTAAAAGTGCCCTAATACATTAACTTTGACCCGGATTTTATCGAGAATGATTCGCTACAGATTTGCAAATGAAATGCCTCTGAGATAATATTTAAAATAAATTGTTCTCATCCAAAATAAACGTAACGCCAGCGTGTGCATTTTTTAAATAAATATGTATTTCTATAGAGAAACCTAAGTGACACTCCTACATTTACCATTTTGTTTTCTGTATTAGGTGGTTTTTTGTACTTATTGGGCGTGTTCACCAGATTCATACTATATTGACAATTTCACATGTAATATAAATTCATGTTTTTTCATTGTATTTTTATTTTATCGGAAATTGGCGGAAACAGAGACAATGGTGAGAAGTGTGTGACGTCAACTACTCGCTTATGATTAATAAAGTGTTAGTTAAAATAGGTTAAATTAAATCTTTCGTGAATTGCAGCCAAACGTCTTCTAAAGACTGAATATTTGTGTCGTCTGCAAAGTGTGTAATACTAAATCTACCTACTGTTTCGGTAGAAGTTGTTGTTACACAAAAGTTTTCTTACTTTGCCGTTTAGTTTTCCGTATAATACGGTAAAAAACCACATTTGTAAGAGGTGTATTAAAAGTAGTGTTGCCAGAGAAAAAATATCAAAAAATCAAATCTTTGCGTTCAGATTTGTTTTAGAGTGGATGGTTGTGGCAATATGCGGATACATTTTGTTACTTGGACTGTATTACCAGTGGCTTTGTCCTCATAATTAATATAATAACATATACCAAATGCTGAATGATAATTACTGTTAGATTAACTGATACACATCTGTTATCAAAATACATTTTACTGTGTATACTGTGTGAGACGGCGAATAAGCACAAAAATGTCTCAACTGTGTGAAATCGAACCTCGATGCTAAGCCGCATTTGACGGAATTATAATGTCATCTATCAGTACTGGATTGAATTTACTGACACACATATATGCAAAAATTAAACAAACATATGTACGCAACAACACCAGTTTAAATGTTATTATTTTATATTCCGTAGGCATGTCTGCAAGACTGTATCCGACTAAGCGTGATAAAATACTGCAATTGTAGTGTTGATTCATTTGAGGAAACATGAGACGAATACGTATGGCCTTGTGAGGACAATACAGGTATATTTTGTAATATGTTGATTACCTCAACTTATATTGCCTTATTATTATTTTCTGCAAGTTTTAGTTTTTGCATTTTCGTAAACTCCATTTGATGCTAACAACAGCAAACGTAATAAATATGGTTATTGGAAAAAAATGTTGTTTCTTCAAAACTTATTTAATTCTCAATGTATGGTCAGTTTGGGTAATATTGTATATCATTACCTCAATGGCACAGAGGCCTACAAACGAAGTGTGAAAAATTATAACTGGAATATGACATTCGACCTTCGGATTTGTAGCATGAAGAACACCCGAGATGCATGTTTAAAAGCCGCATATTGTACGTCATGTTCTTGTTTGTTTGATACAAACTGATTAAAAAGAATTACCCTTTAAAGAAGTAAAAAGAACCATTTTACTTTTTTTGTTTTCGTTTTTGGAAATACGTTTTATTATATAGTAAACTAAATTAAACATGACACTTTTTAGATTCAAAAACCTTATAACAAGTTGCTAAAGCAATACGATTTTTTGCAGAAATAGCGTGTCTGAAACAGCAACAGGGAAATCCAGAAAAATGTAACTGTCGCATTCCATGTAGGTAAGAAAATCTAATGAATTAAATTTAAAGTAACGAAATTTAAAAAAAAAAACAAGTCATTCTTTCAGGCCAAAATTTGGCGCTAGAGGGAACATTTAATTTTGTTTAGTTTTGTGCCATTTTTAAGAAACAACCCGGTTTATTTTTAATATAAAAAACAATTGCTGGATGTTACCTGAAAATAAGATTGATCACAGTACCGAAATAGGACGCGACACTGAACATATCCCGAATTTACGTCGGCGATATTTTTTGAGAAACCGTTTAATTGGGAGATGTATACTCTATATGATTATATAAAAAATCTTAATAGTGTGCTGCAATAATGATGCAATTTAAGCAAACATTACAAATAACCATGTGTCGTGTTTAAAATCTGTTTAACATTAGACTATAATGATAAAATTTAGAATTCTATTCTATATACATGAAATTATAGTTCTATCTATTATGCTATATTTTATTTCTCAGGGAACGACTATATCTCATCGATGTTACTATGACAAGATGGCCTTCAACAAAGTATGAACCAATTGTTGAAGACATGTTTCGAAAAAAAAATCTAAATTCTCTGAATTTCAGGTATTGCGTCAAACTTGTACAAGACAATCTTGCTCGGTGTTAGGGTCAGCATGATTAACATAAGTGTTTCTACTTTACGTGATTTGCCACAATGAAGATTATTTTTATTATTAAATTAATCTGACTTGTATACCGTACTTGACATAGCATGAAATAAACATAATACTGAAGACTTTCTACAGAAAAAACACAATACCTCTTATTGACGCTGAAACATTATGTCATTTACTCTGTTTTAGAAACCTCTACAGCAATGAACTTATAATAATATAAATATGTATGAGTCTGCCATTACAGCAGTAAACATAAGTCTGTACAGCATTACAGAGATTAAATACCAACTTATTAGGTGCCTTTCTATAATTTAAGCAATTATTATATCTTAAATTTGTTTTATCGTAGAGACAATCTTGTCTTTGTCAACATCTTCTTCTCGTCCATGACAGAGGAGGTTATAGAGGAAGAATCTGCATATACGGTGGGTTGAAATGTATTAAGTTTTTGATGAACATTATAATTACACCTGAAATTAATAAAATAAAAGCCGGGAAGAAGTCTGACAAGGCAGTAGAAGACGGATGGAGTTTCTTGTTTACAAAGATAATTTAAGAGCACAATTAAAATCGCCCCATCAAAAATGCTCCCCTTTTTGCAATATCACTTGCACCGTAAAATCTCCCCACCTTAAATAAAATAGTCCAATCAAAAACTCCCTCATTTAAACAAAATCACTCCATTCAAACGGGCCCAACCTTGAGCAAATTTGCCCAACTTACAAAACTTAATATATAGTATAGTATGATCCCAGTTAAGATAAATAATAATAAATAATAATGTTCTCTTTATTATGTCAAAAATGTATGTTAAAAGTTTTTAACAGTTTAAAGAGGAAAAAACAAAGACAAGACAACAACAAATTCTCATCTGTTTATTATTACAGAAAGACAAGATAGCAAACTATGGGTGCAAACAATTATAATTGTTCATCAATTTGCTCTAGCAAACAACTAGATGTTAAAAAATAATTATTGGTCATTGAATTTTTCACTCGCACCGTAATAATTACTGATATAGTATTTAATATTTTCGTCTTGCCTTTTATTTTTCATTGTAATACATAAATCGTCCGCATCTTCTGTCTGAATTTGTCTGTACCTATATGTTGTACAACATTTGGTAATAAAAAATATATATAATAAAATTCATTAGGTTAATTAGGACAATTGTCATAATTAATGCAAAATAAAGACATAACGCAATCGATCTTTATTTAAACATTGAAAAAATTTAACCAGAGGCAAGATTTATATGTAATTAAATATAAAACTTTAAACGCTTAAATATAGAAACTAGCTGTGCAACTTAACAATTTTATACTATATAGCGATTATGTAAGTATGGCGATTTTGCTCGAGGTGGGAGCGTTTTTGCTTTAAGCAAGGGCGTTTTTTACACAGCACGAATTTACAATGGAGCAATATTGCTTTTTTTACAATGGCAATTTTACTGTGGGGACGACCTTGCAAACAATAGGTGCGTTTTTGACGCGGTTGATGTTTTGGTGGGGCAATTTGACCAGCTCCCCAATGTTATATCAGTAAGATAAACACTGAAAATAGAGATAATTTGGTTTTAGCAAAAGTTTTGTAACGATCCATAAATACATACACAAAAGGTATAGAATTATTACAAACAACACTGCTAAGACGAATCTATAAGTAATACACAACAAAATCATTATTCGATTATATTTCACTATTTCTATTAATTTCTTTTTTCAGCCTGAGAAATTCGTATCTGATATTGGTGGATCTCTCGGACTATGGATTGGAATGTCTATAATCAGTTTAGGAGAGATAATAGAATTATGTATATTGGTATTATCAAACCGACGACATCAGACTATAAATGACTTGAGGGATCAAGTTGACAAGGAGAATAATGACACAACACCTGATCAGAATAAAGAACAAATGTAAATATTTGAATAGAAGCAAAATTTGTGTTGGTTGCTGAAACTGTATTGCGAAGCTACGATTTAGGGCAGAGAATGATAAACTGTTACACATTTCCAACAAATATCAACGATTTGTTAATGAAATTGGAAGCAATATCCCGGAGAATTGTCCTTTTATTGTTTCGAAGCATTGTAATTCGCGGTGTTATCCCTTATGACCTGATATTCCTTTTCATGGGCATGCTAACTGGTCAAATAGCGAAATGAACAGAAGATTAAAATGTTAAAATGAATCTGTTTTTACAATCCAAAGTTACGTTGAACTTTTTGTGTTGTCATCATGATTTTGTACAGATTTTGATGTTAAATATGTTTATTGTTCTCCCCATTTTGATGGATTTTCATACCGTCCGACAAAGTGACTAACAATTATTTAATTCATGGGTAATTAGTAAGACTCATGACGTAGTTTTATTTCCTTGGAAGTGACGTCACAGTGTATGTCCCTAAATAAGTCGCTAGCAAACATTGACGTGTAAGAACATTCAAGCAATTTTCTTCATAGTTTTTGATAACATATAAAATAATAAATATTCCTCAATGTATTTAACAGGATAATTGATCGCTCATCGTGAATGTTAAATATATTATCAAAGGCATTCGGATTTAGCTTCTGCGCTAATATGATGTAAATAAAATATTGAATAGGGTGCTTGACGGGTAAATATATCAAAAACAATAAAACTGATTAATATGGCAGAAACATATTCTATTTCAGTTTCTCGTGAATTATGACATATGTACAATCTGATTTTCATTATCTTAAGTATAGAAATATTAGAAGCCACTCGAAATTAAAACAGAGTAAATAGTCTTTTATTTTATACATACGAGTTGTTTCTACAGATTTAGTATATTTTTACAGCCAAATATTTAATTTCTAACAACAAGTGTTAACAGTTCTTGATTTTTGTTTTCACTGTTGAGACTTAATTGGATATATCTTCTTGATTAAGATACAATAAAAGCATAAATTTTATTTCAGAAATTTAGAAGACCTTGCGGATGATTGAGTTTGCTTTTAGAAACAATTAATGGCATGTTTTAATTCTGTTGTGCGATTAATAAATCATCGACGGAGACTGTCAATGTTGTACCACGGTATAGCCATTTATTTTATTTGTTAAGCCATTATTTTATTCCGAGTGACAGTCAGGAACAAAACCGACATAAAAGGCCATGTTGTTGTACAACAATGATAAACTGGCTGTTCCGTCATTGTAATTTACAATAAATATCAACGGATAATTGTAGAGTATGTCGCTATTTATGGATTAATACGTCATGCGCAATAGTTTTCTTGTGGTAGTTACTGTTTAGTTATTGGAACAGCCCTTCAAGACACGCCTTCCTGGTCACGTGTTGCTTATATATCATTGTTTTTCTACTACGGTTGTGGTCTCAAAGCGTTTGAAGTATGTCATATTAAAATAATGATCCATTCAAGTAGTGAAGACAGCGTTGAGATGATCTAACTTAGGTTGCAGTAGAATTATTAGGACAATAATATACACTCCAATAAACGTAAATGTTTTACATCATTTGTTGATTTAGGTATTTGAAATTGAGATAATGCTAAATTATACTTATAACATGCTTATGCTAATTAACGAAGATTTGTCTGATCAAAATATCTATATAATACTAAAGTTAAAGGTATAAAAACTTCTTGTAATGTAACTATTTTTCATATTTTAAAAATAAGTGTCCCATGGTTTTTATGAGGTTCGGGTTACTCACTTTCTGTTTTTGTGTTTAGTTTTTCATTGTTTATGTTTGTCTGCATCCGGATTTGTAATTGTCCTTTGCGTTTTGTCTCTTGTTGTTTCATCGGTTTTATATTCTATTTTATTAAAAGTTACTTCATGTATGCTTGGTATTCAATTTATCATTTGTAATGAGGTTGAGTTATTATTTTCATGTTTTTCTTTATTTTATGAAACTTAATATATAATTTTAGGATGCCTGCAGATCGTTAAAATCACGGGAATTTAAGACAATGTTGGTTTGGTATGATTAACAACATCTAATATGACATGATCTAGTTATATTTGTAATGTTAGTTGTTGTAAACAATAAAGTTCTTAATATCAAAATATTTTGGCTCAACTGTTGCCCTCAATCTATTTAAAATCTAAACATGTTTGAAATTGAATAAGGATGAATACAACATGACAATGATAAAAATATAATATCATATACTTAGTGCGTTCTCTTTGTTTTGTAACAAAGGACATTACTACAATTTGTAAATAACCTATTTCGAAAAGGTGTTATTTTTGCAATAATTTAGATTTAAATCGCCGATTGAGGTAACAGAAATAGTTTCTCTACTAGATAAGATTGGACCATTTATCTAGTGTTTTCCTACAACAGCTTTTTAAAATTGCAATCATTTTTTTCTTTTTTGTGTGTGTGGAGAAAGTTAATACTAAATATGAATTATGTTAAATCTATATTTGGTGTTAGTGTATACATTTTACAAAGACAAACTTGCTTACATTTGTTATGCAGTTTTAATGGTATTTAGTTCTTGACACTGGAAAATGTGTTGGATAATAGTTCCAATAATATACTTTACTTTATTATGTCATCGTTATTGTCTTTGGTGTGTATTAAATATATTGTCTAAATAAATCATAATGTATTGCATCGATTAATTGAATGTTGGATTTACGAGCAATAATTCAGCTTTTGAAAGGACGCGAAACAAGTAAAATAACAAAATATAAAAGACAATATTGGGGGAATATTGAGAAAAGATTGACTGCTGCTGAAAATAATGTACTAATGGCTTGGGCAAAAAACTTAGCCATTGAGAGCTTCAAAAATTAGCCTACAGTTTTCGAAATATACAAAGGGTCTCTATCGTGCAAGAGAATTGAACTCTCCAAACAGGATACCTACTTTGATCGCCACAAAAATTAGTTGGCCGTTGTTAGTTTGCTTTGTGCGTCAATGTTTGTGTTGATGTTTTCACCACTTTCGGCAATTTTTTAGCTAAATCGTGACTTTTCGTCGCTAAGAGAGATGTAAATAATTGTCAATTAGCAGTTTAGTACACCCTGCCCACAGCGAGACTCGCGCCCCTTATGAATCGTCATTTAACGAACGCTTTGTCTGGAGTGATGAATCTCAACCATTGGTATATCTGATGACTTTTATATAAATAGTCACCTATTTTGTAATTAAAAGTTACATCAAATAACGCTTTAAAGAACACATTTCTAAACAACAGGTTGTAACTAAAGAGAAAACTGTATACATGTAGTTTGGGAACAGAAAAGAAAGCTAATGTATGCCGAAATTGTAAAATATATTAAACAATATTGCAAAATGTTATAACACTATTCGAAAGTCCCAAACAGATTTAAACAATCCACTTCCTTTCAGTATGTTTGTGTTGCCAAGTATTTCTGCTCTCTAACGGAACTGAACACAACGCATGTCTACGTCGTCGGTCAATTTCATTCTATAAGATTTAACATGGATGTCAACAATTTACAAAATTGATGCATTTTACTTAATAGTATCGAAAAGATATAGTTAACAAACAGGTGCATCAATGTATAGTTGCATTATTAACAGACACACCGGCGAGTTAATTTTTACCTTTACAAATAGTCTTTCCCCTCATTAAAGTTATACGACAAAAAAGATGAAAATTTGCGTCGTGGTATCTGTGATTACGTTTGAGGACGCATTAATATGAGATATTACGAATTGTTTTATTGAATTGGTTTTTGGAAATATCCAATTAACCCGACCGAACAACAAGAGCCAAAAGTCAAGGTACAGTTACAAATCCGGATATAGATAAAACACAAAAAAAACAAAAAGAGAGTAACCCGAACCCAATAAAAACCATGGGTACACTCAGGTCCTCTGGACGAGTAAGCAGTGTTTGCCTCTAATAAGACACCCGTAGAGTTACTCATTGTCATGTCTAGGGAAAAGTCAAAATCCAGGCATAGGAAGCACAACCCATGACTCAGCGAAAATGTCGTCGTATTTGAGACACTGATTTCCTGCAACGAGCAATTAAGACATGGTGACGACCATAGAACTTCTGGAGCGATAACATGACCTAGGTACATCAAACCCTTGCTTGAGTAGTTTAGCAGTCAACAGCAGTGTTCGGTCTAAAAAATCGTTATAACGATCGCAGGATCTAGAATAAGGATCTTCTGGAATGTTGCTGTCGATGAACGGGAAGTAAAGAATTGAAAGATTGGAGTCATCGCGTTTGTCGTAGAGTCTAGTTTGTAGTTTTGCAGTGTTTACTTCTAAAAGCAGATCAGAGGCTGACCTTAGTGTATTGGTGGTGTCTTTAATTTTAAGCTCCCTAGGATAAATTAAATGTATATAGTCACCACATTTAGCATTGTTGAGGACAAAACATCAATATAGCGGAATATGAAATTAAAGGTCTGGACCAGTGTCTTTTCTTTCTTCTTCATAAGGCCGTCTAGGAACTCAGCCTCATACGAGTACAAAAGAATGTCGCCGATGAGAGGAGCACAATAAGTTCCCATTGGAATACCAACAGTCTGTTGAAAAGATGTCCTCCAAACATAACGAACATATTTTCAAATATCTTTAGTATTAAAAGTGATCCCTTCAGCAGATGCCCATTTGTATTGTAAATTCGACATTGATTATTTTAGTGAAGCAATTTACTTGCGGAACAAAATATAAAGTGGTTTCACAGTCTTTTAGAAGAACTCAAATCTGTTCTCAAAAACCAATATATTTTAAAAGGATTGACATAAAATAGAGTGCAGCACAGTCAAATGTAAATAAAATAGCAAAGTACTTTTGTACGCAAATGTCAAAAATAACGAGAAATCCAGTGTCTAGAATTTCAAAAAACAATTCTTTGTATTTGATTTTACTGACAATCATTTTTCATATTTGATTTTTACAAATATTTTATTACACAAATTATAATTCCGGATTTCTATTCCCTGGCTCATAGGGACCGAATCAGCACTCTTTCTTCTGCTTGTGATTTAACGAGAGCTTTTAGCAGTTTTTCAGCTATGAAATGGCGCACTGTTTTTAATGTTGGAGGAAGCAGGAGTATATTTACCCGCTGTCAACCTCAGATCTTCGGCTAATCATTCTAAATTATAGATAATGTCGATTACTCTTTGCCCGCTGTTAGTCTCTAACCGATAACCAGATATGTGATTAACAACCTGTACTGTATTGAGGAGCAGAGAGATATGTTAATTTCAAAAGATTTCACGATTTGTGAATTTAAACTCGGTCAACAAATGTCGAAGTCTAGCAGTAAGTTGCCGCCAATATACGAACCTCAGCAACCTATTATGATTATCCTTGTGCACCAACAATGTCCAACAACACGCGTACCTCCACTCCCGGGACGCCCAGCTTTGTTCCTGTTGTGGGACGACATTCGGCTAAAGGAACCATTTGCGAATGAAGGTAATAACAAAATACCGAACACCTATGAAACTGTCAAAAAAGACAAAGTCAAAATCCAAGAAACCTGCAAACTCTAGAAACAAAAACCAAAATGCAGCAACTGCCGCAATGGTCCTGACTTGGTACAGGCATTTCAAAGGAAATGGTGGGTTCAACCAGGTTTTATTGCACTATTGTAGAATGAAAGTTGGTTAGTTGATTGAAATAGATGGGGTATCATATACCATTAGTCACTAATAGGTGTTGCACATTCAAAGAATTAACAAATTGGGAAAACTATCTGCAACCATATATTTCAGAGAAGAAAATATTTTTTGACAAGGAAGTTGTATCAATATTAAAATTTAGTAAAGGCTCCGAGGAGTTGGTTGTTTTTGTAACATTGGATAATAAGTTTATCCCGAAGAAAAATGCGACGTTTGCACAAATGTGTATACTCGCTGCAAGCTCTTGCATACCTGATCAATTGAGAAATTTAGAAACCGCATGCAAGAGAAGCTGAAATATTGCTGCATAGGTGAAAATTAACTATGTATTTTTTATTTAGTGTTTTATTTAAGCATAAAATGCTAAGAATAAATTTCCATAATATAACATCCGTCTTATTTGTACGTTTACTTATGGCGCGTTATTATATTTAATGTTATGCAGAAAAACGATGTGTCGAGAAAAAAGCAATCTTTATTAGCAACACCTAATTTTTATATCAGGGCTATTTATCGACGTTTCCCAGGAACATGGTGTTATTATTGTTTTAGAATTAGAAGTAGTCTAAACATTACGGGCAATCTAAACAATATAGTTAGACTGCTTCTGGTAATATACCTAGTGTTAAGTATTAACATGGTGTTTGTAATTAGTTCATTATACTTTTAATTGATAGGTGAATGCAACATTTCCATATTGCATAACTACAACAAACAGGACACCAGATCGGTTTCATCACACAATGTATATGAGCAAATAGTCTTTTTTTTCATAGTCTACAAAAAATACGACTTTTGCCCATATCATTATATTTCTTTTTTCTCTGGCAGTATTCATTTCTATTTTATAATTAATGCGCTTTGCTTGGTACTAATAAGAAATGAATCTTTATTTCGTGTTAATTACTTATCTGGACCAACAGAACTGCCCCGGGTGGACGTTGTGGACGTCATCTTGTCGGGGTTGTCAGGTCAAAACTAGCAAAGCCAATGGTGATATCAGTATGTAGATATATGTATTTTGTTGTTTTTTCTGGCAGTCGACATTTCCATTATATAATTATTGTGCTATGCTTTGTACCAATAAAAATGAATCTTTTTGTCGTGTAAATTACTTATCTGGAAAAACAAAACAGCCCCAGGTAGACGTCATCTTGTGGGGGTTGTCAGGTCAAAACTGTGAAAGCCAATTATGATATCAGTATGCAGATTTTTGTATTTGTTGTTGAAAACTGTTGTTGAAAAAGTAAAAAATAATAATTTAAAACAAACACGGAAAACCTGTTCGCGGATTATAGTGGATGAAGTATTTGGAGATTGCAAGATAAATATTCCGTCTGCACAAGTAGATTTTTTTTAAATCCTCTATATTTTTCATTCTTGTAAAAGACTCTGTTCCCCGTTGATTTATTGTTTATTTACTTGCTCTAGTTCTGAATATAGCTGATACATTGCTTGCTTGAAGTAAAGCAAATATTAAATTAATCAACCATCAATTTATTTCACCAATCAACTAAGTTCCACTGAGGTAAAACGTTAAAACGCTTTAGGAAACAGAAAAGTAAAACGTTTTAACTAGAATGTATATCTTGATCGCATTAATCAATTATCAACTTCAATAGGCTTAGACCATATATTCTACGTCGCCACCACATACTCCATCCTTTTCCAGTCGTAGTCAAAATTTCTTTCAGCTATTCTATCGTTCACTCCGTCAATTTATTAATTTGAACTCGGCCAATATTGCTCGATGGACGCAAAGCAAACATTCAATTTTTCACTTTACTATTAATATTATCATCAGTTGTTCAACTTGCTATATTTCCGTAAAGAGGAAATTCTTAATCATGACAATAAGCTTGAAAAAGGGAAAAAATGTTACCAAAAGGCTGTAGATTAGAATTTCAATATACTTCAAAAGAGCTTGTGTATTACAATACATGAACATTACAAAGCTTAAAGACGTGAATCTTATATAAATACTCCTATCACGTTAATTGCTTTATTATGTTGGAAAATAGAATAACTTGACAGTATGCAAATAGACTGTGAGGAATTAATATAAAAAAAAATATACAGTCCACTATGAATAAAAAAATTGTTGATGCTTATTGTAAAGTAAACATACGTTTTCAGTTACATTAATAAAATATTTATATGGTGGTTTAGAATTATCACAATAGCCTCTTGACAGGAATTAATTGCTTTATTATGTTGGAAAATAGAATAACTTGACAGTATGCAAATAGACTGTGAGGAATTAATATAAAAAAAAAATATACAGTCCACTATGAATAAAAAAATTGTTGATGCTTATTGTAAAGTAAACATACGTTTTCAGTTACATTAATAAAATATTTATATGGTGGTTTAGAATTATCACAATAGCCTCTTGACAGGAATTGACTGTTTAGAATCTCGAGAGTTACTGTCATTGCAGTAACTGAGCAACAAAGTAAATGTGTTAGTAAGGGATGCAAACGGTCATATTTCATTTCATGAAAGCTCTGAAATCTAAGGTTTCTAAGTATCAGAAAATGTTTGTGATTTCTGTACATATTAGAACCCAATACTTAAGACTTGGAATTTGATGTCTATCTAATTGAGATGTATTATTGAAGCGATTATTCTTGAGAATTACTCTTTACTGTAGCTACTTGATTCCATGTCGTCATAAATCTGCCCGTTGCTTCCCGTTTCTTGTTCGTGATTATGATTATCTCAGTAATTTGTGTAGTATTAAATCTTCGCATTATAAAGCGTAAAGTTGTACATGTATCATCAATGTATGATGTCAACCGAGACATATTTCAGCTTTATTATAGATTAGAACAAGTTTACAAACAGTTAATGTCAGTAGAGGAGTCCTCAGACGATAGCCTGTAAACTTTGATTGCCACACAAAAACAAGGGTTAAACTGCATTATGCCATATACAGCTTGGTATTCCCACAAAACATTCTAAAGAAAAATATGTTATGTCAAATTCAACTTAGTGCTCTTTCAACACAAGACTTCGAAATTTGTACCAGTAGCGCGAATATAAGGATAAAAAACTAAGCGCTAGTCATAATTATTATTGAATTGCCATCAGAAGAGCGGTCCAAATATTATTTTGTTATTGCATGAATATTGAGAAATATTGTCCCAAGCAAGTGTTATATTGCACGAGCTTGCGAGTGCAATATAGCATCTTGCGAGGAACAATATTTTCCAATATTCATGCAATAACCCTTTTATTATATAGTAATACTTTTTTGTGCTTTAAGTGATTATTCATTATCTTTTCCATTTTGTAAAATTTTACTAGGTCCAATATTATCATATTTTCACTTGAACAATATTACAGATATAGATTTTGATGTATATTTACATGTAATAATAACTTTTTTTTCAATTTTGTGTTTTTATTTATTGCTCCTTATTGTTGTAAATATATGGCCACACACTCGAATTTCGTCCATACTCGAAACTCGGCGATTACCCTTCATTCGGCAATTTAAACAATGATCCCAAGGCTAAATTATTTTAAAATATCTTGCATTTATTGCTCTAACCAAATGACTCCTAAATAATAAAATACAATGCGTTTCAGCTAAATTAACGTCTGTTAAAGCGACACACTTTCATTGCCGAAATTAGAGTGTACTACCACTAGCATAAATTCCTGCTTTGAAACGAGCTACTTGTACACGATATTTAAATCCCGCTTTGTACAGTTTACACTTGATTTCATCCTCTAAATTTGATGGTCTATGAAATTTACTATTATCTACAATCGAATTCACTTCTATTTGTTCCCTTGAGAGCAGATCATCTATGTCGCTTTCGGCCATGTTTGTTTACCAAACAACAGTAAAATATAAAAGCCGATGTTCGGAACACATCTGTACTTTTCCCAGAAATTACATAAAATTCCGAGATTCAGTGTAAAATATGTTTGTTTGTTTTATGGTGTTTAACGCCACTTTCAGCAATTTTTCAGCTATATCATGGCGTCCAAGTTTTATTTGGGGAGGAAGCCGAGTACACGGAGAAACCCCCGACCTGCGGTAGGAAAACTGGCAATCCTTGTCAATTAAGATTGGAGTCGAGTACACCCTGCTTGCAGTGAGAATCGAACCCGCAATCTCAGTGTTGACAGACCGTAGACAAACTACCTTGACCACTCGGCCACCGAGGCCCCTGTGTAAAATATGAAAACACTGCACTTTATTGCTATGTGAAATACAATGGGGAAAAATTATTAATGTATAATTAAGCTCAATATTTGTTTGTTCAGTATAACTGTATATATCAGGGAGTTGAAAAATAGTAATCTAGGTGACAAATTAAAACGTACCAGAACTTATTTTGTAATACGTACAATTTGAAAGATATTTTTTAATTTATGTATGTAAATTATACAAGCAAATAAAGTGTAAAACATTATTGATGTCGCGTTGTTAGTATTAATACAAATGACCTACGTACTAAGAGTTGTACAATTATGAACATTTTGAAAGATAAGACTTGTCACTGGTTTTTTTCCTTGCGAACAATTCTACCCTTTGTACTTTTTAGTACGCTTTAAAACCCGGTTTTATTAAAGCGTACTTGTCATCGTGGTCGCATTAAGTCCAAGAGATTGTTTGATTCTAAAAAAAATGTAGTACTGAATATCTATAACAATTTATTGATGCCAAAAAATAATGACCAATTTGTTTAAGGTTTAGCACCGCTTTTAGCACTGTTTACTTGTAACATTGCCTCAACGCTGGTTAAGATATATCGTAGCGTCCGAATATAATTGTGCACACGGTGCGTGTTCCAGATCTCCAGTATTAAATATAATATGTTTTATCATTTAGGTTAGAGTTAATCATACCTTGCCTGGGTCGATGACTTAGTTATAAAGACGTGTTAGTTTACATGTACCGAGTGATAGACAATGTCTACAGCAATATTAAAGCTTCATCTGGGTAATTTCCGTATGAAAAAAAAACAAAGATTGACTAGTATTAAATCGATAATAAGTCAGGGAGACGCTACACAATGACGAAAGAGGAGACAACAAAACAAACAGACACACAAAATAATGTTTAGACTGAACGTCTTAATGTCAAACCGTATATGAAAGTTCTTCCTATGTAACCTCCTCTGATAAAGACGAAAAGAAGATGTTGACAAGGACTAGATTGTCTCTAAAAACAAATTAAAATTAGAGTTAATAGTTAAATTTAATCGAGGCACTATATTAGTTGCTATGATCCAGTCAATAGAAATGATTCATTGTAAGAATGCTAGTTACGTCTATGTGAAAAATATGTTTTACATCTAATGATTCTACTCTTTAGGGTAATAGGAAAGTCAAGCTAATATCAACAAGATTATTATAGGTTTCATGTCTACTAAGTTTTCTACAAATAAGAATAACATTGCATCATGTTTTGCATCAATAATAGCTAGTTAAAGGTTCAGTTTGTTGTGTTCTGCCGTATGATTCCTTCTTTATAATGTTCATTTCATGCTATGCCATATTTGGAACAGAAGATCTGTTGTTTTGTGAAAACGTTATCTTTGGTGTAGTTCATTGCGTTTACTAAGAGCACTTCTTGTTAAACATGCAAACCTTAATTAGTTGATGCATTACCTTAGATTCGAATAATTTAGTTTTCTTTTTCGTAACATGTCTTCCACAACGTTTTCATACTTTGTCGAAAGCCATTTCGTCATGGTAATGTCCTTCAAATATTGTCTTTCACTGATAGAAGCGATAATTGAATATGATCATCAATTGTGTTTATAATTGACAAAATTCAAATCAGCTTAATATATTTAATAGTAGATGTTATTGAACTGTAATTTCAGGTATATTATGATATTATTACTTAATGATTTCTGTATTGGCCTAGTTATCGGTCCAAGGCTTGCGCAGCCGAAGGACAATATAGTTGACCAAGGACCAATAACTAGACCAATACATAAATCATCACGTAATGATATCTTTATTAATTAAATAGTCCAAATCAATACAGGTGGAATCGGGCCAATACGGGTCGATCAAGCCAATACCGATATTGGACTAGTAAAATCTGTATTGGACTGGTTCAGCAAAATATATCATATCGGCAGTTTTGATTTTATCTAAGTATATATTATAGTAGTTAATTAATAAAAATATATATAATCAAATGTAAAATTCTCTTGTCTTGTAAACATTGAACAATCGTCCGTACATTTGAAATTTTTGAATTAAGTACACAGAGATTGCGCTTCTATAGTTGTTGGATACACCTATTGCTGACTGATTGGTGTGTGGTGCCCGTCCATTTTCGTTGAAAAGCCGTGGTGGAGGCGGGGAGAGATGGGCGCGCAGTTGAGCCTGGTTTGAGCTGCCTTTTTTTAAAATGCCTGATCGGCATGATTTTGGTTGTTGGTTCTGGAGTTGACTTTGTGACAGTTTCCTTGATGTTCGGTATTTTTTCATTACCTTAATTTAAATATAAAACTTTTGCTCAACAAGACTATTAAATATTGCATAAAAATAACGTAAATTCATCAGAAGCCAAAAGGTTATTTTAAAAATCGTCCTGTTTTCTGACATTGCATTTTTATTATGTCAGCACAATTTTCAACATATTTTACTAATCTTCTGATAGAACCTTAAGGAATTTCCTATCAATTTGTTGGTTGAAATTTCTGTTTAAAGAAAGGTTCTTTCGACATTTGCAACTTGGTGAACCATATTTACTTACCTACATGGTTTACGACAGTTACATTTTTCTGTTTTTCTCTGTTGCTGTATCATACAGGCAAGTTCTGAAAAAATATTGTTAAATAATGCTAATTATATAATTGTTGACTCGGATATGTCAATACTCGTTTTCTTTTCTTTAAAACATCCCTTTTTACATGTACATGTACATTATACTGTGCAGACAGTTCTATCTGACATATAAAACACCACCCTTTCATTTTTTTTAAACAATCAGAAATAAAATGGTTCCTTTCACTCCTTTAAAGACTTATTCTTTTTAAAGAGTGTGTATCATTAACACACTAGAACCAAAAGTAGAACATTCTACGGGGTCACCTTATATAGTATCCGAAGATGGAATATACAATTTCAATAAGGATTTGTCACACTTCTTTAGTACGCCTTTAAAAATAGAGGTAATGATATAAAATATGAAGCAAACTTTTAGCCTCCAAATCATACCTTGAGACTTAAGACTGTATTAGTCTTCAAGACACAATATGCTTCTTCCATAAAAGACAACCATATTTATTTTAAGTTTACTGTTATATACATTAACTGGCTGTACGTAAATGTATTACTAATTAAAAATTGCCTATAATTAAAATTTGTGTATTATTAATTGAAAAAAACATAAAATATACCTTCATCGCTTAAACACGAAGATATCATTTTGTCTTTGTTATATTCAGCTATATCACCAGTACAATTGCAATATTTTATCACGCTAAATCGGACACAGTCTTCCAAACATGCCTTTAAAATATAAAATTAGAGCATTTAAACGGCTTTTGTTGCGTACAGATGCTGGTTTAATGTATAATGTAAATATTCCTACGTTGTTTTTCATTAACATATATGTGTGAATAAATTAAACCTAACAGTGAAAGATCAGATGTTAATACCGTAAAAAGTTTACTTATCATCAGCGAGATTTCAACTCACACCGTTGAGACATTATTATGCTCATTCGTTGTCACTATATCTAGTCTTCAATACAACTCGGTCAAATTTGATGTAGGTTCAAGAATCGAAGTAAGTTTAAAGATACACACAGTAGAAATGTACTAGCGTTTGAAGATTCTTGTAACTGATGCCCATCATAAATATAATTTAGCAATTGATATATGTAATATTATTATTAAGAAGAATGACCTTGCTACAATATACAAATTCCACGTTGCACCAACCATACAATTTTAATGCAAATATTTGATTTTTCAAGGTGTTTTGGGGGGAATCTCCAAAACTCTCCTATTGATGTGTTTGTTTTTTTTACTGAAGACAAAGTGACAAAGAAAGAAAACGTAATAGAAACTCTTGTTTACAGCAACATCAACTATACGTTTAATAAGTATTTTAATTAATTTGAGCATTTTATTCCCATTCTACTTACAACACAGATATTCAGTTTATTCAGAGAAATTTGTCAGCATTTCATCACACACTTATTTTAATAATTTAACGATTAAGAGAACGTGGGTGTCTCTGATAAAGTCACATGACCGAGTAAAACTTAAAAACAAATGACAAAGAAAATTGTATTGTATTATTAAACATTAATAAAATATAATACTTGTGATAGCGTCCATAAAATATTAATCAAAGTAAACAAACTCAATACAGTTTTTCTTGGACATTATGCAGGTGGAATATGAATATATTTATTTAATAACATTATAGTATTTTAACTTACACTTCCGATTTGCAATACTGACTAGTCGATAAGACATATTAGATGGATCAAAATCTAGGCAAATAAGGGATTTGAAAACTTATATCTTTTTTGCAATAATCAGTTCAATATGACATATTGACTATTCAGTACACCATACTGAACGGGTCAATGTCTTATTGGAGAATTTTGGTGTTATGGATTGAATCGGCAGTTCTATTCATATTAACTTTTGTAAATGTCCTTATTCATCAATAATAACATAATATTTAACATACCAAAATATAACCATATTTGCCGTAATCATCACAATCGTTGGATGGTAGTCTCTGTATTAGTTTCTTGCAAAGAAAAACAAACATAAAAGAAAACACCATTGCTTGGAATATGTTTTTCTTGTTTTTGTATGTGTTTTGTTTTGTTTTAATTTGGTATTTTGTGGGGGGGGGGGGGATGTAGTCGTAAGTTTCTATGGAGTATGTTTTAACTGATTATTGCCTGTTTCTAACTACATCGTATCACTTTTCGTTTCATTTCGTTGATATTTCCAACTAGCTATATATGTTGCAAGTATTGTATTGTATAAGAAGACAATATAAACAAGTTAGAGAATCGTACACGGCAAAAAAAGTTACCTATCCACAGCAACAGTAAATGATAAAATGTTGCATGCTATGTATGTCTTTCATAACTTGGAAAGCGATAAGATTTGTAATTCGTATAGTAAACTGTGGCGAAGTTTGTTTTCTTATTAGTTCATTATAATATCTAATTTAACCTACAAATTAATTGTCCAGCATGACTCACAAGCAGCAAATGTTAGGTGCTAAAGATGTTTTTATTTAATAAATTAAATCTGTATTTTTCATTACAAAAAGTAAACGTGTATTTCCCCGAGATTGGATTTGAGTTTAATTTTGTTTTCATATTCCAAATTTGCTTAGAAACATTAATACACAGTGAGAAACAGTAGATTGCCAGATAGGACAAAGGTTAGGGTTCTGCCAGCCAGGACACAAGGTAGGGTTCTGCCAGCTAGGACAAGGGATAGGGTTCTGCCCGCCAGGACACAGGGTTAGGTTCTGCCAGCTAGGACACAGGGTAAGGTTCTGCCAGCTAGGACAAAGGGTAGGGTTCTGCCAGCCAGGACACAGGGAAGGGTTCTGCCAGTTAGGACACAGGGAAGGGTTGTGCATGGAAGGACACAGGGAACGTTCTGCTGGTTAGGACACAGGGTAAGGTTCTGCCAGCTAGGACACAGGGTATGGTTCTGCCAGCCAGGACACAGGGAAGGGTTCTGCCAGTTATGACACAGGGAAGAGTTCTGCCTGCTAGGCACATGGAAGGGTTCTGTTAGCTAGGATACAGGGTAAGGTTCTGCTAGCTAGGACACAGGGAAGGGTTCTGCCTGCTAGAAGACACTATGTAGGGTGCTGTCAGCAAGGACACATGGTAGGGATCTGCCAGCTAGGACAAAGGTTAGTGTTCTGCCTGCTAGGACACAGTGTAGGGTTCTGTCAGCAAGGACACAGGGTTGTGTTTAAACAGTCTCCACAACATATTGGTACGAGCAGAGAGTGCAAAACCCAGAATTGCTGCTGGTAAAAGTCTTGTGGTAACCAAAGCTGCAAATGTTGCAATTAAATGGAACTCTTGTCTCCATTTAACAGCAAAATCACGGATAAACAGTACAAAATATTTACTACTTTTAAAAGCTCGAATGTCATTCACATTCTTGAGTGCCCAATCTGTCGCTTACTAAGAGGCGAGTCTCTGAACGGGAGGAACGAGAGAGATTCTGGATTAAAGAGCTCTGCTGTGTACACCCCATGGAATAAACAAAAAACAACAAATTCTAAATATCAATAAATAATAAATTCATGAATTTCAAGTTCAAGATTAGATGGTTTATACAACTGGCAATTGTACAGTGTTCCCTTATGTAATGACTAATATCTGTGATCTGAGAAAGTTCAAGAGAAAAAAAATCAGACCCAAAACGTCACCACCGTGTGCTGATTTATAGATTGATATTGACACTGAAGAAGGCCATCAGTTGGTCGAAAATTGTGTCGTATTTATTTATATATTTATTTTATAGGAGAACATCTCTATATTTGTATCGTTGCATAATACTTATAAGACATATGATACATATTGATACATCAGCAACAATAACCAAATTTTATCGTTAATTATAGATTGATTTTGACACTGAAGAAGTCCATCAGTAGGTCGAAAATTTTGTCATATTTATTAATTTTATCATTTTACAGTAGAAACATCTCTATATTTGTATCGTTACATAATTCACTAGACTTATATTTTTTTTTTGTTTATGCTGTATCGTCATGTTGGCGATCCGATACTTAGTAAGTGTACTGGTTCGTAGCTTCCTTTAGACTTATATACACATTTCTTCACTGAGATTGCGAGATCAAGTAACTGCGGGAAGGGTGCGTTCGACTGCAATCTTACTTGACAAGGATTGCAAGTTTTCCCACCAAAGGTTGGGCGTTTTCTCTGGGTACTCCGACTTCCTATCTCAACAAAATCTGGAAGCAAATGATATAGCAAAAAATTTCAACATTTCTGCACGACGCTGTTGCTAACAAAACAGGAGGTGCTTGTTCTGTTGAAGCACCTGATTTCACTTTTTTAACATAGTTCTTCTTTCTTTCTCCGGGTCTCTACGAAAGCAACATTCCAGCAGCTCCAGCGAATGATGTAGAAATTTCACAATTTGTGCGTTAATCTAGGTCCTGCGATCGGTATTCTAGTTGTCTAGATCGCTGCTGTTAACTGCTAAACTGCTCAAACAAGGGTTTTTATTGTACCTAGGTTGATGTTATCTGTCCAAAAGTTCTATGGTCGTCAAAACGACTTAATTGATCGTTATGGAAAATCAAGCTCAAATACGATTGGACATTTTTGCTGATTCATAGGAAGTGATTCCTATTCCTGGATTTGATTTTTTCCTAGACATGACTATGAGTAACTCGGCAGGTGTCTAATTAGAGGCAGGCAGTGCTTACTCGTCCGGACCAACTGAGTGCAGCCATGGTTTTTTTATTGGGCTAGGTTACTCTCTTTTTGTTTTTGTGTTTTTGGTTTTTGTGTTGCTTTGTGTATATTTGGTTTGGCTATGTCCGGATTTGTAACTGTTCCTTGACTTTTAACTTTTATTGTTCGGTTATTTTTCTTCTTAATGTTTACTCATAGACTATTGATCTTGCAGTATTTAGCTGGTATTATAGTTTTAGTTTCATGATAACTCCCATTTCAGTTAGAGTTAACGTTATATAAGAGTTTCACCATTTTTTCCAATAAGGTACAGATTAAAATCAGCATCTAATGAGAAGCAAGATACATCTTTACCCAGGATCCCGCTTCGGTTCCCAAGCATAAATTTCATACGCTGAAGCTCAAAACAACAATACAAAATCAGACTATAATCATGAATACTGACGATAGAACTTATTTGGTTGCTGAGAACAAAGCTAGACAAAATTTGTCTCCAAATAACACTACCAATCATGAATACGATTACTTGGAGAAAAATTAACACTAAACTGAATTCAACCGAAAAGCGGTAACGGTTGCAAACATATTCAAACTTAAATATTTACATTGCGTATGTCTTTCATCGATATCCTAGATTTCTATTGGTTCAAACCGTTATAGATTACGTAGAATCATTCTTTGCATTTCTTAATGAAACCCGTAGTCACGAGGACGCGCTTTCTTGACGACGTCCACATTAAACAAACAAAGCGGAGTAATTTAAATCAACATAAATACATAATACACGATTTAAGGAGATACGCACCTGATAAAAAAATAATTAAAGTAACATAAAAATGGTATCTAATCATAGGGACAATATTCCTTATAAGAAACATAAAATAAAATTGGTATGTACATGACTTCGTTTCCATGGCAACGGCTTCCAAACATAGCATACTTTGGTATATTCTAAGACACTGATATCAGGTAAAGATGCATAAAAAATTAATTGAAACAATTGTTGGAATTTGATCTATTTGATCTATTTGTACTATAAACATGTGCAAGAGATAAACATTTAGTAAGTTCGAAAAAAATTAAAGATACCATAAACCTATGTAAAAAACAAATTGCAGGATTCAATATTCTGTCTTTCATTTTCAAAGATTTTTCAGGCACTTTAGCAAACAGAATATCAAAATATTAATATTTGTAATAATTAACTTTATTTTTTTTATTTTTATAATATTAAAGAATTTGTAATAAGCTACTTTATAACAGAAAAAATATAGATGTACATGATTTAGAAAAAAAGTTATAGCAAGTGAATGCTGAACCAATCATTTTAAAAAATGGTGTACTTTTCCACCTAAATATACAATATATAAATGTACATGTATCAGGAAAGCTTAAATTGACCACAAACTCTTTAGATGTATTGAATTTGCTCTATATCCAAATCCTACATTTGCTTAATCTCAAATCAAATCCAAGGTTTTGGAAAAAAATGTGATTGGTTATATAAAGGAAAATTTGGCGGGAAATTTTTCCCGTACTTTCTACTGTTAAATCTATTCAAAACAAGTCATGTTTAGTATCTTTTAAATGGACCTTTTGCCTTTGGGATTCAGGTCAAGTTAACTAATAAAACTGCTTTGGTGCAGAGTGGTTATGGTAGTTAGTCATATACCATTTATCAAATGCCTTTCAACACTGAGGTTGCAATTTTTAATTGACAAGG
This sequence comes from Limnoperna fortunei, assembly GCA_944474755.1. Taxonomy (NCBI): domain Eukaryota; kingdom Metazoa; phylum Mollusca; class Bivalvia; order Mytilida; family Modiolidae; genus Limnoperna; species Limnoperna fortunei. The sequence continues at coordinate 57,988,326 of OX104121.1, read as the reverse complement.
ATTGCCAGTTTTCCTATGCCCAAGGTGGGGGTTTTCACTAGTACTTCCTCCAATAAAAATAGTACTGGATGCAATGATATATCTGAAAACTTGCTGAAGTGGCATTGAACACTAGTCAAACAAACAAGCTTATAAAACTAAATCTACAATTATGAAGTTCATTCTTCCAAGTCATTCAGATTGGCTTCTGAAGCCTGAATTATGTTTGTTTACTTTGTGACACTGTCTTTTGATGTTTTTACACACATCTCTGTAGAAAGATTCTCTATTCCTTGTTGCCTGTCTCTCTTATCGCTAGTTTAGGGTGACAAAGACCTAATCCATTGTTTGCAATTTTAGTTGCCATACAGTTAGTAATAACTCTGCTGTCAGTAAGAGGTGTCAGCACTGTAAGCAGTGGTTTTGTTAACTTTCTGCTTTACTGATTCAGTAGTTCCTGACAATTGAGACCGAGTCCTGTTGTTTCAACATCAAAATACATGTATATCAGGCTACTATCTTTCAAAGTCTGTGGTTCTATAGGATGGTACTGTGGAGAAATAACTAGTGCAGGAATATATATCCTCTGTTCTTTAGGAAACACCTTCATTTACTTCTCTAGATGCAAGCTTTTTATGCCTATATTGAAATGTAATTTACATATCATATTCATATTGGATGGTCTCACTGTTATCATTATTTACAAATTTACCCGTGAACGATATGTAATTGTGGGAACTTTCAAATTTTGGGTAATTTTAATTATTTTTTTTAATGAGAGATGAAAAAACAATAATTAAACTTGGCACAAAAATATGATTAACATATTTCTGACCACTAAGAAGGCAAATTTATGAAATTCTATACAGATATTTAATTTAACAGACATGCAAAATGAGTGAAAGAAAAGCTTATATAATTTGTGTACTTTTCCAGTGGCAGTCAAAATTGTGTTCTCTATGTAACACCTCCTTTTTCCCGTTGATTGTTAAACTTGTTCTACTGAATTTGCTGAAATACTATTCGCTGGACATAGATCAAACTTCATATCAATCAAGCAAATTTTCCACAATTTGGAAATGTCAAGTACTTGAAAAAATGGTCTGCTATAGTATACCCCCACTGCCCACTCGCTCCCTTTAACCTGCCTGAACTATTCATATAGACTGTGGGACCGTTTATATTGGCGAGCCCAATTCTGGTATATCAGTATTATGCACAATACTGGGATAAAAAATTATTCCAGCATTGTATACCACTTTTACGGTTGTTTTAAATTATTAGTGTTATCAGTATTGTCAGTTGTGTAATCTAATTAAAGAGATGGAAATGTATTGCAAGGGTGCAAAAGTATTTTTCAATTTATATATAAAAAAGGTTATAACTGTCAATGGAATATGAACTGCTCATTTGCTGTCATATCTGGGCAAATTTTGACATCTGGTAATGTCACATATCTTATTCCTGAGTAGACTATTTTTAGTTTTTGTGTTGCTGTATGATAATCTTACTATAAAAGACATCTGCTTAAGGAAGTCAGGGAATAAAGATGATATACCACTGATACTTATTTTGGATTATCATTCTTTGAGTTGCTGGTCTGGTGCAAGGACATGGACAATATATATCTGGTGGTATTTATGTGCTTTTCTCGTTAGTTTCTGATTATCTAATTAACTAATTACAAAAGATTTCTTAATTTCTCAGTAAGTTGCTTATTTATGGCCATATTAAATGTCTCATGTTATTGGTGATTAAATTTAATCAAGCTTGATTGTTGTGTTATTGCTTATTACGTACAATAATGGCATACCAGTATTGTATAGAATTTTTTATAATACTGGAACACATTTAAAATTTATTGGCAGTATTGTGCACAGTACTGGTATACTAGTATTGCGATTGCCAAGTACTGATGATCCAGACTGTGCATTAAAAAAAATAAACACCGTGTAGTGCCAAGAAAGCTTTATTTCAAAATATATTTTAATTTACTTTTAATACTAGTACTCAACAACTGAGCAACATTGTCCATTTGGTATAACCTAACTTGGTATTTCAGCATGTGACCTACTGTTGATGTAAAAATTATATTATTGATGATGTTGGCTATACATGCATCTGCAAACAACAAGCGATGAGACTAAAAATTGTGAATTGCAAATATTATTTGACTACTTGTTAAATATTGTTTTTGTTTGTTGGTTAATTTATTAGATATAGACGACTTTGGGTGGGTTTACGCTGTACACTAAACATGATTTTTACTGGCGTAAACCAACCCAAAGTCATCTATATCCAAAAATCTAACCAACAAACAAAAACAATATTTAACCAGAAAACAATCCTTAAATAACACAAATATAAATGTCCATTATTGAGCTCTGCCACTGGTCAGCGTATTTGTTTTATAGATAATTTGTGTTCCATAAAATTGTGCCATGGTTATTCATAGCGTATGTAATAAAAAAGAGATAAATACAATTGATCTTTGCATTTTATTTTCTCAATCAACTGCATCATGTTCTACTAAGATTTTCTGGACGTTAGGAACTGAATACTCGTATTAATGTTGTGATCGAAATTTAGGTACGGGCTACTTACTCGAGAATTAGCTGTGATCATTTGTGTACGGTTTCTTCCACATAGCTTTGCTGAGCAACCAACACCTTCGGGAACTGCTCAGATTTACATGTAAAACTGTGCGCACGGATTCTTGTTTCATTTTTTCACTGGAGTTCGCATACGGACACAAATGGCGCCAAAAATCGTTGATGTCGTAATCATAATCGATCACTGTCTATATTGTCTATTTATAACATTTAAATGTTCAGTTTTTTTAAGAAAGTTACATTGTATATGAATTTTGATTAATTATGGATTATGTTGATTGTTCTCAACAATTACGATATTTAAATTTTACAGTTTGAGTTGCTCGGTGAATTCAAATTCGTCAGGATCGTATCTCCTTAAATCAGGAACACGACATTTTTTAAATGAATAAAATGTAAATATAAGAATAGAGGGCATTATTTTGAATTGTCATTGACGTATGACAGCGTTGACCGAGCACATTTTCATCATGAAGCGCTTCCGCGCGCATTGAAAATGTGTTTCCGTCAACGCTTTTAAATGTAACTTCAAAAAGAGTTATTATTTAAAGTTTCATTGACGTATGACAGTGTTGACCGCTTTCGCGCTTCATTAAAAATATGTTTCGGTCAGGTCAATTCTTTCATACGTAAATGAAACTTCAAAAGAATGCATTCATTTCTTACAGTTTTATTGGTGTTTGGTAATTTGTTTTATTTCATGTCAGTAAAATTATGTTTGTTTCAATTGGATAAAACAAGGTCAGCTGATATTAATTAACCTGCAGTAATTTAACATGAGGGCATTATCACGTCGTGGTAATGCCCTCTCCAGTAACTAGCAACATAAAATTTTTTTAAAAAATATATGAACAAGTACAACCTAAATGAAGAAAAAATGTACTAAGGTTTAGAAAACTAACTGTGTATTGCCTAAAAATGCCAAACAATAATATATAATGAGGCCCGCATTTAAATCATAATACTAGCAGGTACAAATAAATAAAACAGTCTAAACTCATGGTTTCTTGATTCTTCAATAACATAAAAGTAATACTTGACAGCACTCGGGACAATGGTATCGCCTTTAACATTGGTAATGCCCTCGGCTTTGGCTCGGGCATTATCAATGTTTCAGGCAATACCACTCTCCCTTGTGCAAGTCAAGATATCATGACAATACCCTCTATATAAGCAACTATTGTATAAATAACCTCTACTCATTTTAGTTTTAGTTTCCGGTATTTTTATATTTGTTTTATCCAAAAGCAAACTTCACTTTAAGACATATTTATTCACAATAATAAAAAATTATATTAATACATGTATTTGCTTGCACGTGCTATTTCGTAAAGAAACAAGAATCAAGCGTGTATCTGTCATATCCCTATGTTTTCCCGGTGTATTCCAAGAAACTTGATTCAGATTTGCAAATATATATACATCGAGCAATATTTCAGAAACATTCAGAATGGCAAGTTAACGTTCAGTAAATAAACGGGGATAGGGGAGGACCAAAGAGTAGACAGTCAGTGAAAAAGAATGAAGTATTTGGTTGGAACTGATGATTTAGCCTTCTGTAGAATAAGAATTTTGCCAACAAGGGACTGGACAGTGTAAGGAGCGTGCTACTTTTCAAACGCATCACCCACTACGACTCGCAGAGGAGCTTTCCGCATAATGACCTGACAACGTCCAATCAGAGAAGTGCCTCCCTATGAATATGCTTATTTTAATGTGAACATGATAAGATCAACTGTAATAATTTAATTTTGAAAAAACAACACAGTTACCGAGAATTTGGAGGATACATAAGGAAGACGTTACTGTGATATCCTAAAAAGTGCAATTCACGAATAAATCAAACAGAAGACAATTAAACTTGAAAATTCCTCAAAAACATGTGTCCTGGAAAAGAAATTCAAATCAAATTCCTGAGTATTTGTACTTTCAATGGACAATTAATAAAATTTATTTGATATATATATTTCAATGGCATTTCAGTCTATTCCACTGTCATTTATACCAAGCATCGAAGACGGTTACATGCGTGTGTGTAAAAAGTCACGTGATCCATATGAACAAATCCATTTCAGATGGTTGCTGAGCTATCCGACGAAAATATTGTAGGAAAGCAATAATATTAATTCAAAGTAGAAAAGGTAACCATGACAACGATAAAATTAAAGTATTTATTAAAAAAATAAAATAAAAATGTCAATCAAATGTTTTGCAATATCCGAAACGCTGTTTGAAGCGACATATTTGTGAAGTCACGCACACACTAGGAAAAGACGTCAATTAATTAACCAATGGAATGCAGCGGCACTTTTAGGGTGCTCTCAAGTCACACATGAACCATAAAATTGCGATGTTACCATTTAGGCTGTGCCTATATTCATATTAGTACTATGTGTTTTCACTTAGTCATTATTTTGTATGTTTATTGTATTGTGATGTATATCATATATTTTTCTGTATTATAATCAATTGTCATGTTGCTAAATGTTTCGGAGAAAATTTATGTTGCTGTAGAGGAGAAGATATGACCAGTGCACTGCAGCACTTGTGCGCTGCATAAAGCAATTGTTTTGAAGAGGTCTTCTTTTTTATATTAATAGTTTTTCAAATTATATACATTTGTCTACTTGGTTATATTTATTATACTTATTTTTCATTATTTAGACATTTAATTATATTATTGTTAATATTTCCCACATTACAAGATGTGCTAAATTCCATTGGATTATAATTATATTATATAAGTTCTATTCAAATGTCATAGTTTTGTGTCTTTAAGTGGAAAAATACTTTTAAGAAAGACATATAAAATCTGTAAAATATAAGCTATTGTCACCCTTAATACTTATCACCGATTTCTTATTAACAAATATTATAGACCAAAAGGGAAAATTTAAAAAGTCTTCACAAGAACTCTCAAAAAGGGACTAAAGGCATTATTGTCTTTAAAAATAATATTTTTTCAATTTTAAACATGTTCCAGTGAATATATCCTGTAAATTATTTGATGCCTTAATTAGGCCAATTTTACTCTATAACAGTGAAATCTGGTTTATGGATAAATATTTTACTATTTTTAATGCTATTAAAAGATCAATTATTAGTGACAAAATTGTAGATAAAATATCTTCAGCAGATAGATTTCCATTTGAGAAAGTACATAAAAAATTTTGTAAAAATGTTTTAGGTGTGAAAAAGACAGCCAGCAATATTGCTTCTAAAACTGAACTTGGTAGGTTGCCTCTGGATTCATTCATAAAAACTCAAGTAACTAACTATTTTGCAAGAATAAATTCAAAAGACATCAATCCCCCTAGTTAGAGAAGCTTTTTGACTAGCAAAAAACTACATGAAGAGGGTTTATATACATGGTACAGTTTTGCCACCTCCATTATGAATGAGTATCAGTTTGAACAAAATGATTTTGAACATCCTGATAAATCATTCAAAGAAATAAGATTACAAGTTAAAAGACATAGTGAAAAGTGTATTAAAGAAAAATATAATGAGCTCTTGACTAATAAAATTTCAACTTTTGATAACACCTCTTAACTTTACCTTTTTAACAAATTAAATTTTGATAATAAACCAGCACAATACTTAAAAATCTCAAACTTTAATAGTCGCAAAATACTTACAAAGTTCCGCCTAAGTGATCATAATTTGGAAATGGAGCTTGGTAGATATAAAAAAAATCCGCAGGGAAGAAAGACTTTGCAGGTTATGTAAAGTCTTAGATGATGAAAATCATTTCTTTTTTAATTGTCAAATTAATAATGATATAAGGACTAGTTTTCTTAGTAAATTATCCAATATAAACTTAGATTTTAACCAGCTTGACTCTTTTAATAAACTTATAACTATATTAAATTGTGATATGAATGTTTTGCCCATTATTATAGATTTTATAAAGCAATCTTTGGAGTTGCGAAAATAAGATCCATACTGGTCAAATCCATACATAATTGCAATTTGTTATCCTATGTCAATATTTGTTACATGTGAATATATGCTTTTATGTTATATGTTTTGTTAAAATGTTGTATTGCTATAGCCTATTTAGGTTATTTTGTTTGCAATAAATAAATTAAATATAGTCACAAAAAGGATAGGATAAGGGAATTACAACGTTTAAAGTCTTCTCGGTAAAAACATCCTGTTACAATATACACCAACTTACTCAAAGAAAAAAAAACGGTCATGTAAAACAGAAATTCTAATATGACTTCCTTATAACGTCAACCGATATGTTAACAGATATATCCCCACTTTGCACACGAGCATTGCGACGTAACGTCACAAGAGGTTTTACGGGGAGATGGACAAAATCCACCGGACAAAATCCCTTTAGTGTAATTTAGCATTGGCAGACAAAATCCCCCTCATTAAATTTGCAAGGCGGACAAAATCCCCGTGTAATATTTTCAAGGCGGAAAAAATCACTCCCAAATCGGATTATAGTAATATCGATAAGTATTGTGCATCGTGTTTAATAGCTTTTTACTTGATACTTGAAATGATGAATGAGACAAAGATTAAAAAAGGAACCGCACCATTTGATTCCTTTCATTATTATTTACCGAAAAAACGATTCAAGTTATTGAACTTAATTATACCATTATTTTACTAAATTTCAAAACCAGTAAAAACTATACCCGTTTCAATTATCTAAAATATATAGAGAATTTTTTGCTCAAGTAAGCGATATTCGTTTGATCACAAACATATTAACAAGTTACTAATGAAGTACTGCAAATGAGACAAACAATTATGATTATTAAGAAATAAAAAATCTGGTTTTTTGTTAAAATATGAGGTAATTTTGTAAGATTTATATGTATATGTACGAGACTGAACGGTGGGAACATTTAAAGAAAAATGCATTTTTAAAAATCATATTCGGGAGGGATTTTGTCCGTCTTTAAAATTGTATATATTGGGATTTTGTCCACCTTGTAAATTTAACGAGGGGGATTATGTCCGCCTATGCTAAATTAAACGGAAGGGATTTTGTCCGGGGGGGAGGGGTGGGGGGATTTTGTCCTACACTAGGTTTTACGACGTCACAATATTAACGACTGAATTTTGAATTTCTTACTAAAATAAAAGTCAATAAATAAGACATATTGAATGAACGTTATGGTACAATATTCAATAAATGTTTTGTTCAAGTGTATTTTGTCAGCTATTGTACTGAAAATAAATTCTAGATTACTAGACATTATCAATATGGATTACATAATGCTTAAAAATTTGCTTAAAATGAAAATCTTAGTTACTTTACACAACATGTGTGGCTTGGAAATTTTCAATATAGATAATTAGCTGTCATGTGACCTTTTTCATACCGGACAGTGACAATTATAGAAGGGTACAATTCAATGATGTATTTTAAATTTGAATCAAAGGAATATATGCATTAAGAACTACACTGATTTCATTTTAAAAAATGACAACAATTATAATGCATGTTAGGTTTTTATTATTTAATATCAATCTGTAACTGCATTTTAGTTAACTCGAATTTTCACGCATTATTATTCTTCTCGGCATCTTACTCCATTGCCATGAGAACACATTTATTTAAGGCATGTTTGATTTACAATGTATTACCTAATTAAAATTTGTTTATTTCATTTTGAACTGTTAACAGGGTTGCTATGCTAGAAGGGTCGCACAACTTCAGAAAACAAGCAGCAAAAACAAAATATTTCATTATCTTATTTAAACTGATATGTAAATTCTTGTTAAGTACTAAATGCTCTTTCAAAACAAAATCACGCTGTTAAAACACTTGAAAACGTTTGCATAAATATTTACACTTTTTAAATTTAATACCATATACATGATTCGTTCATCGTGTCTTCTGTTGTCAAGACATAAGGGGAACACATTGAAGCATAATTTTAGTTTTTGTTTTCATAAAATATTTACTATTTTAAAAGAGTAATTAAATACGTTTTAAGACTTTAAATTTCCGCTGACAGCTGGAAAACGTAACGTGTTTGTTTGAAAAAAAATACTCATTATTTTTAAAGAGTAATTAAAAACGGAAATGAATTTTTAATGCTTAGTTGGGTTTCTCTTGACAGCTGGAAAACGCAAAGTTTTTGTTTTCATTAAATATTATTCGTTTTAATGTAATTAAATACAATTGAAGACTTTACAAATGCTCAGTTGGGTTTCCATTAACAGTTGAAAAAACTGACGTAATTATTTTGTTCTCACAATAGCCACCTATATTGTATTGACTTATTTATTCACGCTGCGATTAAATTATGGAATGCTTACATCAGCGATATTTTAGATAAATATTGAATCAATATCTTTGTTTGTAAAAACACAAAAGTTGTAAATTCGATTGTGAAATCCAGTAGAAACCATGCTTGAATCTAGATACTCCTTTGGCTAAGAAAAAAGGAAACCAACCGAAAAACAACAGCTTTATCTCTACGGGCAATTACAAATTCGGATTTAAACAAACATAGAACACAAATAAAAAACCAAAACACACAAACACAGAAACCTGCACTTAAAAAAAAGGGGGGGGGCTTCCAGGCGTTCCGGAACAATAAGCATTGCTTGTGTCAAATTTTACATCCAGCGAGCATGCCTCGGAAAGTCAAATTCAAGAATAGGAATGACTTGCTATCACTAAGCAAAAATGTCGGATTGTGCTTGAGGATTTCTAATTACGATCAATTCAGCCGTCACGCTTACAGAACTTTTGAAAGGATAACATCAACCTAGGTAAACAAACCCTATTTGTGTATCTTAGTAGTGAAAAACACTTACGGGTTTAGAAAATCACAATACCAATCGAAGAATGTAGCATAACGTATGCGTTGTGAACTCTGCACACAATTCGACGAAGCTGCTGGAATATTGCTATCGATGAACGGGAAGTTGACAATTGGAAGACGAAGTCATCACGGTTATCAATGTCTGATTCTGTCTTTTTCTGAGTATACTTCAAGAAGTAGGTCTAAATAAGTTGACATCTTTAATGTATTGGTGTTGTCTTTAAGTTCAAGCTAGATAGGGTAGATTACATGGAAATAGTAACCGAAGTTAGGACATCATCAATATAGCGTGATATGAAATTAAAGGCCTAGAAACATAGCTTTTCTTTCACCAATAAGCCTTTATGAACAGCCTCATAAAGATACAAAATAGACAGCAAGGAGAAAAGCATTATTCATATCCATTAGAATACCAACAGGTCTGTGTCCCCAAAAACGACTAATATGAAAAGAGTTTAGCATGATCACAGAAACCCGTCGTGTGTAATTTCATGTCTGTAAATAACTACATGTTCAAGCACATACGGGGTCAGAAGGTAAATATGGTACACTGGAGAAGCATATAATATGATACTTTCTATGATCAGATTGTAACCGTATAAGAATTGGCAAAATATTACATTGGCCTAAATATATAATTAAAAGTTGGGTATAAAAGGCGTCACCGTTGCTTTCTTACATAAAATGATTTAATTAAGGGACTTGCGAAATTAAGATATTTCTCACTACAGTGAAAAGACATTATTACCTATGTTATGATTACTATTTTTGTTTTTTGTTTAAATTTTGTATCATTTAAAAATTAAAACGACCCATATTTGCAACTTGTAAAAGCACTTTCCTTGCGATACGGTACGTCATTGCGATTTTTAAAGCTGCACAATTTGTTACAGAAACCGATCTAGACATCAAAATGTACCAAGTCCGAAAAGCGTAGAAAACATAGTGCCAAGAAATCTTTGTTTTGTAGATATTAATCGATGAAAATTACAAAATGAAACACAATTTTTTACGTATATTATATTTTATTTGAAATGTCGCAGGATTTAATAAGAAATCATTGCGACAAAAAACATCGTTCCCTCTGTCTTACGATACGCTAGAAGGACGCCTTGTCTTGTTTACATTTGATACTGAAAGTAATCCACTGAAAGAATTGATAGATTTATCAATCATCTGAAATGACGTAATTTAAGCGTTTTTATCCAATCAAATCACTTAATATTAATAAAATACAGCATTGATAGAATTATTATTGCATAAATCGTTTGCAATAAAACCTTAAAAGTTGTATTGGAAAAACCCTTTGTCTCATTTACAAATAATAATTTTCATGTTGCCTTTTTCTTTTAATTTTATTTTGAAGTCACACAACTTTAATGATTCCGACGTTCGTATTGAGTACAACGTTTATGCATAGACAATAGGTTAACAAAATATCAATGAAAACGATGAAAACGATTGGGAAAATAGACTTCTAGTAGGGTCGTATATTAACATTCATTTCAGATATTACAAATTAAGCATTTAGTTTCATCTCGTAATTATAAAATCCGAATATTTCTAAAAATTATTAGATATGAATAGAAAAAATTGCTTGTTTGGGGATATTGGGCTGGGTGTAATATATTAGCTTTTATTTGTTTCATTTAAAGGCAATATCATTTGTCCAGGCTGATTGCAGTTTAATAGATCAATAAATGTTCGCTTAGCGTTCCGCCTTTCATCTTAAGTTAATTTTAAACATTAAGTTTATGATTTTTGGACACTGACTATCACGTGATAAGATTAACCATAAAAACCAGATTCTACATTAATCGTTTGATTGGATTACACTTGTAATAAAACTTCCAAGTTGTTTTAAATTTATTTAAAATTTATACATCTAGACGACATTATGTTGCGGCCAAAAATTTCATGGTTACTTGTATTTGAACTCGTTTGTTATACCCAATTTTATTTTATTACCTGTTTTGAGCAACCAAAATGTGCCATGAATTCAAGAGTTTATGACGTACGTGCCATAGATTTGAGTACCTTTAAAATTGGCCATATATTTTTCTAATTGTATGACGTCATCTGCCATAGATCTGAGAATATGCCATTGATTTGACGACGTTCTTCGATCTGAGTCTGACTGGTAGCATTTATAATTAGTCCACGTGAAGATACTTCTTTCACTCTTATGTAGACCAACAATGTGCCAACTGCAATTAAACATGATACTCATGAAAAATCTTATTTCTGATTGCTACAATTGTTAAAAGGTGTTTCTATGAAAATTATCCAAGTCTAATGTATTGCAATTTTGCAGGATATAAGTATAATAAGTATTATATATACTTCTATTAGTCATGTCGTTTGACGACTTATTTAGGATGTCTGAGATTTAAAAAAATAGAAGTATCTAGTTTGGGCATAAATGTTATAGTAATTTTAACAAGTGAAAACAGTCTTACTACATCTCCCATACAAACAGTTGTTTGTCCCTTATCACAAAAATATCGCATGTTCGACATTGAACCTTTGGTACGGCGTACGTAGATCATTAACATGAAGTGTATTTTTAACGTTTGCTAAATATCGAGACGAAAATCTAAATTTAAATAAAATATATATTAATAAAATCAACACAAATAATACTGTAGTCACAACATATATTAATATACTAGGAGCTACCATGAACATTATTGAACCAACACATAAACACCAAAGCGGCTACCGCATATGTTAAATACATAAAAGAGTCATGGCTTTGGGATATACCTGTTTATTAAAATCATTCCAAAAAAAAAATTTAAAATATTCATTCCAAAAGAATAGACATTATAATATCCTTTGTTGTTGCGACATTATTGATTAATATTCTAACCTATCAATGAAACTATTTTTTTGCTACTCGTAATAAAATGGCACCAGATACTAAAGTTATCAAAACTTAGTCACGCGTTTCGATAATTAGTGTCCCATAATTTTTAAGTTGCATCAAAGATGTGCTGCCAGTTCTTTAGTTATTTCGCTGTGTCAATAGACAACATTTAAAAATGTCTGCACGTAATATGGATATTGTGAAGAGCTTTTGTGAACATACAACTATTCATGGAATACATGGCATTTCAACCAGTAAATTTATTGCTGGGAAAATTATTTGGGCATGTGTGTTACTGGTAGCGCTTTCCATGTGCATCAGACAGATTTATCTGCTTAGTTCACAGTATGCCAGGTAATAATATTGTGCGATTTTTTCTTTTATCTGATTAATAAAAATAAACTCCAAAACTGTGCATAGATAACTTATTTAATTGTCTTATTAAATAGCTAACAAGAACCCATTATGAATAATTAGAACAAGAATAGAAAATCAGATGGTTAATATACTATTAAAATAATTGAGAATAATCAGGAACACTTAATAGGTCATTACTATGTTTCACTATTTGTTAACATTGATAACTTTTTCTGGAAAAGATTAAGAAATGAATAAACTGTAATTAATGTTTCACGATTTTACATTAGTGTATCGGTCAATAAAAAAAGGACCTTCAGATGTGGTCATATAATCTTTATCACGGTCTCATTGAAAGAATTTCATTTCTTACAGTATACGAATAAATAGCAGTAACGTTTTCGTTGTAAATGTAGCTAAATGTATCAAAACGAAGTCGTTTGAAACGGAGTAAAGTTTACTTATTGTCAATCGAGACGATGTATACAAGACTAAATTATATAATTATTTACCTAAAGAAACATTTCAAAACCTTTCCTCTGATTATTAGGTTACACGAGATTTAACTATAAGCATCATAAAGTTATTTTTATTATGTTACGGATGTAGCGCAGGTAACTATAGATAGTACACAAGAAGTCAGATCACATTGCCTAGGGTCTCTTCGCTTATTTTGATTGATTGATTGATTTAATATTTGCTTAATGTCCAGCGAGCTATATTTTAAGCTATAGTACTTACAAAACAAGTTAACCAACGTAAAATCAACTGAAAATGGATAGACTAAAACCACTGCAAACGCGTGGAATATTAAGATAAATTAGCATTTTGTAGCGAATTTAATAAGCCTACTATTTTTGAAATCTAAAAATGGTCTTATTGTGCAAGGAACTTTTCATATTGTAACTTTCAATCCCCAGCAAAAGAACCTCCCTATCATTTGAAACATGATGCTTTTAACTGCTAAAGCTTATTTTAAATCTACATAAAAAGAGATTTTAAATCAAATGCAATCCGTTTCAAATAAAATATTAAAAGATATTTAGTTAATATTCAAAATTGACAAATATTGCGGCTCAGTATTATTTTTAAACAATAAATTTTTATTTCACAGACGATGTTATGTTCGCGAAATGTATGATAACTTGTATATGATGGTGGATTTTGATAATTTGTTGTCGTATTTGTATATGCGAATAGAAGAAAACATGAGAAGAAGTTCTTTTGTTTATTGTTTTATTGGAGAATTTACTCCAATCAGGGAGAAATGTTTAACTCAAAATTAACGGAAACATGTTTATAAATTTGGCAGAAATATCTACCATGAGAAAATTGAGAAATATATTGCATTCAATTTACCCTAGCGAGCTTAAAAGTAAAGACACCACCAATTCACTAAGGTCAGCCTATTACGCAGACTTACGTATAAAAAAGAAACTACAAACTGGACTATACGACGAACGTGATGACTTCTTTCCAATTGTCAACTTCCCCTTCATCGACAGCAACATTCCATCTCCAGCTCCAGCGTATAATGTGCACATTTCACAACTTATGCGTTATTCTAGATCATGCGATCGGTATTCCGATTTTATAGACCGATCACTGCTGCTGACTACTAAACTACTTAAACAAGCTATGATATTTTCCTTATAAATTTCAAAATTTTCAAAACTCTGAGGTTGTTTCTACCTTAATTATGTAGGTTGATCTTTGTCATAATTTGGTTTTTTCCATTTAGGCATATTTTGGTTTTATTGTTCTATGTCCTTCATATTCATATAGTATGGCATTTTCAATCTTTTGGGTAGAGCGCCTCTGATGAGTCTTGAATAGACGAAATTGCGTCAGACATAGCAAAATTTATTGAATGGAACCTTGTTGTATTTTATAGTATTTTATATTTGTGCCTGTTGATGTTATCTCTCCAGAAGTTCTGAGGTCGTCAACATTGCTTAATTGATCGTTATGGAAAATCAATCTCTCAAATACCATCGGCCATTTTCGCTGTGTCATAGGTAGTGTTTCCTATTTGAGGCAGGCACTGCTTACTTGTCCGAAGCACCTGAGTACACCCATGGTTTTTATTGGTTTTCGGTTACTCTCTTTTTGTTTTTTGTGTTTATTCTTTTTTTTGTGTTGCGCTGTGTATGATTGTCTATATCCGGATTTGTAAGCGTCCTTGACTTTTGGCTCTTGATATTCGGTCGGTTTTCTTTGTTATTTTTCTGAAAAAGAGTTATTTGTTTAAAAATAATTTATTGTTCAAGTAAAAACAATTTGGATTAGACACAAGTTACAAGAACTTAGAATCATCTTCTCCTTTAATACAACAATTAGCAACATGACACGAAGAACATTATATATACACAATATTTTTTAATACACAAATTCTGCTCTTAGAAGTGCAATAAAGACCGACAAAAATATCGATGAAAGAGACTAGCGTTCATGTCTGGTGATTTGCATAACAAAATAGCCGGTAGACACCACACTGATAATGAATAAGTCACTTAAGATACAATGTGGTGCTATAATATTTAAACATACAAAACATAAAAGTGCATGGATTATTGATTAATTATAATATATGACCAATTCTAAAAATTAAAAGCAATTTGTTCAGAAGTGAACGCTAAGTGTGTGCTGCGGAATTTGTAAGGATTATGCGATCACAATAGTATCAATTGAATGATACAATAAAACAAGCAATTTGGCTATTGAATTGTTGACATCTAACAAGTAAATACATACATATGTATACAGCGGCTTCTTTGGTACTCTTTTAGTGTTACGAAAAACGGTGAGTAGCCTTAATATATTGTTGAACAAGAGAAAAAAAACATTTGTATTGTGTGATAAATTTTCAGATCCTGATAATAAACGTGGAATATAAGCATTAACATCAAGGTCATTTCATTCTAGTTCTACTGAATGTAAATTATTTAGCAATACAGCTCTGTGTACATTAATTTTAATGCAGTAAAAAAAGTAGTGTTCTTCATGTTCATATTGATATCCACAAAAGCATGAGGCACTGCCATTTAGATTATCCCTAAATAAATCCGCATTAAGAGAGCTACAGCTATATCTTAGCCTAGCGGGATGGGTGTTAATTAATCTGTCAGCATACAAAAAGTATGAAGGAATCTTTTAGAATTGAACAATTTGTTTTGCAATTGAGAATTAAATGACGGACGAAATATCCAGATGTAGACGTGTATTCGGATCAAGTCAATTCCACAGACAGGTTGGGAGAGGGAAATACGATCCATAAAATGTAGCTGTTCTACACTTTTGCAGCGGTATATTTTGATTGCTACGATGAAGGTGAACTAATTCTAGGAAGTACTCGAAGCTTTTCAATTCGTAATTTTATTTTAAAAAAATTTGCGTGTTTACTTCGCGTCGCGTTTTTAATTTTACCAACCTGTTTCTACATATAAGTATTCGGTACGAACAATTACCGGTAGGCCGGTTACTATACGAGCCGCCTATACTTGCACTTTTTCAAGACCATCCGAATTTACAATCCCGCAGTTGTCCCATACTTTCCAAAAGCGGGCGTATAAAGGTAACATACATTTTTTTCAAGATATTCCCGTTTGAGTCCATATTTAGGCTTTCTTAGTACGTTATGTTGTTTTGAGGCTGAATTGATGATTATATATATGTGTTTAGTCCATCTGCAGTCGCTGCTTAATGTTATACCTAAGTGTTTGTGTTCAGTCACCGGGTTAATAATCGTATTGTCAAATGAAAAAGTAAGATTAATAGGTTCTTTCATACGTTTTGGGAAAGACCAGTTGATCTTTCACGAGTGATAGAAATTGTATGTCTTTTCGCGAGTGGAGCGCAGCGGAACGATCCAAAAGACATAAAAGTTTTTATCACGAACTTCGCGAACTTTCCCAAAAACGTATGAAAGTACCTATTTCGTCCGTAAACCAACTACTTTCATATCGCTATAACCTATACCCTCTCCATTGTTTAGACTCCATTATCTGACGTCCAATCAGAACTATGGAAACAAGAACGTTTCATAACAACGTTCCTGTTTCTGACCAATTACCCCATATTTTTCGTTTTTGTATAGTTGTTCTGTAATACTTTCATACAGACGGTATCGAATGCTTTACTTATGTCAGGAAATGTTACAGTAGTTACTTTCTTGTTATCGAGATCGAATAAAATGCGATGGTACAACTCAATCAACTAATGAGTAGTAGAATAACCTGGTATAAATCCAGACTGCAGTTTATAAAGGAGGGTATTACTATGCAGATGATTGAAAACATACATGTAAAATTATTAAATTATTTTTTCAAATAGTTTACTTACACATGAAAGTATAGACACTGGCCTATAATTAAAAGGGAGGGACTAATCACCTGTCTTAAATAGAACAACTTTAGCTACCTTCCACTGAGTGGGTTATTTATTATCCTTAAGAGATTTATTAAAAAGGATACTGCAATCTCCTCCTTGACAGATCGAAACATTCTGTTACTTATGTTATCGGGAACTTATTTATATTAAGGCTGCACATATTGTCAAGAACATCTTGAACTGTGACATTAATTTGTGCCATTCCTTCTTCACACCTAGAAACAAAAGCTGGCAACTTTTTTGTCATCACATACTAAAGAAACGGAACAGAAGTAACTGTTTAAAACCGCTAACTCTTCATTACTACTAGTAGACTTCAAATCATCTCGATTATCGTTGATGCTTTCGTCAAATGCTAACGAGTTTGTTTTTTTTTAAGTTATACATTTTTAAGTTTTAAGTTTTAAAGAGTTATTTTCAACAAGATCTTACTTGAGCTTAAACAGCTTTTTTATAGTAAATATTAGTATTTTCATTTACTAAATCAATAATGCTTCTTTGTAAATACAGGTTATCTAATTAAAAGTGTTAATTAAATTAAAAAATTGTCTAATCAAACTTAAGGTCGTCAAATATTACATATTTGAAGGCCTTGAGTCTGCTTAGATAACACCTTAATCTATAACTAAATACAATTTTGTTCTTTGTGACAGTGTGACTTCCAATCCAGAACGAAAGATATAGTTTGAAAACTAAATCTTACGTAATAAGTATAACAAACACTTGACAAAATGTTTAATTGGATGGTCCATAGTTTGAGGTTACGGCAAATCAAGATTTCCGCGATTTGAGTTGATTTAAACATATTCAATTTAGAGTACAAAGAACTTGATTGCAGGTCACATGTCTATGTACATTTTATCTGACAAACGTTTATCGGATAATTAACATACAGAACGAGTTTTAAAGGTTATTAATATAAATTATTATTTGTAACAAACTACATCGAGTATTACATAGAATACGTTTTGCTGTTCCATATATTTATTTAATTTGTATTATTTAAAACACATGACTATGGACAAACCATGTGGATGAAAACTGATCATAATGGTCTTAAATCAAGTTTGCAAGATCAGATGAGAAATCACAAATAATAATGGTAAATTTGTGCTATTATTCACGTAATTTAATCATTATAAAACACAGAGTGGTAATCAAGCCTTGTCGTTGTTACTTAAGAACATATTTATACTAGACTGACCATTTAAACCATTTTTTAATGAACAATCTAACCCTTTTATATCATGTTGATATAATCTAGCCGTCATGTCATTATCTTACGACGACTTTAAGGTATTACGTGTTTTCGCAACTGCCGCTGTCTAGTGACGAGATATATTGACAAGATATCGGACCTCTGTTAGCACACATTAAAAAGTTCTTTGTTAACTATTATTTACTTACGAAATTACATTTTTGGAGGAATGTCCGCAGCAAGTACCTGGTCTGGAATATAAAGTGGTATTCTCCAAAAACAAATAGCAATGCCTTAATGAATTAAACTACTATCGGTGTATCTTCAATTGATAAAACTACGAATACCACTACAGTATAATATGACTTCTAAGAAAGCCATATACTGACCTAACTTTAGAATTCCTTTGCGCAAAATTTATTTTAGCAAAGAACCTTGGAGCAAAGACAATAACATTTGTATATAGGGTAAGTGGGTTAGTGGTAGATTTAAAGATTGATACTATTCGCAACTGAGGCCAAGGTGGGGTGAGTGGGTAAATTTGCTTGCTCAAACTTTTCTCGCTCGTAACTTAATTTTGTGGTAACATCAAACTTAAAACATATCATTTTAACAAGGGCATTATTCAATAAAAACTACTAATATTAAAGGTCCCGATTTGTTTTACCTGATATAAAATAAACCATATTAATATGCAGAGCAAATGGTTATATTATTATACCTAAATCGTTGTGTATTTCAGCAAACAAATAAATACCAAAGTTTCGATTCAGAACAATGAAGTAGAGTTTCCTGCAGTTACTATTTGTAACTTGAATCCAATGAGCTACGACAGATTGTTCAAGTTGTCTGACATCAATTTTGAGGGTGATGATGATGATGATTTTTTATCGCGAACAAAATTGCATAAGGAATTAGCGAGCGATTTAATAAAACTTATCAATAACAGTCATGTTGATTCTAGTGATAGCAACGTACAGAAGGTAACTTGTAGTAGCCATTTTATGCTAACTTAATCGTATTTTGTATTCGATCTGACAAAAGCGTCCAAAAGAGTATTTTATCGCACAAACGAGCTTTGACAACTGAAACTTTAAGTGCTTTAATTTACTTACAAAATAAGCCTGCAAGTCTTACTACATCAATCTTTAAACTTAGATGTATTGTCAGATCTTTGATGAATTCAACTATCAGCTTTCCGCTGTGTACATGTACATATTGTTTGTTTATATCACAATTTGAGCTATAAATTTAACAGGTGATTTTAAAATGTTATGGAATCATTTCTCTGATAATACATTGTAGTGAATAATCCTTCTCACAGGAATAACATCAGAACTGTGATTAAATCTGTTTAAAAAATCATTTGATGTAATAACCATTCATAATCGTTTATACATTTTATTGATACGTTCTTCTCACTTATTACACTATTCCGTCAAATTTCGTTACATCTGTAGTATTATGTCCGTTCAATCTATATATTGAACGAACAGAAATAATTATTTAGACATTACTATGTATGTGTGTGTTTCCATTTTGCAGAATCAAAGCGACAATCAAGGGATAAAATGTAAGTTGAATTAAAACATTTTTCAAAATAATTTTGTTATATGTAGAATTTTCCTACCTTGTTATCTTGAACAATACATTTCTCTTCATCAATTACTATTAATTAAAGAAAAACGTTGATAAAGTTTTTAGGCGTTTGTGCTTTTTGCATGCATATCTCATGAATTATTATAATAAAGATGCACATGAACACCAATCTCGATGCTGAGAAAACACAATCAATGAGTTTACATTGGTAGTGAAATACCAAAACAATTCGTCGATATAATTGAACACTTATAAGACATGTGTTAATATTAATACTCACATACTCTTATTGCCATAGTTTTGAAATGGTCTTAAGTACATCATTTTATCAACTGCTTAACTTTTATCACACACATAGCATAATCTTGTTAAGTACTATTCATTAATAACTTCGACACTATCAAACTATGCTTTGATACTTTTTCGCAGAACGTGATTTTTTTTTAAAGTTTTAATGTGACGTTTCTATTTTAGGATCTAACTTTTTATCATTTCCTCCTGGGTTTTGGAGAGAAACACCATCTCTATGTGATTATTGCATTTACTTTTCTTTAATACAGTTTCAGAAATGACACAAGACAATAATTGGCGTAAAGCCTTGCAAAGACTCCGTGAGAATTTAAATGATAAGCAATATCTTGTGAATGCGGAGATAAACGAGTTTTTAATACAATGCAAATACCACAGTGAGGTTTGTGATAAAAGGTATGTTAGTTTTTATATTCTGGTTGATAATTGTACAGGGCAAATGTTTTAAAATATGCAAACAATTTTTTAATTGTTAAATAAATCAATACATTCAGACAATAGATGGAACAGAAATTATTGAGTATGCCATCCTAAGAAAAGGCAACTGTTATGTATTTCCGTGTTCATCTGTGTAACAAACCGTGGTCTAAAGTATAGCTTGATACCAAATATATTTGCCCTCAGTACATAACAAAAGTTTAGTGTCCTATTACATCTATTAAACATACATTGAATCTGTGATATCACATTTGACCAACGCAAACCACTTAATTTTATAGCAAATGTATATCTAATCTTACTAAGATTACTGTTTGTAGCTATACTGGCAATCGGTATGGACATATTTGTATTGATGAAACTAATTTAAAAACAACACACACAAAATCAATTAAAAAATGCAAAAGCAAAAACTTTTTACGGTTAGAAAAAATAGTGTTTCATTTAATATATGAACCCATTTTCGTATTTTGTTCATTTGTTGTTGAACAAAAATTGTCTTTGTTTTTTATATAAACCTAATTGGTTATAAATCCCAAATGTGGTTCGAAGAATGTGAAACAGTAACTGGTATTACTGTTACAGTTACTCTTATGTAAGGCCCTTTAACCTTATATGGTCAGCCTTTTATGAAAGTCTTAAGATCAAAATCATAGATAGAAAAAAAACCATTTCTGGTATTTAAGATCATTATAAAGGGAGTATAATATAAATTGTATTACATAAAGATGAAAATGTTTAAGTATAAATTAATCATTTGATCCGATAGGTTAATGTAAGCGTAAGTGATCTAAAACCTCAAGAATTTAAGTACAATTTCAATTGGATTAAATCTTAAATTGGACATTTTCCGCACCTGGTAAGATCCCAATTATTCTTCCAAGATCAATTTTATTTAGTTAACGTTGCTCTAATTGATAAATATATTCCTGATTTTTCATTCAAATGTCGTGCGAGAACCTGCATGTTGTATGTATGTTTACTAAAGAAATTACGCTATTTTATTTTTCCCGTTATATATTCATAATAATAGATGTGAGCTATAATGCAAAATAGTAATTCCGGTATTATACAGGTTATATAATGTCGCATTACGGCTTAGGACTTATTTTCCATTAGCCTTCTGATCATGAAATATGAATGATATAAATCCTATGCAATATATACGCAAAATAACATAATGCATATACGATAATGTAGACAAAATGTGTATTTTGCATTCCTTCAATATAGCAGCTTGGCAACCGAATAGACATATTAATATCGGGCAATTTTATTCAGTTTTAAATCAAAATATACAAACGATAGTGTATAGCAATTATATTTAGTTTTAAATCAAAATATACATACGATAGTGTATAGCAGACGTGGTTGTTTTATTAAAAACAATTCCAGAAAAGTTAATTATTAATTTAAAAAATACTTATACACATATTGTGTTTTAATTTCTTCTCAGTACAAGTGGATGTACACTTATTGTACTGGGAGAAGAATGTTTGATCTACATGTTTCTGATCCGTACCAGACGTGTGGTCAATTAAAGTAAAACAATGCTTTATTTAGTTGTATCATAAACGCAGACTTTTTCAAATCATTTGACGTGTACAACGCCTTTGGCATGTGCCTGAGAACCAAACTTCGTCGTCAATGTATCGAGAAATAAATTCGATTCTATTTGAAAAGAAAATTAAAGGGACATATTTTACGAAAACAAATCATTTAGGATTAATAAAAAAGAAGATTATGTATAGAAGCTTAAAGAACACGAAAATTACAAACTTGACACCCATAATTATTTACACTATCACACGAAGTGCTGAGTTACAAATTTGAGAAATATATTTAAAAAGTTGTTAAAATAAAACCTTTAATGTATGTAAACAGACATTGCTAATGTTCATGACATTTAATTCTCTTTGATTTTTTTGCAGGTGAGCTGCATGGTTCACTAACATTTGTTATTGTATATAATGATTAATTAATATATAATTTTTGTTTGTTTTTGTGCATTTATTTATTAGATTTCGTTTCAGATAAAATTCTTGCCTATAATATACCTGACGTGTTAAATGTGTATGTGTATGTTTCTATTATTTTTTTAGTTTAGCGTAAACAAATTACTTTTGAAACAGTTATTTTTATAATGGACAAAAACTGATTTTAGTTGTTTGCCTATCGTTTCAAAAATTAAGATTATTTTTCATTAATAAATAGGTAAATCACACAGTTGGAAACCTTATTATATAGAAGGTCGGTTGTTTATTAGGTGGGTAATTGACACAGGACGTGTAGGAATAAAATTCATTTAAAACTTTTGATGATGTGTCATCTTAAAGCAATTTGTATTGCTGTTTTTGTACTGCATTAGCGACAGCAAAAACAAACTCCATTTTAGAGAGATGTGCCGGATCTCGTCTAAAATACATTAATGTATAACTTACGAGTGGTAAATATTTATATTATTCTACAGTTTTATAAAAGCTTTTTTATTTAGTCAAAGTGAATTAATAATACTAAGGTACACTATTTTTGTCTTGATAAGATTGCGTGCTTTTACTGTTTTTATCTTTTTCTATTAATTGAGCGGAAAAATATATTTTCTTCTACAATTAATCCCTAAAATATGGTGGAATAAAATTTAGAGAAAGATACACTTAAAGCCTAACGATTCTTTGTTTTCTTTCTTTTGCATATAAATAGCAGGATTTGATATATTGTGTAGTTTTGGTAAAGCTGAATAAATATTTAAATTCACAGATTCATATTAACGATTTGCATTTTGTCGAAATAATGACGAATATATGGTCAAAATAATTACAACAAACATTTTTTTACCTTTTTTAACCAAACGTCATGTACGGAGTCTAAAGGTCTTTTAGCAACATATAAATCAGTTTTACTCGTGCATTTAGCACTATCAGTTTTAAGTAGTTTATTTAAATAAAATTGTATTTTTTGTAGACAAAACGTTTCTCGTGTATTGTTGATTTACCTGGATAAAGGACCTTGTATAATTACATATGTATCTTTTAATTTACAGGCTGCAAAAATGACAACATGCAAAATACTTGACGAAACAAGCGGCTTCATTTGAACGATTTACACAATTTTGGTTTAATTGTTTTATTTCTCGACATGTATATTGTTGTATTTACGTGCACAAAATGTAATTTTTTACATTTTAACATTACACGGGAGTTGCGAGGATCTGATATATGAATTACATTTTGTGTAGTGTGTTACTTGTCATCCATTCCTTGATGTCCGGTAGTTGGTTATAATCTACATTTTATAGAAATTTGCCGTCTTTCACACCGATAGAAAAACGTTAAATTTATCAATAAATGTCTTCAGCAACGATATGACGTTGTAACAGTTACACGTCATATAATACAACAGAGACCACGTCTGTGACAGACATTTTTTGACTGACACAAAGAAAACGCAGTGATGACATAAATTTTGACTATGTGAACGGACAAAATGTTCGTGACAGACAATCTGTGTCAGTGACAGACATAAATGACTGTCACATTAAAAATTATTTGTGTTTGCAGTCACGTTTTAGTCAGTGGTGTACGTGAAGCCTTTTTAAATATATCTCAAACTTTCGCGGATTTATTGAACTGCTAGTGTCATATTATCCTTGTAGATATAAGGCAGGCTTCAGATGCATATAATATAAATATTTCAACAAATTTGGTGGCTTTAAAGAATGATGTTCAATGACAACCTTTTTTATACGAAACGTAAACATAACGTTATTTACCTGCAAACAGGGGCCTTTCTTTCGATATTACTGGATGGTGGCCGCTTTTTGTCTTGAAATTTCAAGACAACTTTAAATAAACAAACTTAAATTTTAGAAAATTGAATTGAAATACACTTACAAACGCGGTGTATTCAATAGTGTTATTGTCAAACTTTGGGTTTGTTTGCTTCTTCGCTGAGTACAAGGATTTTCAAAGTTAATTTAGGCTTATGTGGCTCATTCATGTACAGATGCCATTGTAGATTATACATTAACTCTAGCATTACAAAACACTTTACAGATATATAAATTTTTGACTGTGGATAAGGTTTCATATATGTCATTTTGTGTACACGTTCTTTGTTCGTAATTTAATAAAGTGTCTTACAAATACCAACGTTATATAATTTACTCCTTCAGAGTTGAATTTTGTCTAATCAGCGGTACTCTGATCCAATACATGAAAAGTCCAAAATAATTTTGATATAACACCGTTGTTTATTGTTGGACATGTAACTTTTATCAATTACTCTAGCATTGAATGAATAAAACTATGTCAGTATCGAGTACTTTTCTAGAATCGTTGGTTCAAATCATACGCTTGTCACACAAAAGTACTGGAGGCACCCTCTCCTATAAGACTTCTAAACCAAACACAATGATATGAAAGGTATTAATTATCGCGTTCTCTGTTTGTTTGCACTGTACAAATGTTAAATTCACAGCAAATAATAAAGCTATATACAGTAAATACAACTTGTTTTTATAGAAGTGTGTGTTTTCTTTATTTATACATGCAGTAAATTCAATGTTTGTGTCTGTTCATCGCATTATCCTCCTTGTCTAATTCAAGTTGCCAATGATATGATCCGTTAGAAACACTGGGTTAAAATTAAGCTTTAAACAAGATAAATTATTTCGAAATTTCATTCCAGTTATATTTGATTATTATAAAGTTGGCAATCTCAATTATGTTTTTAAAGCAAAAGATGTAATAAATTTTGGCTGTCATCTACAATTTTATAGTACATAATGCTTTTCAGAGATATCATGATCCAATATGGTGACACGTGCTTCATGTTTGAGCCTTCTCAGCCGATCGTCAACTATGCTGGACAATTTTCTTGTAAGTAAACCAAGATATTCAAATGAAGGTAATTGATACAAAAAATTGTATTAATTAAAAGTTGGTTCCTGTCTAGTGATATTGAACCATACAAAGCAGACACCTCTGTTCTTTTTCATTTTACTATTGATTTTAAAGTAGTTTTGGAATTTTACTTAGACGTGCACGAGGTTTTAACTTGTTTGTATCGTCTTCATATACAACAGATGATGCCTCCTTTTATTTACAGCGCTGCAAATGTTGCTGAATGTAAATCAAAGTGACTATTTACCAAACGTGATAGACGAGGCTGGAATTGCGATATTGATAGGGGACGTGGGTAACTGGGATCCATTATCCGATTCATATTTACCTAGTAACGGCATATCGATTTCGACGGGCTTTCGTACAAACATTGCGTTACGTCAGGTAAATAATCAAACGGTTTATATATTTAACCTTTATATCTGGATTTCATTTTATAATAAAATATTTGTCTGTCAACAATTAAAAAATGCAAAAACTGGCGAAAACAGATTTAATAATAAAGGTAGTAAAATATTATATGACGTAGAAACAGACAGGCTACAATTATAATGTTTTAAACATATCACTTATCAACACTTACTGATAACTTTTGCTACACACAAATCAAATATGCGTAGTTATTTTATTTTATTTCTGCTAGACACTAATAAAGAGAATAGGATCCAATGACTGTGATGATTCCGGTTTGGACAATAATATTCTGGTAGGTCAATGTATTTATAGTAGTTAGTGTCAATTAATCTGTTTCGTTTTGTTTACAGTTTAACCAAAACGCTGTAATTGTCTTAATTTTCCCGCTACAACAGAGACCATGGTGACGAAAATTTTTGTGCAGTTTTCTAGTCGCCTATTATAATTAAATAGCCTACATAAATTGCGATAAAAAGCAGTCAAAAATAATCTGAATATACCTAGTAAATGTTTTGTCTTTAGGATATAATAAAATTCATGTATTCAATTACAGATGAACTTCTTTCTTTACGTTTTGCTAACAAAGGCATAGATGCTATCAGTCTTGATAATATCTTTCATCACAAGTCTGTTATTCCCAAAATTCCATCAGACTTAAAAAAACAAATTCGTCCCGATTATATCTTATACCTATACTACCCGATTGCATCCATAATCTTCAATTACAAACGTGCATTGCAGGAACTTTTGATCAATGACTACAAAAGCAAATCTCTTACCACGATTCTCCATTTGTATACACGTCCTTCGGGTCACGTGATAACCGGAGATGTTAACATTATTGACAATGAAAAACTCCACAAAAGGACCAAAATACCGTGATCCTAAAACCATCAACTAGAATTACAACAAATTATTAATTGATTAAAAGAGGACCATGCTAGAAAATGGGAAAAACAAGAATAGCAGGAAGTTGCTACCTGTACGAGTTGGTGAAGGCCTTGAGCTCATTGATTTAAATAAGAATAAGGAGTATAAGATGGTCTATGAGAACTTACGCACCAATCTTTGGAAATCTTGATACTGCCAAAACTAACTCACACATTCATGACAAAAATGTAGTAGTGCCAGAAGATAAGGCCCTAACAATTTTTTCATCTGCAAAGAAACATGTATAGTGTAATAAATGAATTAGGCATGGAGAGTTTACTTGGCAATCTTCTTACACATCCACTACGCTTTCAAAAGAAAAAATTCTTATTAGGTTTGGGTGACTCACTTTCTTTTTTTTTGTGTTGTTGGTTTTGTGCGATGTATATGTTTGTCTCAAGATTTGTATTTGTTCCTTCACATTCGGCTCTTGTTCGTTCGGTTTCCTTTGCTATTTTTCCATTAATACTGGAATCAACTTAAAGTGTAGTTTGATGCTGTAAGAACACAAGCGTTTTGCATTACTTTTTATTACTGGAGGTTCTGGAGAGTATTGTAAACTCGAGATAGAACAAAACCCAAATCTGTATTTACATGTTATTTTGAGAGCTGAAATTGTTACGTGTCCCCCTCACCGTCACTAAAATATGGGATCGTACCAGATTCCGGATTTCAAATCTGTCGTTTGTACTATAAACGTTATCGTGTCTAACCAGAAATTCAGAAGGAACAAGGTTTTTACCACTTCTTAACAATCTGATGACAACTCTCAGCTCACGAACCCACCTTTTCAGGACTGTAATACCCACTGCTGGAACCTCTTAGCGCAGCAGCACAATACACCACAGCTGAAATAACCTGTCAGAACAACGCAACACAACTGCTGAGTCACCTTTCTAGCTCTACAAGTTTCCACTGATGAGACCCTTCAGCACAGTGTTACCTTCGGCAACAAAATAATCTACAGCTTGAAACCTCTCAGCACACTGAAGCGTTCAGCAGTACACAATAAACCAATGTTTTGTTTGTTTGTTTGAATATTATTTAACGCCACATTCAGCAATTTTTCAGCTATATCATGGCGTCAGGTTTGTATTGTGGAGGAAATCGTAGTACCCGGAGAAAACCCCCGACATTCGGTAGGAAAACTGGCAATCCTGGTCAATTAAGATTAGAGTCGAGTACACTGAACCTGCAGTGAGAATCGAACCATCTGTGTTGACAGACAACATGATCAAAGGTAGACGAACTACCTTAACCAATCGGCCACCGAGGCCACCTAAACCAATGTTGAGGCCGTGCTGCACATCAACACACTAAACCTAAACAACAGTAATTATGTTCTCACGGATGCTGAGCTATTCTACTATTCTCAACTAGCCTCTCAACGTTTTCAAAACTCTTTTGTTTAGAACTAACCAGCAAATTTCTAACTTCTAACGATTGCCAATTTCTAAATTGACGATTTCCCTAGTAACTAAATCATTGCCGGCAACGTATTATTAAATCTCCTTTTCACAAAGGCCTTAAAATGTAAACAGTTTAACCAAAAGTAAACGTAAAACATAGCACGACACAGATTTTCTGAATGACGGATTTACAACATATACGTCCCAATATGGCCTACTTTTAAACTATCGTCCTATTTAAATCTATAAATAGAATAAATACCAAACCAAATCGTTGATTGTTTACATATACATGCAAAATTATTGATAAACAACCAAGACACATATCTATAGAAAATATTAAATATCAAAGACACTTTTGTTCGTAACAAATACAGTTTAATAAATGTTATAAGTTTTTTTCAAGGAATGTGTGGAAAAATGCGTCAAAACTAATGTACAGAAATATTGTAATTGTTCCGGTTTTGATAATGATGCGACTTTGGTTACAGAGAATGGTGATATTTACGAACCTTGTGTAAATGATAAAGGTATATTTTATAATTTGCTTTGCTAATTGTTGTCAAATAATATTCCTAAATTTGTATGTACTGCTAGTTGTTATTAATAATGCATTATCATACAGTCTTGAAGTTCTCAAAATATAATAAAGAGGTCCACAGTTTGGTTCATAGTTTATAACCACCTATTAAAGGGTATTGCTACAGCAAATATAAAAACAATAAAAACTTAAGTTTTGAATTTTTCATGCAAGTGTTTAGCTGTGGTCGATACGAAATCTTGATGTTGTTAAATCTGTGTCCGATATTAACGACAAATATGTTGTTGTGCCAGCGGAAAAACCCCTTACAACCTTTTTTATCTGCAAATAACATTCTAAATAGTGGTTAACAAATGAATAAGTGAGATCAATTGGCAATGCAACTTATACATCCACTACGCTTTCAAAAGAAAAGAATCGGTGTTGGCATACTTTTGTCTCCAAATCAAATTCCACGATTGTGATCTCTCTTTCTTGTATTAGATACGAAAAAAACCATCCAAGCAGCGTTTCATGGAAGGATATTCTATGTGTACCTCAACAACACCATCGCAACTGCTGACCATTATTTTAACCGCAATAAATAGGACTTTAATAATATAGTGACATTTTCTAATCCACTCCAGGAGTGGCATAAATGAAATGTGGATATTAAAAACATCAAAAGACCTAATAGACATCTTGAGGTCTGAATCTCTACGTCGATGTACCAACATTAAAAACATTTGATTTTGTGGCCATTCCTCATATGCGGCTAAAAAGTAATCTTAAATATCTTATTAAACCCCGCTGTTTCAAGAGAAACAAAAAGAGACGATATTAATACCTGGTAATTAGCCATGACAGAACTTACTTCTTCATCAATGATTAAAATAACAAATATACTGAAGGCCGAATCTGTCAAATGATTTTCTGATTGACAACATATTCGGCATGTTTGAAGGACATTTTGACAACAGACTATTGGTATTCCAATGGGTACTAATTCTGCTTCTCTCCTCTCCTATACGTTTTTAAATTTACAAACTATATGTCGGTAGCTGCTGAAATGCTTCTATCGGTGAATGTAGCTATCGCAGGGACGTCCCTAAAAGAAATGGCTCATTGTGCGTACGTAAGCATGAAACGAAACATTTGTTTCAGGATATTCCTAGATCTGAACGACTCCCAGTAACTCTGTCAACTTGTCAGGCGAAACCATTGTGTGAACAGCACTGTGTTGAAAAGACAATTGTCGTGTGTTTTAATGAAGAACATTACTGAATAGACTCAAACCTGTGAGTTACCGTTCAAGACGACATTTGAAACGTCCATTTCTCAAACGAAGACATAAAAACACGTTTTCAAATAGTGCTAACTCGTCGCAAATTGAAATTAGCCTCTTGGAGAAAATTTATTTGGTCTGATGAGAGCAGCTTTCTTTATTCTGCATGTAGCTGACAACAAAGTTTAAGAATGATGGCAACCAAATACTTCCAAAATATTATTTACATGAAATCGTAGCTTTTCGTGGTTATTTGAATGCTCAAACGTTCCAAATTGCATTCTAGAAACGAGTGAACGAGAAACATTTTCATGACCGACAACGTAAAAGGCAAAAAGGCATCGGAATATTTGTGTGAGGAGTCAGCAGACACATTTTCAGAGCAGGCAAGACGTCCCAACTCGAATCCAGTTAAGAACATCTGGGTCATCATCGGTCATCATGTTCGAAAATGAAGGACTCCGATACAGAAGACCAGGCACTGCGTCAGAAATGGCATCAACTGACATCACAGCAAACTTGTCGTTTGGTTAGTGATATGAGGAAGCGTTTAGAAGCGTTTACCGGTGTGAACGGAAGTTACGCATACTATTAAAACTTTCTAACAGATATTGATGCTACAGTTTAGACCTTACTGTACTTTTTCGACAGTTCAAAAAATTTACCTAGATCGATTTACAACAGAACATTTTGACGCAAAACTAATAACGCTGTTTGAATGAATTTGTGCTTAATTAAAGTTAAATATTTGAAGGCAATATTAAGTATCGAATAATACCATTCTATATTTATTTTCATTTAAAACTGATTCTCGCATTCGCTGCAAATAGTTTGATTGCAAACGAATGAGTGTTGCAAATACTTCTTTTTCTGTTGCACTGTTTTACTTCTGAATTATAAACATTTAGAATCGGAACTCTATTATAAGCAACATTAAATTATGTGGTTTGGAACAAATCCGGAATATAAAATTGTGTGCCTCTTTACGTACACATTTTTTCGTTATATTGTATTTGAGAAAGTAGCCTATAAGACATTAGTATTGTGTAGTAAACTTAATCAAAAGTACCAATGTCTTTACTTCATGTCGTAGACAAAGCACTGTAATGACAACGATTTTGAAAATAACCAAGGAAATGGCAGATGTTTGAAGCCTTTTTTGAATACATAGTGTCCAAAAATAATCATCTACCTATGTGGCATTTATTCCTAAAACGCTGACAGTTTAACAACAGTATTATCATAGTACTAACCAAATTCAACACATTTAAAATTTTTAATTACGCAATACGATCAATTTCGCAGAAATTGCGTGTATGAAAAAGCAGCGGAGTGATCCTAAAGAATGTAACTGTCGTAATCCATGTAGGTAAGTAATGGTTCACTAAGTATATTTTAAACACACAGTTCAGAAAACCTTTTTATTGGACTTTTAGCGTCCTAAATTATAGAAATTTCTTTCAAGATTGTTGACAGGCACAAATGACAGAACGATTGCATGTTGGTATTGAAGAAATTCACGTTAATTAAATGTGATGCTTAACTGCCTTGTTTGGCTATGTTTTTGTAAGGTTTAAATCTTTGTTTATATTTGTCTCCTTAGACTCAACGGACTTTTATTCTGTGCTTATTTTATAAAAGGCATTTTTGCATTGTATGGTACATATTTAAAATCCATAAATTGCACATTTTATGTATAAGGAAACAAAAGACCAGTACAGACAAAACTATTGTTAAATACTTGAGAGGAAAACAACAAAACAAACAGACACACAACACAAAAAATAGAAATACGAAGAACATTATAAGACACAAATTGAAACTGAATCAGACATTATTTTACGTATGATACTTCTAACCATCATTAAGTATATTCCATCATATTCCATTATCTCTTTTATCAGTGAAAGACAATATCTTCAAGATATTACTATGACAAGATGGCCTTCAACAAAGTATGAAAAGGTCGTTGAAGACATGTTAAGAGAAAGAAATTTAAATTACTCGAATCTCAGGTATTGCCTCAAACCATGCAAACAATTTTGTGTGGTATCAGATTCATCGTGCTTAACAAAAACATGTTTCTACTTAACCACAACAAAGATAATATTCTATCAATATTAAATCGAACTTCAATACCATCCATTACATAGCTACACATAAACAATTATACAGAAAACATTCTGCAACAGAACAAGAACCTATGTGACGCACTCAAAACACACTTTTATTCTTAGTTTCAGAAAACTCTATACAGATTTGGAAGTAATCATGTAAATTTGTGTTTGATTTTGACATCACAATATAAAAAGTAATCATGTAAAATGGCACCAAAGGGATTTAAATATATTAATCACAAGCCAATTTCATAGTTTTCTTACATTTTACTGTACTGAATCTTGTCAACTAATGAAGTACGTATATTTGATTAAAGTAATAATTTCTTTATTTGTAGAGACAATATTGTCTTTTTGAACATCTTTTTTTCGACTTTAACGGAGGAGGTTACAGAGGAAGAACTTGCATATACGGTTTGACATTAAGGCGTTTTCTATAGACATCATTATGTGCGACTGGTTATTTTGTTGTTGTTCCGCTTTTGTCTATGGTTTTGTCTATCCCTGAATAATTATAAATTGCTTACTCGTCGGTATCTTTGACTTTGTTTTCTTACAACAGAAATAACTAAATATGAAAGAAAGATTTGATGAAGTATGGCTCAGATTATGCAAAGTTGGTCCTATGAGTAAACGCAAAAACCTTTCTTTATAATAGTTTATAATAGAGTTGCTTTTTATTTGGTTAATAATTTACCAATAATTTTCGAAAATAAAAAAATAAAAAATAAATAAATAAAGTTAAAATAAACAGAAGTGACAAACAATGAAGACAAAAAACAGATAAGAACAGTTTGCTGATGCTGACACAATTAAATTTTTCAGACTGAGAATTTCGTGTCTGATGTTGGTGGATCTCTAGTGCTATGGATTGGAATGTCTATTATTAGTTTAGGAGAACTCATTGAATTGTTCATAATGTTATTCTCAAATCAACGACATCAGACCATAAACAACTTTCAGAATCAAGTGGAAAATCAGAATAATAGCCCAGCAACTGATCTGAATAAAGAACAAATGTAAATATTTTAGTAGAAACAAACTTTGTAACATTTATCATATAATCATCACCTGTTACACTACACAATTCCAACAAATATCAATTTCTCGATATAATAGAAAGAAATAACCTAGATAAATAAGTGTAGGGAATAAGTGTTTTTGGAAACATTTAATTAAACGATGTTATCTTGATATTTGTTTTCATGTCCATGTAAACTGATCAAATAGCGACAATGAACATATGATTTCCACAAAATGAAAGTTAAGATAGACTATGGATTGTATTAATGATTATGTACATTCCTTTATCTGTAGTATTTTTTAAATTATTTGAGTTACTTCGCTTTATGTCAAAAAGAAATTATGTTTAAACGAAACCGACGACATATCATGTCTTGAAAATAGAGAAATCATGTGTTCCGATTTTGTGTAAAATTCAGATTCAATAATCATTCATTTTTCAAGAATGTACTTTGAATAAATACCATATATTGGTTAAATGGTTTGAGGAAATAACTTGTTTGAGCTATGATTTCAATATTTTATTACTTGAACTTTGTATATTGCGTCGTTACGCATGGTATTTACATGACATGTTTACTTTATATAAAACAGATAATGAAATTTCCACAAAAAGTCTTGAAATTTTGTGATTTTTGTTGAGATTTAGTTCGATATGTCTTCTTAGAATTAGAAACAATAACATCTTTTTTTATTTCAGGAACTTAGATGACGTTGCGGATTGATTTTATTGTAAGAATCAGCTCAGGACAAGATTCAATTATATTGTACAAATTCTGATAAATTCTGCTTTCTAAGACACCGTTTAAATAGATTGATGTAATTTGCAGAATAATTAATAGTACTGTAACATTACTGGACAAACGTAAAATAATGTTGTTTTGAAAGCGTAATTACAAAAGCCCTGCCAATTAAGAAATTTAAAATTGTGAACATGTAGAATTATCTGTTTACCTTCTTAAAATCGTTATAATATTAATGCAAATTTGACACTACATGCTAAATTTAATAACACTATTTGTAGTAAAATTAATTTAAAAAATTGTACAAGCGCTTCTTTAAGTTACTTCATGTATATTTTATTTTCAATTTATTATCTGTTGTGAGTGTGTCTGATTATTTTCAAGCTGTCTATTTAATGTAACTTAATTGGCATTGTTTAAGATGTTTTCAGATGATTGAAACCACATTTGTTTTCATTTTGATTTATTATGATTATCATATTGTATGTAAATTGTCGGACTGATTTCTTGTGGTAAATTGTTGTAAACCGTGTACTTTAAAATCAAAAGAGACAGCTGCCTGTGTTGCCCAGCAATTTTGTCTACACGCGTTTTGAGAATTTGTTGGCCACACCTTTTCTTCTAAACCAAGAAAGGAGTGACAATATATTTACATCTGTTCATCGTTCAGCATTTTAGCTACATATGTATATACATGACGATAACATGTGAACAAACAATGTATCGCTAGGAAAATGAGAAAACGATTTTGACCGCCATAAGAAAATATCGGGATATTGGCGAGGACGAAGAATTTAGCATTTTCTTACAGCTACAATTCGCTTCTCTTTTTAAGATCTATAACATATGTGTGTATTGTGCAAGGAACTTTGCCTTCACCAAGTATGTTACTACTACGTTCCGGGTTCAAGTAGTGTGTATGATAAGCCTTTTAGCAAACACATTGTCCATGCGTCACCCGGAACACGCAGGGTATTTATGTGAGTCAAGCCCAAAGACCCTTCAGTTTCACTTCAAATTTTGATTGCTTATTACCTTTTTTAAAATTTTCTTATGATTATGATATGGAGTATATCATCAATGATCCTGCATTGGGCTCAGTGGCCGACTTGTAAAGGTAGTAATCAGTAAGCCGGTCAACAATGATTTTGCGGGTTCTAGTCTGTCTGCGGGTAGGCTGTACTTAATTCAAATCTTAAATGAATCAAACAGCGGGTACTCCAGCTTCCACCAAAATACAATAAATAAGCTAACAAATAGATGACAAATTGCTAAAAGTAGTGGTAAATATCATTCAAATAAAAACAGTAGATTTTGGATAGAGAATATTTGACTTCCCTAAAACAATTTCAATGCAAAATGCGCTTTCAAAACGTTTTATTATGTAGTTAATTATAATTATTTTATAGTCATTTAAAATATGTTTTTTTTGTTTAAGATAGTACAAGTTTTTTTAATTGAAATCTGTTTCTTGCATTGTTAATAATATATGTTTATTACAAATTGATTGGGAGCTACCTTGTTATTGTAATTTGTGTTGTAATTATTGGCTTTTAATAATGTTACTTTATCAGAAACTTGTTTGATAAACATTTAAGGGGCAATTATCCTCAGTTGTCTTAAAATATTTCGTGATAGGAATTTATTTATTTACAAAAATAGACTTTATCATATTTCTTTAGTATTATAGAAAAGATTAACTGTTTCGCGAGCGCTGGGAATTGAAAATGGTCCCAGCTTTTGTTGATCAATGCCTCTTATTGCTTTAATAGTTCAAACGCAAGAACGAGTTGTTAAAAACTATTTTACCTGGTTTTAGATGTGATACTTCTTAAAACATGTATAATGTCTCGTCTCAAGAATGCATTACAGGCATACATAAATATACAAAAATAGTCATGGTTAAAATGTTATACAATGCCTTTACATGATTTGTTTTGTTTCAAACACAAGATCTTTTTGTGTTACCAAAGTTTAGGTCTAGATTTCGTATATATAACTGTTAGAATTATTTTCACAGTCTACTGTGAAATACTTTCGTAATTTTTGTGGAGACCTCAGACCTCGAAATTAAAATTGCAATGATGAATAAACAACTATCTGAAAAATGTCGTCAGAGATTGGTCAGATTTGTGGATGTAATATATGATTTTAAATGAATACATATGCAGGTTCATGTTCGCTTTTTTAATATAGGTATCATTTAATTGGAAAGGGTACGACGAAACGTTGATTTCCGGTTGTGAAGGGGAGATAGATATCTAGTGTTAATTTTAGATGTTAAAAAGTAACAAATTAGTATCGGAAGTATGATTTCAGTTGTTCCTCTGAACATATATAAAATTAATATAATATAATATTTGGAAGAGGAGATTTATTTTATCTTCATTGATGCATATAAATTTTTGAATTTGCATCCGCGAAGAATTCGGTTGTGATTTAACATATTTTTAAACGCACGTCTGGTTTGAGTGAGTGATAGCACTTGTATAAAGTTCACATGAATCTATTGACAAATCATATGACAGATCCACACTTTATAGTAACATTAACTTGTAGACTTGCGTAGTCGTATCGTAGTCGTATCAAGTGCTCCGTAGAAGACACTGGATTCTTCATATCATTAGATTTTTCCTAACAAAAATGTTTCAGAAGTTGATAAAAACAACTTTATATTGATCGGGTAAAAGTATTATTAGCATGAGCAATTTTTTATGATTGGCAGAGGGAAAAACATGATGGGCACATATAATGTTACTCTACAGGATTGATGCAATGACGTATAGAATGTTCTTGTCAAAAAATTCTCATTTTGTGCTGATTTAATATAAAATTGCTTTTCATGGCACATGGACATAATCATGATTCTTATTAAAATTCTTAGCTCTGATTATTTAATTGTTACAAGGTGTTTTTTTTTAAACTACAAATCCTACTGTATCCAGTAGGACTTCGGACTTATCCATTATTGAGGGATCTTAGGTTTTTAAATTTGAAATAATATCAATGAGATGAAATTTCATTGTATAAACATATAAACAAGTCATTTAATTTTGCTGGTTCTTTATAGACCCAGTCACAACCCGACGTACTTGCAAGTGCGTGCTGTGTTCTTGAAAAACGTAGACCAAATTTAGGGATCCGTACGAGGCGAGTATCGCATCTGTAGGTTTAAAATACACTCGTCCTCACCTTTATTAAATTTTTTCTCGTGTGAAGATAAGATTGCAGATAGTTTTACCATTTATTTAATTCAGCACATAGTGACAGTGCTGTTAAGATTATTCGATACAGCTGATACTGACTAGTGGTGTATGTTACCCAACATTTTTATCAACACACCAACTCACATTCTACGGTAATGGAAGCGGGAGGTTTGGTTTGCCATAAACAACTTCTACAAAACAGGTCTTTATCGTTGCTATCTGCATATAGCCAGAAAATCCCACAACGATATGTTTAAGTGTCCACCATCCACTACATTGGAACGCCCAGAAAGGATTGAACCCTCGAGTACCTTCACAGTACCCAGACTTTGTTAAATAATTTAGAAATGTCAGATTATGAGACCGATTTTTAAGACTAAACGAAGCCACGAACCTATATTTTTTACGTCCTGAAACAACATATTTTTACTGTTGATACGACGTGCATGTAAATGTGAATGTAATTCCTAACAATTTCAAACTCTTTTGAGGTAAGCAAGAAGATGTATTTTACATTGCCATAGCTTTGTAATCCAGCCTAATAAATTGATAGTAAATTACAACGTGCGAGCGAGTAAGAGCACTGTACATGAGCACCGCGTGTCAGTAATGCCTCCGTACGTTAACATGGCAATCACATGGCGATATTACGTTGTAAGCCCGTTGTCCGCATATACGACTGACCTACACAACGTACAGTACACGCAACCGCTTACCCCTAGAAGTGGCGAGCAAGCCACCTGCTCCCACCTTGCACGATTCGTGCTTTCTTTCTCCCTGGCCACATCTTACCAATTGTGCAGAAAAAAACGCTGCAAACGTGAACTCCATAAAACACGTACGTATAAAAACAACGAATCGCGAGTTGTGACCATGGCTTCAAGGATGGTCTTAGATTTAAACAAAGTTTGAAATGCCCAGTAGTCACACCTCGGTGCTGACAGGAATATCATCGATTTTTTCATTGATGTAGTGTTTGTCTAGATTTACTGGCCTGAAATTTCGAAAATTATTAAAATTCTTAGGTATTTTCTATTATCAAGGTGTAGATAGTCTTAGTTCAGATTTTGTATAACGTTTTGGAATTTTGGTGATAAAAACGCTACAACATCTCATTTATTTAGATTTTAATAATTGTTTGGGTTCGAGCGCAACTGATAAGTCTTGACAAGACAAAATGCGTGTCTGGCGTGGTAAATTATATATATTAACCTTGGTATCTTTGATGACATTTTTATTGGAAAAAATGTTATATTGTTTGAACAAAAAACTCGTCTTTCTGTATTTTGCATGCAATACACAGTGTTTTGCTGTCTCTTCAGCATGCAAATATCTCACGTTCTATACCTTCGGTGATAAACTTTTGACTGTCGTATTTTGATTATCAACATGAAACATATCTTAAATATTTGCATAACACCACGACAACTTATTGGATGCGGTGTTAAAAGAATAAACTCTTTCAAGAAAATATCCGGCTTTTTGTGGTAAGTGGTTTTGATTGTTCAACAGAAAGAATTTTCATCATTAACTTGTTTTGGCTACTACATCTATGTCAGCGGCACCACGCAGAATAAAATAAGACCAAAAATTAACAACAAAGTATGCCACATTTTTATCAATACTAACAACAAATGTTAATTTAAACACCGCGTATAGCACTGAAACAACCATAAATAATGCTATAACAACAATACAAATTAATACACCACAATTCATGTAAATTATTGTACCAGTATCACTGCTAATTGAATTATGGCGTTGTATATACCTACATTATTTAATCCATTATACTTCAAAAACAATTTACAAAATTCATCTTAAACGCAAAAACATTATAGTTCCCTATAGTGTTATAAATGTATCAATAAATATTGTAACCTATCTATTAAACGAAGTATTTCCAAACTGGGAAATCACAATTTATTGCAGATTCTAAAGTGATTAACATAGGCATTATATAAACTTTTAACTG
This sequence comes from Limnoperna fortunei, assembly GCA_944474755.1. Lineage (NCBI taxonomy): Eukaryota > Metazoa > Mollusca > Bivalvia > Mytilida > Modiolidae > Limnoperna > Limnoperna fortunei. Next base: position 57,949,250 of record OX104121.1, on the reverse strand, counting down.
TTTCCGACAGTATTGATTAATACTCTAAGCTATTAATAAAATTAGTTTTCGATGGATAATGGGAATCAAATGATACTAGATTTTAAGATTGCTTAATATTAATTAAGTTTTCAAAGGAGTAATTTCTTTATTTTTTTTTGTGCGTGCCTGTTCATTGTTGTCCTTTCTTGTTTAACCATTGTTTGTCTATCTCAAACTATCGTTATCAATACTTCTTAGTATTTTTGATAATTTTTTAAGATACTAAACTATTGTAGCTTCAGATTTTTTGCTTCTCTTTGTACTTGATATAAATAAGAATATTTATTGAATAAAAGAGGACATAACGATTATCAAACACGCGTTTGGCGTAGTAAATTATGATAACCTTGGATTCTAATGAAAAATAAGTAGCTAAATTCATATACATGTTGATTTTTAAAAGGTATAACATTGTAACTAAGATATGTATTGCAATTCTGATATAAAGACTCCAAAGAAACAAGTGCATCTTCTATAGTCTGTGGGTATGGGTAAAATAATGGACATAGTTTCAAGAAACTTATGCTTCATTGTTTATGATTTATTAATTAATGCTAACATTTAATATTTCAACATTATATTACTACGTTAGATTAACGACTTTAAAAAAAGTAAACGTGATTTTAAATGAAGTGAATATGTTTAATCAGAGTCTAATTGCCGTGAAACTTCGTAATTACACATGAGACAAGGATTGCCAAGTGTACGGTGAGGTGGTAATACTATTGTGTTTATTAGTCATGTTTGGACAAGATACTTTTCTGCTGATTCAGAGGCAATTACCATCTAGCATCGTTAGATTATCTTCTCAAACTGATCTCTCTGGCTTTTTTGTGCTTGACTGTTTAATCTCCAAGCAAATGTTGTATTTGATTAATATTCAAATGATTGAATGTACCAGTAATTTGTCTATAAAACAACGTGTTTTGCAACGAACAGAGAAAAATTAAGAAATCAATAACTGTCCCATGAATCGAATTCTACATATTGTACAAGGTGACGGCTTATAGAGATTAAAGTTGTTTTTATACAAACGCATAAAGTTTGGCAAAACTCAACGAATTTAAAGCAGAGTTCAAGAGAAACAAGACGACTGTGATGTGTAGAAATCACATAAGTGTATCTCCTCGACGACCCAATCTTTGAAATCAAGAATGGTGTGGTGTTGGTACTGTATAGTATTCTGGCGGTCGACTTCAATCTTAATTGACAAGGAAAGGTCGGGGGTTTTCTATGGGTACCCCGGCTCCCTCCACGAAATAATATCGAGGCTATATAGCTGCAAAATTGATGAATGTGAAGTTGAACAACATTTAAACAAAAAAAACAGATCACATGATATGTCATTGACAAGGTGACGAACACAACTTAATATAACACATATACAATTTTGGAAGCTGGATTATATATTTACTTATGTACATTTTAATAGCAATAATGAAAACAATAATATTGATAACACGATACGCGTTTAGAAATATAATATTTGAAGTTTACAATTTTATTCGTATATAAAATGGAAAATAAGGTAAATGAAAATAAACACCTTACAATAAATTACTCTCAAAGTAACGTTGTATAAAATGATCTTCGCAAACGACTTTGTTGCTGCTGTGAAATTGTTAAACTGGCGAGCCACTTGTTACAAACGTCTGGTTTATTGCCTTGTTTGGGTAATGAATATGAAATGTATTTGACAGAAACAAATCTTATCAACCATTCTTCTGCTGATTGACCACTTTAAGTTATCATCACGCGACAACTTTTAGACACTCACTTGATATTTAGTAGTAATCAATGATGTTGGTTTACGAAAAGTCGAGAATCCAATCATTAGAAGCGTCGTTCGAATTTTGTAACCTTGAGTAATCTTGGTTTCTAATGATAAAATGTCCGGTTTGCCATATTATAAGTATTTGTTTTCTGCTTAATTTTTTATGAAATGTCATTTATACTTTATGTTATATCAGATTTGTTTTGTATTAATAGAGCAAATACCAGTGGTACTGTAGCTGTCACTGAGGCACGCAAATATTTATTATAGTTTGCTGTTTCATTAAGATAAATGCACTAAAGAACTGCTTGCATTAGGTAATTAAAATATTGTAACTTAACTAACTTATACTAATGAGCGACTTCATTCGATTATGATATCACGTTAGACTTAAAAGACTTATATTTGACATACGTAACGCTAAACGACATCTGAACTTGTTATATCTATAGTTAATGATAACGTTATAGTTAATTATAACGCTTAACAAGGGCTATCACAAAACTAAAAGGGTAGCAAATTGTCAAAGTATTCAAACCAAACTTTAAATATGCGGGTCAATGTACAGTGATGATCTCATATTTGGATATCCTACGAAATTTATTTTGATTAAGGTCATTGGTATTAATCAACGACGTCACATGATATTGTCAACAACCACATTTCCAGACAGTTTAAACACAACAATCGCTTGCTTCTAGCTTATACTTTAATTCTAATTTAGGACAACATTTAGTATAGCAAATTGCGGAATCTACAAGAAAAAATCCGCTACATTTTAATACGCTGATTTGCTGTTGAAAATAATCGTTTGAATTCAATTTGCACATTTTTGGATATACGTAAGGAACAACAGCTTGACCAAACGCAGTAAGCAGTTGTTATTTGTCACGCAAAAACCGCAACACAGACACGGCGATGTTTAATATAGTCAAAAGATGATTCACTTTTTAATTATATAGGGACTTGGTTTGATACTGTAGTGCATACTCTTGAATATCTTTTTTAACTAAATATCAAATATCTAGTTCAGACAAAGTTATTATTATATCATATACAGACAACGCTGGATCTGTTGAATATGTATCGCAAAATATAATTGCAGCAGGTAGGAAAGATATATGAATGTTGAGTCATTAGAAAATTGAGTATTCCAATTGCTTTTTTGCCATTTGTGTCATATTTGGAAATATTAACATTACGTATATCTTTCATCAATATCCTAGATTTTCTGTTGGTTCAATTCGTTACAGATGACGTAGACTCCGTCTTTGCATTACTCTTTGAATCCGGCAGCCATGACAGAAGAGCATGTGCGTTCTTGGACGATGTCAACAGTTAACAGCAATGCGGAATAATTTAAATCAACAAAAATGCATTGTGCACGATTGAAATTAGGCCCCGGCAGTTTTTAAATGAAATAAATAACTTCAAAAGAATGCATTAAATTCTTTAAAGTGACCCATTAACCACAATTGAAAACTATGAAATATTCCTTATTGATGTGTTTATTATTTAGTCATCCATCCAAAAGATAAAGTTGGAGCGCAACAAATAAATCTTTACTCATAACGGATGAAATATTTCTTTATTCCATTGCCGATGGCAAAATATTCTCTATTCAGATTTTATTGGTATATCTTTATCCTTTGATTTAGATGCATACATTTCTCCTGTGATATTTTAAAGAGAAAAAATTTCTTCCTTATATTTTTAAAGTTCTCAAAATATTTTCGGATTATAGAAACTTCTGCTATCTGTTTCTAAGATTTTCCATTTATTTTCTTATAGAAATTGTCCCTTGATTTCCGTGTCTTGATTAAAGTTCTGAACAATAACTTGAAAAAAACATTTTTTTTTATCTTTAAGTCAGCATAATTTACAATGTTTATAATAATAAAAGTTATATTAATCAATATAAAACAAAGACAATTACCTTAGATATAAGGCTGCTGACATTAACCTTTCCCCCAAAACGCACACTTCGTTCTACAACACCTATTGTGTCAATAATATAACTAAGAAAAACTTCTTATATTTATAGTTACCTCATATGATGTTAACGACCCATTTACGAGAGTTAATAATTTAAAAAATATTGTTTCTTGTTTGGAAATACATATTATATTTTCCGACACGTAAGTCCTTATTGGTGCCTGGTTCATAGGCGAACAAATGTCTCACGTTCTACCCTATAGTCAATAATTTGTGTGTACAGAGTACCTTGCTGGATTACCATGGAAGGTATTTTAAAGATTTATTGATAACAACGACAACTTATTAATTGCGGTGTCTAAAGAAAAAAATCTTTCTAATAATATCAGGCTTCCTTTCCGATAGTTTATTTCCTTTTTCGATTTTCTTATCTTTACGGAAAGTTTTATCACCATACAAGTGCTTTCAACACAACATCAGAATGTCGGAACACTAAGAAAACTGAAGTCAGCACCACACACAATAAAAGTGACCAAAATTATTAACAAAATTGTATTACAACAGATCATAGAATGAACATTAGGTATGTTACTGAAACCAACCAGAAAATATACTGTTACCACGCTTAGTAAATAACTACCAAGTAAATTATATGACATATTCAATTTATCGCTGCATGAAGCAATCATTTCGTTCCATATGTCCTTAAAATCCGTTATATATCCAAAACAGGTTTCAAGATTTATCCCAAAAGAATATACATTATAATACTCTATGGTTTTATAACATATTTGATAAATATTGTAGCCAAATCAAATAAATCAGTATTCCCACACTGGGAATCAAGTTTTATTTGCTAGATTTTTAAATGATCGGAAATTAATCATGCTTTACATTGATGTTTGAGAATATTTAAGGTTGCACGAGATATGTGCTGCTAGATTTTTCGTCTGACAGTTTGGCATTATTTTAAAATGTTTGTAAATAATAAGGATATTGTAAAGAACTTCTGTGAATATACAACTATACATGGAATAGGTAGAATATCGTCAAGTAAATTAATTGCTGCAAAAATTATTTGGATGTGCGTTGTATTATTGGCGTTTTCTATGTGCACCAGACAGATTTATCTCTTGAGTCATCAATATGCCAGGTAATAATGTTGTGTTTTCTTTAATAATCAAATTGTTTAAGAATTCACAAAGTTATGCATGTATATCTTAAAAAAGACCCTAAGCAACAAATTAACGGAACTCGATTATTTAAATTAATATACATGTCTGAACATTTGCTGAACATAATACAAATCTATTTTTAATATACTGAACACTGAACAATTTGAATATTTTTGTTGTATTTACTTTTGAATCTTATTAACTGTTAACTGTTCTACGGAACATTAAAAAGGATACACATTGTTAAAAGTAATAAAAATGCTTCTGTGAATTGCTAAAAAATCAAAGTATTTTGAATTGGTATTTACTGTACTTGACAACATGATTCAATATATTCCGAACTTTACGGTTGGCCTTGTTCTCGGCATTTAGGTTTGAAAATGACCAACGTTAAATATATATATATAATTTGACAGTGTTAAAAATCTAATTCAAACAGTGTTGGGCTTAATTTATAGACGTATATATAAATATTTGATATTGACCCTGTATTTCTGATGTTTCAGAAATCCGCTGGATAGATATATTATATGGTTGTCACAATACTTAGACGTTTGTATATAATTTACTTACTGTGACTGTATGACGAGTTACTTTGTCATCCTATATAATATATTCAAAAATGCTGAATTAGATTACTGTCAGATTAATACGTATTGGTTACGAAAATTCCATCGTCACACGCTAGTACACATGTACTATGTCTATGTCTATGATTCACCCCGGTTAATGAAGCTATATTTTTATATAGCGGATTTGGCCGAGGGGTCTAGACCGCTGGACATAGTGCAGGCGAATTGGTGCCACAGTGTCACAACGGTGTGAGTTCGAATCCCGCTGAAGGAAAGCAAAAATTTGACAGTGTTAAAAATCTAATTCAAACAGTGTTGGGCTTAATTTATAGACGTATATATAAATATTTGATATTGACCCTGTATTTCTGATGTTTCAGAAATCCGCTGGATAGATATATTATATGGTTGTCACAATACTTAGACGTTTGTATATAATTTACTTACTGTGACTGTATGACGAGTTACTTTGTCATCCTATATAATATATTCAAAAATGCTGAATTAGATTACTGTCAGATTAATACGTATTGGTTACGAAAATTCCATCGTCACACGCTAGTACACATGTACTATGTCTATGTCTATGATTCACCCCGGTTAATGAAGCTATATTTTTATATAGCGGATTTGGCCGAGGGGTCTAGACCGCTGGACATAGTGCAGGCGAATTGGTGCCACAGTGTCACAATGGTGTGAGTTCGAATCCCGCTGAGGGAAAGCAAAAATTTGACAGTGTTAAAAATCTAATTCAAACAGTGTTGGGCTTAATTTGTAGACGTATATATATATATATATATATATATATATATGACAGGTTATATTTCACACACTTTTGTCGGAACATTTTAAAAAAGAATATAGCAATTTTTAATGTTCAGACTACCTCTATATAAATATTATAAATGACATCGCGTTAGTAAAGCCCAGTGGTTATTATTGCCGAACCTATTTTTGCTACTAAAAGACACAAGTGTTTTGTTTACACACCGCTTTGTATATCGTGTTTTTTACATCCAGCTGTTTCAAGGCATTGTCCTATAACAACTTTAAGCTACTCCATCAAGGCACTGTTTTCACAATTATTATCCTAAAAAGAAATTCATGCATGTTTTCTGAAAATACCTTGTATTTGCTGCCCTGTATATCAGAAAGCAAAGCAATATTGTCATTGTACAATATAAATGATTTCGTCGATTTACATGTTCTATATGTTAAAACGTAAGTAAAAATTTAAATGAAAGACATTATCAGAAGTACGAACGCCCAGAAGGCTCATTCGATATTCGAAATTCGAGATTCGAGATTCGAGACTCGAAACTCGAAATTCGAGATTCGAAACTCGAGATTCGAAATTCGAAATTCGAGATTCGAAATTCGAAATTCAATATAGTTATAACCAATCAGATGGTGTGTGACATAATCTGCTACCAATCAGAATAGTTCTTATATAAACGTAGCCATGTGCTATTATTTTTATTTGGGGGTTTAACCGTCGACATATTTGTCAAAGAATGACTGTGTTCAACATGGTTTTGTTTAAAAAATAAAATTTATAAGCTGTTGTTATTTAATCAAATTAATTCAGTTCTCAATAACATCTTGATTTACAAATCAAGAACAAGAATGTACCTGTAGAACGTAATTCAGCAAAAACTTGGTGTGTAGGAAGTACACCATATGTAGTTGTGCATGTTACCAGAGAATTTTGATCTTCAAATTTTCGTGGGAGTTATGGCCCTTTGAACTTAAAATTTTGCTGAAAATACTCATTTATCATCTTATCGGAGCTACTCCTTAAAAAAAACACTTTATGGAGTTTTACAAAACTTGGTATATAGTAGGTACAACATATTTAGTTGTGCATTATTAGTTGTGTGGGGCTATCAGGGGTGAATTCAGAGCGGGCCCTCCCTTTTGACGAAAAATTTGGTTGCATATATAGGAAATCATTGAAGCATGACAAAAGTTTGCCCCCTTGGCCAGTCAGTGCCCCCCTCCCCCTTTTCGAAATTTCTGGATCCGCCACTGGCTTATTTTGGCCCTTTGAACTTAAAAATGTGCTGAAAATATCCATTAATTATCTTGTCAGCACAAATTCTCTGGAACTACACAGTACTATACAAAATTTTAAGAAACTTGGTATGTAACTAGTACACCATATATGCATATTATCAGGAATTGTTGATACCTAGATTTATATGGTAGTTATGGCTCTTTGAACTTTGAATTTTCATTAATCCTCAATAATCATGGTTTTCGCTTTAACTCCCCTAAAACTACTCAACCAAATTTTATGTAGTTGCGATATAACAAAGGAATTCTGATTGGTAGAGATTATGTCACACGCAATCTTATTGGCTAAAACTATATTGAATTTCGAATTTCGAATCTCGAATTTCGAATCTCGAATTTCGAATTTCGAATTTCGAATCTCGAATTTCGAATCTCGAATCTCGAATTTCGAATCTCGAATATATAAGAACTATTCTGATTGGTAGACGATTATGTTACACGCAATCTGATTGGTTAATACTATATTGAATTTCCAATTTCGAATCTCGAATTTCGAATCTCGAATTTCGAATCTCGAATATATAAGAACTATTCTGATTGGTAGAAGATTATGTTACACACAATCTGATTGGTTATAACTATATTGAATTTCGAAATTTCGAATTTCGAATCTCGAATATCGAATTTCGAATTTCGATTCTCGAATCTCGAATGAACCCTCTGGGCTTTCGTACAGAAGAAAGCGGTAAAACGTATACATTGAAAGTGTAAAACATTTTTATTTCCTACATTAGACTGTGTTAGTGGATGGTATAATCAACCCCTAATATTCATCTATTTTCATGTATACGCAGTTGAAATAAGTATAATTAATCGTAACATAATTTGATATTTTAAGTACATTAATTTAATAATTTGATTGGAAATAGATATTGAATTAAAGAGTCGAACTAAAACTCTAATTGAACAATCTTCGTTACTTGTTGTGTGAAGCAAGTAAATCATGTGTATTTTCCACACACAACAAGTTATAAGTAAGTTCTGTATTTTCTTATAGATAAACATGTTAATAAATCATATTTACTTCCAAAATTATTTAATTTGGAGAGGAATGGCTGCAGAAAGTGACTGGACTAGACTGTAGCATTTAAAATATAAATTGACATTTTTGGGAAACCAAGAGCAATGACTTAATAAATTAAACAGACACAGAGTGTTACAAGAAAAGAATATAATATCCTAACCTTAGAATTCCTTTACGAAACTGTTTTCTCAAGCCTACACTAGTTGCCAAGAAGATACAATTTATATACAGGCTGGTTAGGTGGGAGATTTGAGTATATATACTATTCGATATCTTTCGTGATTTCAGTTTTCCAGCATAACAGGAATTGTTGCCAGGAGCGAAATTTAGTGCCTCAAACTTTTTTCATGCGTATTTTTTTTTTCTGGTGAAATGAAACTAAAAAAAACAAATTCGAACGATTGCTTCATACTTTTTAATACTTGGGCAACGGGTGTAGCTCAAATAAACTACTAATATTGCAAGTCTCAAACCTTTTTAAAGTATATACATATGAATATATAATTATACATGAATTATTGTGTTTTTCAGCAACCAAATAAATACCAAAGTTTCCATTAAGTACAAGGAAGTAGAATTTCCTGTGGTTTCGTTTTGTAACTTGAACCCAATCAGCTACACAAGATTGTTAAACATGTCTCAAACCAATATGGAGGGTTTATATAAAGATTTGAATAGTAAGTTGAATCAAACACAATTTGTTTGAATAACTTACCTCTGTTTTCAAATACAAACATATCGAATTTAACGTAATTGGCTCTCACTACATTGTTAGATGTTAGATTGTAGAAATTACATTTCTTTTCATCAATAACTATTAATTATAGATAACATAAGATATGATTTTATGCCTTTTGTGCCTTTTGTGCATACATATCTCATCAAATATAATATAATAAGATTTCACAACAACATGCACACCGATAATGATTCAAAGCAAGGACTTTCAATGAGTTGACATTGGTAGTTAAATTAACAAACAATTCGTCGAAATAACTAAAAACTGAAAAGACATGTTAACAATAATACACACATAGTGTTTTTCAAATTGTCTTATGTTTATTATTTTAACTATCCACTGCTGGACTAACTAAACATAACGCAATCTGTCTCAAGTAATTATTTTGACAATCAAACTACGCTTTATTTTTTTTAACGAACATGGGTTTCAAACGATTGTTTTTATGTGATTTTTCTCTTGTAAGATCAATCTCTTTAACATTCACGGTTTTTGAAAGCGAAACTCACCAAGTCTATGTGTTTGTTGCATTTACTCTTTTTAGATGCTATACTTTCTAACTCGTCAGAAGCCAATACATGGCGTCCGATTATGAATTATGTACATGAGATTTTAGTTCAAGGCAATAGATCCGAAGCTTTGAATGCGGATTTCGACGAGTTTTTAATACAATGCAAATACCACACTAAGGATTGTAACAAAAGGTATGTTAATGCTTCTGTTCTGGTGTATAATTGTCTAGCGCATATTTTTGACATTATGCAGTCGTATATTGTAATTGTAAAATTAATCACTACATTCAGGAAAATAAAAGGAACAACAATTGTTGATATGTAATCGTAGGGAAAAGCAAAGGTTATGCATTTCCTGTAATAAACTGTGGTTGTTTAAAAAAAAACTCTATGTATCAACCCACAACTTATAAAACACCAATCAATTTGCACCAAACATGCAATCAGTGTTCAATTCTTTAATGTGTCTGCTCAATTCATACCAAAATGGCTGTTGATTCACAAGCAAGCAAACGAGGGCAAATTACAATTTTTGTCAGTATGGCATGTGATTATTACCCAGTTAAGATTTTATGTAAAGAAAATAGCAAAGAAAATCGACCAAACAACAAAAGCCAAACGTCAAGGGACAGTTCCAAATCCGGATACAGACAAACATACACAAAAACACAAAAACAGACAAAAAACAACCCGAACCCAAAAAAACCATGAGAGTAAGCATATTTTACAATATACACAATGAAACACAATATATACAAAAAGGTCAATCTATATTTATAACACTTTTGTCTGGTAATGTGTCGTGGCTTTATTACACTCATTATTAAATCTGCTCAATCAATCAATAAACACACGTCCTCCCACAAATTGTTATCTGTTAAAAATATTAAACTATTAGGCGATCTATCAGTAGTATATCTGTTTTTTCAGATTCTTCCAATCAGAATTCTTTAAGTTCAATGGAAGTGTGTACAACGCCAAACAATATTTTTGTTGTAAACAACTGACGTTTAAATATGTATTTGTAAAGTGAAAATTTTCTTCATGTATCCGTGTCAATATAATATGAGCAAACATATTTTTTAATATTTTGGCATTTTGTAAGAATGCAGCATATTATATATCGTATCTGTTTTTATTAAATAATAAACGCGCATTATGACGACGAATTTTTTTTAATAGGATGTGTCTAAAAATATATATATTAAACAGGCATTTTATATCTGGTATTAAGGTTAATGAAAGCACACTACTTAATCTTATATATGTTACCCATCTGTTTTCGTAAACTAACCAACTCACATACTACAGTAACGGAAGCATTAGGTTTAACCCACAATTTTGTTTAAAATGCCTATACCAAGTCAGAACTATTGCTGTAGTTGCTACATTTTTAGTTGTTAGTTCTAGAGTTTGCCGTTCTGTGATTTGAATTTGTGGTTTTGTTTCGAGTTTCTTTGTGTTTGGTATTTTGTTATTTTGTTGTATTTTCTGTATATTATATATGAAGCAAATTTCTTTAAGTCAAGACATCTCTGTGGGTCTAGCCTGTAAATATAAAGCGATTCTTGTAGCATTGTTATTTTCATCTGCATTGTTTAAAATATACTTACAATTACGCTGGATTGTTTGTTTAGGGTTTTCGATAACTTTTCAGTTATTTCAATGCGTCCAATTCTTGCCAACTAAGTTGGAGTAGTTGGTCACACCCTACCTGCAGTATGTAGAAAGTCCGCAACCGGTTTACAGGCATGTGATCAATAGAAGATAATTAACCAATTAGCCACCTAGGCCCAAATAACGATGGGGAGAAAATTATGAAAATACTGCAGTTTAGAGTAAAATGTGTAACAGATACAGACGTTTTATGGTACGAAATAGTAATATCGAAAACAGAAACTTTTTTGAAAACTTGCCCTTAAAAAGAGAGTTCTTCAATCTGAATAATAACTTATTTCATTCATTGATTAATTGAATGTTTGCTTAACTTCCAGCGATTAGTATTTTAGCTGTATTCAGAACGAAAACAAATTTAAAAACAAGCCATTAAGGAAAGATGGACCAAAGTGCAATAATTTTGAATGCTACTCGAAAAATTTTGGGTATGGGTATGGGCGTAAAATTACCTTTTTGGAGACTTATGTAGATTGTTTGAGTCTGGAGAGCCTATGATACAACAGATATTCCTTATGAGTTCAGTTTCTGAATCCCCATTGCGGCGATGTTCCCATGTGAGCTCTTTAGTTATTACCCTTTAAATGTAAGAATTTAGTTTTTCATGTTTTACCCTACAGAATGAAAACTATTGAAGATAGAGAAAAGCGGCTGCTTTATTGAACCTTTAGGTCATTAAGCTCTTCAAAAGTCTCTTGTGAAGTTGTCAGATGACCCCTTATAGAGTTTATGGACCAACAAAGGTTAAAAATCACGTTTTTAATGTTTTTGCAGTATTAAATAAAAAATACTGCATATATAGCAAAGCTGTTGCTTGCTTAAATGTTCAGCTCCAGAATCTGTACAAAAGTCTACATTGGTTTTAAGTCGTCAGATGACCCCTTTTATGGGTAGGCCCTGTAAAGGTGAAAAATCCTGTTATTGAATTTATAAACTCGTGCGCACAAGATTTAAAACCGGTGCGCTCAAGTTAGTAACTCGTGCTCACACGATTTGAGACTGGTGTGCTCAAAATTTGAAACTCGTGCGCTCAAGTTAGTAACTATTTGTGCACAAGTGAGTAACTCGTGTGCACAAGATTTGAAACTCGTGCGCTCAAGATTTGAAACTCGTGCGCTCAAGTGAGTAACTCGTGTGCACAAGATTTGAAACTCGTGCGCTCAAGATTTGAAACTCGTGCGCTCAAGATTTGAAACTCGTTCGCTCAAGTTAGTAACTAGTGCGCACACGTTTAAAATCGTGGAAGCCCGTTCGTGCCACGTGTACGCGCACCGATGAAACTGTCAATGAAAAGTCATTGTTTGTGTTTGTTTTTTTTTAAAGATTTTATTTTAATTATTTTTTTAAAGCCCTATGTAATGTTAATATACGTCACAAATGTATTAGATATATATTGGGGAATTTTATTTAAATCATTAATAACTTTAGAATAGTTTACGCCATATGTTTATGTAAAACGAGCAAGAAATGAGGAAAGAACAGTTAAAAATTTTTATACTTATAATATTTGCGAGTAAAGCGAATTTTCACATTTCTTAATATTAATTTCACAGACAGGATTGAATGGAAGGATTATAGTGATCAGTCCAAATCAATCAGTCAGATCAGTCAGATCGATCCAAATCTGTGAATTGACGGATAGACGGATTGGGAAGGATCGCACGAATTGGGAACGTTTTGACTGATCTGACTTATTGATTACTGATTTTTGACGAATTTTGGAATGCTGACGGATCGCTGACGGATTGCTAAAAGAATTGCCTTTTCAGTCTCTAGTACCGTAATAATATAAAGCTAAAATTGTGGTATTTTGTATATAAGGTGGCCACTTTGTCTCTAGTGCCATTGATCCTTTACCTGGTCCAAGTCCTCTGTATGCAAAATGCTCAAAACTAGTTTCTGGTATTTAGGTTACAACACTAGAGGGCAATATAAACGTCCAATTATATCAACTATATGACCAAAAGATAAACACAGCGATGTACAAATAAATGCTATTCCAATTTGACTACATCTGAAATTAGATATTGGCTACACCTGAAAGGTTCTAATTATTCTTTTAATATCAATTTTACGCAGTTAAAATGCAAATATTTATAAATAAATTTTAGATTTGTACACTCAATATCATAAGAGGATTCGTATTTTGCACAAACACATCATGCTTGTAAACGTAAACAGGGAGGTAATTTCTTGTAAAGGGGGCTTTTGATTAGATTGCACTTTTTTTATACTGGCTGATGTTCCATTAAATATTCCAAGATTTAAGCAAATGCCAAATAAATGTATTAAAATTTTCGAAATTTGAATTTCAATACACTTACAATTTGTGTTCTTCCGCAGTGTAGTTGACAGTGGAGAGATTAAATTGAAAACTTCAACTTTTTGAACTTTTTGCTTCGTTGCTTAGTACAAAGAATTTCTAAACTAAAGGCTTTGTTGGTTCAAACTGAGTGAACCGGGTGCCGTACCTCTAGCAATACCTAGCACATAAAGCACATATAGTATATTGTCCAATACAAACTTTGAAAGTATGCAAAGCTGAAAATTTTGCACTCGCGAAACCATAACTTGCACCTATCAAAATATATTCAGTAAAGATCAGGATTAAGCTCTAGAAATGTCATTGGTAGATAAAGGTATTGAATAGGCATGAGAAAAATTAATTTTAGATATGCTATGTTACGTTATCTGTTCATAATTGAATAAAATGTTTTACAAGATACATAAGACCATAACATTTACTCCTACAGACAATAATTTCGTCTGATCAAAACTAATCATTAACGCCCTGAAACAAATTAAATGGAGGGTAGAATAGTTCAGATATTAAAGAGCTATACATTGATCGGCTTATGTCATCTACTTTGCAGGAATAGACACACTTTAGAAATTTAAACATTATCAAAATTTCAGGGCATTAATTTTAGTCAATAACTATATCACTGCATGAGACAATAGTATTCGTGTCAGGATCGACATGTGACAACTTTACTTATGATGAGACTAACTGTTTCTTGTCCCAATTTTGTTCATAATTATTTTTTGCATGCATTCATCATTAAATGTGATAATATTTTAGGAGTCCACAAATAGACCAGAAAATGAAGAGAATTATACATTTCTAACAGTAATGATACATTTGTCAAAAGACACCTTAGCAATATAGGAATACAAATGTTAATTAAAAAATCAGTTTAAAATGCAGATTAATTTGTTTAGAATGAATCAAGCCTTGAATCGGAATATGAACTTATTAACAAACTGTGATATATTGTGATTTGTAACAATATTGAATATATTGCGGTTTCAGAAATTTCACTCCATTCTTTGATAAATATTATGGACAATGCTACAGATTTTCGCCTAATGAACAGATCTCAAACCATGCTGGAGAACTATTTTGTAAGTAAACTTTTAAACAATGAAAGCAATTAGAAATTGGCATTACATGTTACTTTATTTATATTTATTACTAAAAGCTTGTTTTTTCAGCTGTATCATGGCGTCCAGTTTTTATTCGGGGAGCAAGCCGGACAAACCGAAGAAAACCCCCAACCTTCGGTAGGAAAACAGGCAATCCTTGTCAACTAAGACTGGAGTCGAGTGCACCCTGCTAGCAGAGAGCCTCGAACCCACAATCTCAGGGTCCACATACCAGGTGATCAATAGAAGACGAACTACCATAACTACTCGGCCACTGAGGCTCCTATTAAAAATAGTGTTGATGTCCAGTATATTAACACATATATGGTACAATATAGTCATTTTATCATTCCACCGTGTAAGTAGTTTTTTAACTCTGCTAAGCCGTGTACAATTTGTTTCTATCCTCTTTGTTTACAATACACTGTCTTCTTATATTTATTATCATAGTGTTTCTGTCCAGGATATTAAGACATATAGGGTACAATATAGTCATTTTATCATTCCACCGTGTAAGTAGTTTTTTAACTCTGCTAAGTCGTGTACACTTTGTTTCTATCGTTTTTGTTTACAATAGACTTTGTTTCCTTATATCTACAGCTCTGCAAATGTTGCTGAATGTTAACCAAAGTGACTATTTACCAAACGTAATTGATGAGGTCGGAGTAAGGATATCTCTTCATGAACACGAAGTCGGGCCATATTTACTCAATAACGGAATATCGATATCGACGGGCTTTCGTACAAATATTGCGTTACGTCAGGTAAATCAAAACTCTTTTTATTATTTAACCATTGTATCTTTGACATTTTTCATGAAAACAGTTCGCTGTCAACTTAAAACAATACAATACAGATAAAATATATAGGTAGGCGTAAAAAAGTATAAACAGATAATAAATCTTTAAAAGCACCTTAAGGACTTTTTACAAGGTCAATACGTAGTTATATGGACCGTGGAGGAACCGAGGTCAATATTTTTCTACAGGTCCATATAACTACGTATTGACAGAGTAAAAAGTCCTTAATTGTTATATTACATATGAATTTTTCTCTATTTATTTAAATTTAGAATAATGAGACGGAAGAGTATATCCGGATCTATTTTTAGAAACAAGCCTTAAATATGCTTTATAAATAGTAACATATCCGGATCTATTTTTAGAAACAAGCCTTAAATATGCTTTATAAATAGTAACATGCCTTAAATATGCTTTAAAAATAGTAACAAGCCTTAAATATGCTTTAGAAATAGAATATATACACAGAATATTCTGTAAATCACATGATTGGCTTAGCCAATCAGAATTTTAATACAACACACCATATTTGATAAATATGTTGATTACCTCAACTTATATTGCCTTATTATTATTTTCTGCAAGTTTTAGTTCTTGCATTTTCGTAAACTCCATTTGATGCTAACAACAGCAAACGTAATAAATATGGTTATTGGAAAAAAATGTTGTTTCTTCAAAACTTATTTAATTCTCAATGTATGGTCAGTTTCGGTAATATTGTATATCATTACCTCAATGGCACAGAGGCCTACAAACGAAGTGTGAAAAATTATAACTGGAATATGACATTCGACCTTCGGATTTGTAGCATGAAAAACACCCGAGATGCATGTTTAAAAGCCGCATATTGTACGTCATGTTCTTGTTTGTTTGATACAAACTGATTAAAAAGAATTACCCTTTAAAGAAGTAAAAAGAACCATTTTACTACTGATCATCTGAAGCAAAACTAATTTGTTTCGTTTTCGTTTTTGGAAATACGTTTTATTATATAGTAAACTAAATTAAACACGACACTTATTAGATTCAAAAACTTTATAACAAGTTGATAAAGCAATACGATTTTTTTCAGAAATAGCGTGTGTGAAACAGCAACAGGGAAATCCAGAAAATTGTAACTGTCGCATTCCATGTAGGTAAGAAAATCTAATGAATTAAATTTAAAGTAACGAAATTTAAAAAAAACAAGTCATTCTTTCAGGCCAAAATTTGGCGCTAGAGGGAACATTTAATTTTGATTAGTTTTGTGCCATTTTTAAGAAACGACCCGGTTTATTTTTAATATAAAAAACAATTGCTGGATGTTACCTGAAAATAAGATTGATCACAGTACCGAAATAGGACGCGACACTGAACATATCCCGAATTTACGTCGGCGATATTTTTTGAGAAACCGTTTAATTGGGAGATGTATACTCTATATGATTATATAAAAAATCTTAATAGTGTGCTGCAATAATGATGCAATTTAAGCAAACATTACAAATAACCATGTGTCGTGTTTAAAATCTGTTTAACATTAGACTATAATGATAAAATTTAGAATTCTATTCTATATACATGAAATTATAGTTCTATCTATTATGCTATATTTTATTTCTCAGGGAACGACTATTTCTCATCGATGTTACTATGACAAGATGGCCTTCAACAAAGTATGAACCAATTGTTGAAGACATGTTTCGAAAAAAAAATCTAAATTCTCTGAATTTCAGGTATTGCATCAAACTTGTACAAGACAATGTTGCTCGGTGTTAGGGTCAGCATGATTAACATAAGTGTTTCTACTTTACGTGATTTGCCACAATGAAGATTATTTTTATTATTAAATTAATCTGACTTGTATACCGTACTTGACATAGCATGAAATAAACATAATACTGAAGACATTCTACAGAAAAAACACAATACCTCTTATTGACGCTGAAACATTATGTCATTTACTCTGTTTTAGAAACCTCTACAGCAATGAACTTATAATAATATAAATATGTATGAGTCTGCCATTACAGCAGTAAACATAAGTCTGTACAGCATTACAGAGATTAAATACCAACTTATTAGGTGCCTTTCTATAATTTAAGCAATTATTATATCTTAAATTTGTTTTATCGTAGAGACAATCTTGTCTTTGTCAACATCTTCTTTTCGTCCATGACAGAGGAGGTTATAGAGGATACATATACGGTGGGTTGAAATGTATTAAGTTTTTGATGAACATTATAATTACACCTGAAATTAATAAAATAAAAGCCGGGAAGAAGTCTGACAAAGCAGTAGAAGACGGATGGAGTTTCTTGTTTACAAAGATAATTTAAGAGCACAATTAAAATCGCCCCATCAAAATGCTCCCCTTTTTGCAATATCACCTGCACCGTAAAATCTCCCCACCTTAAATAAAATAGTCCAATCAAAAACTCCCTCATTTAAACAAAATCACTCCATTCAAACGGGCCCAACCTTGAGCAAATTTGCCCAACTTACAAAACTTAGTATATAGTATAGTATGATCCCAGTTAAGATAAATAATAATAAATAATAATGTTCTTTTTATTATGTCAAAAATGTATGTTAAAAGTTTTTAACAGTTTTTAATAGGAAAAAACAAAGACAAGACAACAACAAATTCTCATCTGTTTATTATTACAGACAGACAAGATAGCAAACTATGGGTGCAAACAATTATAATTGTTCATCAATTTGCTCTAGCAAACAACTAGATGTTAAAAAATAATTATTGGTCATTGAATTTTTCACTCGCACCTTAATAATTACTGATATAGTATTGAATATTTTCGTCTTGCCTTTTATTTTTCATTGTAATACATAAATCGTCCGCATCTTCTGTCTGAATTTGTCTGTACCTATATGTTGTACAACATTTGGTAATAAAAAATATATATAACAAAATTCATTAGGTTAATTAGGACAATTGTAATAATTAATGCAAAATAAAGACATAACGCAATCGATCTTTATTTAAACATTGAAAAAATTTAATCAGAGACAAGATTTATATGTAATTAAATATAAAACTTTAAACGCTTAAATATAGAAACTAGCTGTGCAACTTAACAATTTTATACTATATAGCGATTATGTAAGTATGGCGATTTTGCTCGAGGTGGGAGCGTTTTTGCTTTAAGCAAGGGCGTTTTTACACAGCACGAATTTGCAATGGAGCAATTTTGCTTTTTTACAATGGCAATTTTACTGTGGGGACGACCTTGCAAACAATAGGTGCGTTTTTGACGCGGTTGATGTTTTGGTGGGGCAATTTGACCAGCTCCCCAATGTTATATCAGTGAGATAAACACTGAAAATAGAGATAATTTGGTTTTAGCAAAAGTTTTGTAACGATCCATAAATACATACATAAAAGGTATAGAATTATTACAAACAACACTGCTAAGACGAATCTATAAGTAATACACAACAAAATCATTATTCGATTATATTTCACTATTTCTATTAATTTCTTTTTTCAGCCTGAGAAATTCGTATCTGATATTGGTGGATCTCTCGGACTATGGATTGGAATGTCTATAATCAGTTTAGGAGAGATAATAGAATTATGTATATTGGTATTATCAAACCGACGACATCAGACTATAAATGACTTGAGGGATCAAGTTGACAAGGAGAATAATGACACAACACCTGATCATAATAAAGAACAAATGTAAATATTTGAATAGAAGCAAAATTTGTGTTGGTTGCTGAAACTGTATTGCGAAGCTACGATTTAGGGCAGAGAATGATAAACTGTTACACATTTCCAACAAATATCAACGATTTGTTAATGAAATTGGAAGCAATATCCCGGAGAATTGACCTTTTATTGTTTCGAAGCATTGTAATTCGCGGTGTTATCCCTTATGACCTGATATTCCTTTTCATGGGCATGCTAACTGGTCAAATAGCGAAATGAACAGAAGATTAAAATGTTAAAATGAATCTGTTTTTACAATCCAAAGTTACGTTGAACTTTTTGTGTTGTCATCATGATTTTGTACAGATTTTGATGTTTAATATGTTTATTGTTCTCCCCATTTTGGTGGATTTTCATACCGTCCGACAAAGTGACTAACAATTATTTAATTCATGGGTAATTAGGAAGACTCATGACGTAGTTTTATTTCATTGGAAGTGACGTCACAGTGTATGTCCTTAAATAAGTCGCTAGCCAACACTGACGTGTAAGAACATTCAAGCAATTTTCTTCATAGTTTTTGATAACATATAAAATAATAAATATTCCTCAATGTATTTAACAGGATAATTGATCGCGCATCGTGAATGTTAAATATATTATCAAAGGCATTCGGATTTAGCTTCTGCGCTAATATGATATAAATAAAATATTGAATAGGGTGCTTGACGGGTAAATATATCAAAAACAATAAAACTGATTAATATGGGAGAAACATATTCTACTTCAGTGTCTCGTGAATTATAACATTTGTACAATCTTGATTTTCATTATCTTAAGTATAGAAATATTAGAAGCCACTCGAAATTAAAACAGAGTAAATAGTCTTTTATTTTATACATACGAGTTGTTTCTACAGATTTAGTATTTTTACAGCCAAATAACAAGTGTTATAAGTTCTTGATTTTTGTTTTCACTGTTTAGACTTAATTGGATATATCTTCTTGAATAAGATACAATAAAAGCATAATTTTTATTTCAGAAATTTAGAAGACCTTGGGGATGATTGAGTTTGCTTTTAGAAACAATTAATGGCATGTTTTAATTCTATTGTGCAATTAATGAATCATCGGAGGAGACTGTCAATGTTGTACCACGGTATAGCCATTTATTCTATTTGTTAAGCCATTATTTTATTCTAAGTGACAGTCAGGAATAAAACAAACGACCAAAATGGCCATCTTGTTGTACAACAATGATACACTGGCTGTTCCGTCACTGTAATTCACAATATATGGCAACGGATAAATGTAGAATTTGTCGATATTTATAAGATTAATACGTCATGCGTAATACCTTTTTAAGTGGGAGTTACTTTTTAGTAATCGGAACAGTCCTGCAAGACACGGACGCCTGGCCACGTGTTGCTAGTACATACATAATTGTTTTTCTACTACGGTTGTGAACTCAAAGTGTTTGAAGAATGTCATATTAAAATTATCAACCATTCAAGTAGCGAAGACAGCGTTGGAATGCTCTAACCTGCAGTAGAATTATTAGGACAATAATATACACTCGGACAAACGTAAATTGCTAACATCATTTGTTGATTTAGATATTTGAAATTTTGATAATGCTGAATTATACTTATCCGGATTTGTTATTGTCCCTTGTGTTTCTGCTCTTGTTGTTCGATCGGTTTCATTTGCTTTTTTATTTAATGTTACTTTATGTATGTTTGGTTTTCAATTTATCATCTGTAGGAAGTTTGAGTTATTATTTCTGTGTTTTTTTTATTTAGGATGTCTTCAGATAAATACAGTCATGGAATTGTTTTTACAATGGATGCCATATCACACCCCTAGGTGAAATGACATTGATTTCCTGTCTGTATCCGTGTAACATCTATATTTTATTATTTGTTTAAAAACATTTTTAATTAAAATTAAATTTCCAAATTATTTAAAATATTTTTATTTAAAAAAAAAATTTTTTAATTTTAAACAATTAAAAATTTTTAATGATTTTTATTTTTCATTTTTATAATTTTTTAATTATGTTTTACATGAGCCCACATTAGCTCAGGAGTTGTTATTCATGTGTAAAAGGGACGAAAACAACGGGAAAAGACCTGACCAAAACGAAATCCACTCTAATTCAGATGAATATTAAACCATAAAAATATGATGCGCGTGTTCGTAATTTAAAATATATTCACGTCAATGCTTCAAGATACGGAGCCTCGGGTCTAAAGGCCCTCTGCTAGATATGGGGTCTCAGGTTGGTACGAGGTGTCATATGAAAATCGCCATGTAATAACCTCTTATTATCATGATACTTAACATCTTCCTATTGGGCATACAAACACTAAGACAATGTGTGCAAGCAAAGAAAAAGTTCTGAGATTTTGGTATATACTGAGAATTTTTTATAGTGTAACGACTATTGTGCGCTACTATTTTATGAAATCTACAACATTGCTCTGCCTCCAAAGTGCTTTGGTCCGTGTTCAATTTATCTGAATCACCATAAGGAGGACATTCGCACTGCGTCACTTTTGAATACACAGTATACCTTTGTGGTTCGAAAATTAAGATCTGTTATGTTCCACCTTTCATATGTAGGTTACTGTACTTTTTTCAAATTTAAATTTACTGTTCTAATGATATTGAGTATTACACCAATGATTGTAACATCTATGAATATTCTTTAGTCTTCGGATATCACAAGTATTCAAATAAATAAAGCCCCTACACTATAAACTAGGTTGTTGTCGAAATGTTTTTTTAAAAAGTCAAATTTTGATTATTATTTATGTAATAGGTATGTTTGTTATTGTATTTTAAAGAAAGTATTTTTGTCGCACGTTTCTCTTTGTTTTGTAACAGAGGATATTACTACAATTTGCAAAAAAATCGAAATTTCGAAAAGGTTTTATTTTTGCAATAATTTAGATTTAAATCGCTGATTGAGGTAACAGTAATACTTTCTCTAATAGACAAAAGATTGAACCATTTTGATAGTGTTGTCTTACAATAGCTTTTTAAAATAGCAATCATTATTTTCTTTTTTCTGGAGAAAGTAAATACTAAATATGAATTATGTTAAATGTATATTTGGTGTTCGGGTATACATTTCACAAAAGACAATTTTCCCTTTCTTGCTTACATATGTAATGTAGTTTTAATGGTATTAAGTTCTTAACACTGGAATTTGTGTTGAATAATAGTTACAATAATTTTACTTTACTTTATTATGTCATCGTTATAGATTTTGGTGTGTTTTCAATATATTTGCTAAATAAATCATAATGTATTGCATAGATTCATTTCTTGAATAATTGAATGTTGGCTTAACACCCAGCAAACAATAGTTTAGCCTTTTCAGGACGAGAACCAGTAAAATAACAAAATATCAAAAGAGAATAGTGAGGGAATATTGATAAAAGATTGACTGCTTCTGAAAATTATGTAGTAATGGTTTGGGCTGATAATGTAGCCTTGAGAGCTTCGAAAATTAGTCTACCGTTTTTTAATTATACAAAGGGTCTCTATCGTGCAAGAGAGTGGAACTCTCCAAACAGGATTCCTACTTTGATCACCACATAAATTAATTAGAACTGGCAGTCATTGTCAATTAAAATGGGAGTGGAGCAGACCATGCCCACAGCGAGACTCGCGCCTCTTACGAGTCTTCATTAAACGGATTGTTTATGGAGTGGTAAATCTCTACCGTCAGTATCTCTGATGACTTTTATACAAATATGCATCTATATTCTTATTAAAAGCATTACATGAAATAACGCTTTAAAGAACACATGTCTCAAAAACAAGATGTAACTGAAGAGAAAACTGTATACATGTATTTCGGAAACAGAAAAGAAAGCAATGTATGCCGAAATTGTAAAATATATTAAACAAAATTTATAACACTATTCGAAACACTCAAACAGATTAAAACAATTTACGAACCACTTCCTTTCAGTGCTTATGTGTTGCCAAGTATTTCTGCTATCTAACGGAACAGCACACAATGCATGTCATCGTCTTCAGTCAATGTCATTCTACAAAATTTAACGTGCATGTCAACGATTTACAAAATTGATGCATTTTAATCAATAGTATCGGCAAGAAATAGTTAACAAACGGGTTTATCAATGTATAGTTGCACTAATAACAGAAACACTGGCGAGTTAACTTTTACCTTTAAAATTGTCTTTCCCCTCATTAAAGTTATACGACAGAAGACATGAAAATGAGGAATTTTTATTTTGAATTGTTTTATGGAAAATAGCAAATAAAACCGACCTAACAACAAGAGCCAATTGTCAAAGTACAGTTACAAACCCGGATATAGACAAAATCAACAGAAAAAGCAAAAAGAGAGTAACCCGAAGCAAATAAAAACCATGGGTGCACTCAGGTGCTCGGGACGAGTAAGCAGTATCTGCTTCTAATTAGACACCCGTAGATTTACTCATTGGCATGCATAGGGAGAAGTTCAAAATCCAAGAATATGAAACACTACCAAGGTCTCAGAGAAAATGTCATCATATTTGAGACACTGATTTTCCATAACGATCAATTAAGACATGTTGACGACCATAGAACTCCTGGAGAGATAACATCAACCTAGGTACAACAAACCCTTGTTTGAGTAGTTTAGCATTCAACAGCATTGATCGGTCTAGAAAATCGTAATAACGTTCGCAGGGTCTAGAATAATGTATAAGTTGTGAAATGTACACCAAACGCTGGAGCTGATGTTGCTGTCGATGAACGGGAAGTTAACAATTGGAAGGTTGAAGTCATCGCGTTTGTAGTAGAGTCTAATTTATAGTTTTCCTGAGTATTGGTGGTGTCTTTAATTTCAAGCTCGCTGGGGTACATTAAATGTATGTAGTGAACACATTTAGCATTGTTGAGTGACAAACCATCATCAATATAGCGGAATGTGAAATTTAAGGTCTGGGCCAGTGTCTTTTCTTTCTTCTTCAGAAGGCCTTCTAAGAACTCAACCTCATAAGAGTACAAAAAATGTCGACGAGGAGAGAGAGAGCACAATTAGTACCGATTAGTACCGATTGGAATACCAACAGTCTGTTGAAAAACATGTCCTCCAAACATGACGAACACATGTTCTCAATCAGAAAATCTAACATATGACAGATTTGGTCTTCAGTATATTTAGTATTAGATGTTATGCCTTCAGCAGATGCCTATTTGTATTGTAAGTTCGAAAATGGATTATTTTAGTGAAGCAATGTTCTTGCTGAAAAATATACAGTCTTTTCACATTTTTGTAGGAAAATTTAAATCTGTTCTCAAACCACAATATATTATAAAGGATTGTCAGCACGGATTATGTAAATAAAATAGCAAAGTGCTATTGTACGCAAATGTCACAAAAATACGAGAAATCCAGTATCTCGAATTTCAGAAAATGATTCTTTGTTATTGATTTTACTGACGATCGTATTTTAGTTTTACAAATATATTATTA
This sequence comes from Limnoperna fortunei, assembly GCA_944474755.1. Lineage (NCBI taxonomy): Eukaryota > Metazoa > Mollusca > Bivalvia > Mytilida > Modiolidae > Limnoperna > Limnoperna fortunei. The sequence goes on along the minus strand of OX104121.1, from coordinate 57,924,368 downwards.
CAAATTATAATTCCAGATTTTCATTCACTGGCTAATAGGTAACGAATCAGCACTCTTTCTTCTGCTATTTGTTTGACGACAACTTTTATCAGTTTTTCAGCTATGACATGGTGTCCAGTTTTTATTGGAGGAGGAAGCAGGAGTATATGTACCGGCTGTCAACCTCAGACCTTCCGCAAATCATTCTCAATTAAAACTTACGTCGAGTACTCATTGCCCGTTTTTATGCTCTAACCGTCAACTAGCTATGTGATTAACAACCTGTACTGTATGGTGGAGCACCAAGATGTGTTAATTCAAAAGGTTTCACGATTTGAGAATGTAAACTTACTCAACAACCAAGTCTAGCATTTAGTTGCGCGTCAATATGCAAACCTCAGTAACCTATTATGATTGTCCTTGCGCACCAACAATGTTCAACAACACGCTTACCTCCACTCCCGGGACGCCCAGCTATGTTCCTGTTGTAAGACGACAGGCGACTAATGGAACTATTTGCGAATGAAGGTAGTAACAAAATACCGAAAACCTATGAAACTGTAAAAAAAGACGATCCACAAATTAAAGTCCTAGAAACCGGCAAGCTCCAGAACCAACAACCAAAAATGCAGGAACTAGCGCAATGGTCCTGACTTGGTACTGGCATTTAAAACGAAATGGTAGGTTAAACCAGGTTTTATTGGATACCAAACCTTCTGCTTCCATTACTGTAGAATGTGTGTTGGTTAGTTGATCAAAATAGATGGGTATCATAAACCATTAATCAGTAATAGGTGTAGCGCGTTCACTGAATTTAAAAATTGTGAAAACTATCTGCAACCATATATTTCAAAAGAGAAAATTTTCCGACAAGGAAGTTGTATCAATAGTAAAACTTATTAAAGGCGCCGACGAGTGGGTTGTTCTTGTAACCTTAGTTTATAAGTTTATCCCTAAGAAAAAGGCGACGTTTGCAAAAATATGTATAGTCGCTGCAAGCTCTTGCATACCTGATCAATTGAGAAATATAGGCACCGCATGCAAGAGAAGCTGGAATATTGCTGTATAGGTGAAGACAATTTTTAACATTAAAATTAATATCGTCTCGTTTGTGTAAATCCTTGTGCTAAGATGGCCGTTGGTGTCATATTCGAGGTGTAAGTCTAACAATGATTTAGGTAAAGCTGTTTTTGTGGTTTCTATAATTTCTAGTTCTGAAAGATGTAATTGAGAGTTGTTAATAGAAAGGACATCATCAATATATCTATATGTAAAATTAAAGTACCTAGCTTCTGCTATCTTCTTGTGTTAAATACGACGTCGAAGAAATTCCGTTTCATAAGAATACAGGACCAAATCGGTAAGCAGGGGGGCACAGTTTGTACCCATTGAAACTCGATTATCTGCTGAAAAAACATCTTCCAAAAGTTAAAAATATGTTGTCGATCAGAAAACTTAGCATACTATAAACCTGTTTTTTAGCTGTAACATAATTTGCCTTTTAGTTCTTCAATAGAAAAAACGTATTGTCGGAACCTAAAACTACATATTAGTAGGCATATGTGAAAGCGAAGGCTTTATGTATGATATCCTTAAGGCGGGATTTTAGTTTTTCGAATTAATAATTATGAACTTATTATTTATTTGTGACGCGACATTAGGATTGGCCTTCTGAGACCAAAGAAATAGCTATACCCGAAGCAACGTCAGACATTTGCACCATTGTGGTTATTATTAAAAGTAATACATTGATTTCATTACAACAGACGTGTTAAGTTCTCAGTTTGTTTTGATTGTTTGTTCGTTTACATGGTGGTTAACGCTACTTTTAGAAATTTCTTCAACTTATAGTTTTTTGTGAGATGACACCGAGTCCATGGAGAAAAGTCCCGACGTTCGGTAGGAAAACTTGTAATCCTTTGTCACTTCAGATCAGAGTCTAGTATACCCTGCCTGCAGAACCCAATCCTCAGAGTTGACAGCCAATAGTAGATGCGTTACTACCTTAGCCACTCGGCCACTGAGGCCCCATTTTGTTTTCATATGATTTTCAAATCTAACCCACGTGGTCACATTTGATTTTAACGCTTAAACTGCACGCTTAATATGACCTACGTTGAGGATCCCATTTCTTATAGTTTAAAATATGGACCAGTAACAGCGTTCATGCCAGTTTTGCTAAAAATATCAAAACGAAGCCTTAAAAAAAACTGTTCGAGATTTACTTATTTTCAATCAAGACACTGTATACAAGATTATATTATTCTTATTATTAGTATCAGCATAGCTCGCAGAGGGCAGCGGTTAGCTCTACGACAATTATTTGTCACGTGATCAAAATCAAAATCACGTTATCACAATCTGCCTAATGCTGATATTTATCGCTATTTTGCAGTATTTTCCTTTGATCTTTGTGTGCAATATTATTCCATCTCACTCTACTAGCTTGAGATGGGCCCATCTCAGCTCGCTGTCAAGACGTCGTTAAGTAACACTGTGACGTCACAATGTTAAAAAACAGCGATAAACATATTATTTACGTTTTATGAAACTCGGTGTATTTTCTAGTCATCTCATCTCAGGGCTGACGCCCTTCGTTGAGATATGAACGAGAAAACGCATCTCGTTTCAAAAGACGTAAATAACCTATAATTATTTTTCGGTAAGGAAGTTGATACTGCCAAAAAACTGTTACAGTGATGAAGAGCACTAAAATTTATTTTAAAGATTGACTTAAAAATATATGAGGCATCGATACAAAATAAATGTTTAAAAATAACAACAAACATTTCAGAAAATTTTTTGCAATCTCTTAGACTTTCTATTTAAAACTGGCAATCATATGATATGACGCCACCATTTTACAGAAAGACGTCACGTGACTATTAACATTTAGAGGCACTGTTAGGGTATTTGGATTTAACGTCAATTATGAAATTCATATAATTAAAAATTAAAGTAGCGTGATACTATCATAAATTCAATGTAGAAACTAAACCGTTGAAAATATAATAAAGCATCAAGAGGCAAATGAGTTTCTTTTTATCTGAAGAATAACATATTAAATTTTTGGGGGTTTTTTTTTTGCAAAGTTTTCATTTTAAAATTTACCATATCTCAAAGTGTTCTATAACATAATATTTAAGTATGTATTTTTCATTTACTCTTTTAATTCATCATAAAATGCTAAGAATAAATTTCCATAATATAACATCGGCCATATTTGTACGTTTACTTATGGCACGTTATTATATTTAATGTTATACAGAAAAACGATGTGGCGAGAAAGAAGCAATCTCTAGTAGGAACATTGAATTTTTACATCAGTGCTTTTTATCGCCGTTTCACAGGAAAATGGTGTTATTTTTTATTTAGAATTAGAACTAGTCTAAACATTACGGACAATCTAAACAATATAATTAGACTGCTTCTAGTAATATACTAAGTGTTAAATATTAAGATGGTGTTTGTAATTAGTTCATTATACTTTTAATTGACTGTTGAATGAAAAATGTGTATATTGCATAATTACAACAAACAGGACACCAATGGGTTTCACCAAACATTGTATATGAACATTTAGTCTTTTTTTCATAGTCTACCCAAAAATACGACATTTGCCCATATCATTATATTTTTTTTTCTCTGGCAGTCTACATTTCCATTTTATAATTAATGCGCTATGGTTGGTACTAATAAGAAATGAATCTTTTTTCGTGTAAATTACTTATCTGGAACAACAGAACAGCCCCAGGTGGACGTGGTGGACGTCATCTTGTGGGGGTTGTCAGGTCAATTTTGATATCAGTGTGCAGATTTATGTATTTGTTGTTGAAAAAGTAAAATATAATTTAATAACACGGAAAACCTGGTCGCGGATTATAGTGGATGAAGTGTTTGGAGATTGCAAGATAAATGTTCAAGTAGAAGTTCTGCACAAGTAGATTTAAAAAAAATCCTCTATATTGTTCCATTCTTGTAAAAACTCAGTTCCCCGTTGATTTATTGTTTATTAACTTGCTCTAGTTCTGAATATAGCTGATACATTGCTTGCTGGACGTAAAGCAAATATTAAATTAATCAACCATCAATTTATTTCACCAATCAACTAAGTTCCACCGAGGTTAATCGTTACAGCGCTTTAGGAAACAGAAAAGTAAAACGTTTTAACTAGAATGTATACCTTGATCGCATTAATCATTTATCAACTTCAATAGGCTTAGACCATATATTCTACGTCGCTACCACATACTCCATACTTTTCCAGTCGCAGTCAAAATTTCTTTCCGCTAGTCTATCGTTCACTCCATCAATTTATTAATTTGAACTTGTTCTCGGCCAAAATATTGCTCGATGGACTACGATCAACTATGGCATGGTGATAACATCAGTCTAGGTACAACAAATACTTTTAAATATTAGTTTTATTTTTGTGATAAGAGAACAAAATGATGATCTGCATCGAAGTGACAGACCAACAATGATTTAGCAGACATCTGTTTTGTAGCCTACGTTGAACAAATATTAGTTTCACGTGTTGTATATTAAATTCTATGGCATGTTGCTTTAAATGACGGCACTATCAAAATACCGAAAAACGATACAGCAATGGTCCTGAATGGTATAGGCATTAGAAAAATGGTGGTACACACAGGTTTTGCGGCATGCCAAAACTTGATTAAAATAGATGGGTATAATATAACACTAGTAAGAAAAGATGTATCATATAACCATCATCTTAGCAGAACCACTTTGAATTCAAGAATTGGGGAAATTATCTATAATAAAACTTACTAAAAGCGCGGACAAGTCGTTTTTACTTGCAGCCATGGCTTATAAGTTTATCCAGAAGAAATTCATGACGTTTGTAAAAATACATTTTAGTGAAGATACAATATTAAAGACCATGTTATAAGTTAGAAGTGTGATAGATTGTTTAAATTATTCGGGCTGCTCATTTTCCCTGTGTTGTTGTTTTTATTTCTTTCATGTGTTTAATTTTTATCACAATTAGGATTTTTTGTCACTGTCCAGTGGTTTATGACCAGTTATCTTAAATTTTACCTTATCTGACTATGCGTTCTTTTCTTCACGGGATTAAAGTCTTTTAAAGTTGACGATTACCTCAAACGTTTATGATACACCATTCTTGTCTTGTCTGTTTTTTTGTAGTTGTTTGTTCGTCTGATTTTGAAGCCGTCCTCGGCTTATACATGTGTTAATTTATTATTTCTCTTAATCTAGGTGCATTTTGACAAGAGTATGTGTTGTGTTTGACATATCTTTAAATCTTGGAAAACAGACGGCAAATAGTTAAGTTGACAAGATAACATATATTGACAATGACTTAAACAAGATTTCAAAAATGCATTTGAAATAATTCGCGTAATGTATTAATTAATATAAATGTTTAAAACATATTGGTCTTTTACATCTATTAATGCATTTAAATTAGAATGACTGGTAACCAATTACTTTCTTTCTTCCTTTCTTCTTGAAACGTTTGTTGTGTTCTTTTCATGAAATGAAAAGTACATGTGAAACATAAATTTACAAACTATTGTTTTGAAACAGTTTTATTGTTCTTTGTCTTTTAAAAGTTAACAATTAGCGTACGTTCTACTCATTAGTTTTGTTTGTATATCATGTGGAACATCTGCCCAATATTGATTCCACCAACAGTTTTCTGTCTCGTATCTTCCATACGAATTTTTTGTTCCTGGAAAGTTACAAATGAAATAGTGTTACCACTTCAATAAGCAGAAAGGTAGATGTAGCTATTAAAATATATTGAAATACAATATCACCATGAAAGCCATTTAAATAAGTATTCACGACATCCGGGTTTTAGTAAATTATATTCCATGCTGAACTAAAACGAAGGTTAACTAAATGGCCAGACCAGCTAAGTTAAAGATCGTGAAAGCTCATGGTTTGTAATTAAAAGATAATTATGTTAAAGCATGCATGTTACTTGTGTTAGTTGTGTAGTTCAGTTTGTACAAAAGTGTAATTGCCAAACTGTTCACTATACAATGTAGATAAATATAGGTAAACTTTACTAACTTTGGTTGATAGTCTTGAGACACGTTTATAAATGCTACTGTGTAATCACATTATTTATATACGTAGTCATTTTCATTTAAATTTAATAATTTAATTTTTAATTATAATAGTACATATGCTTTGTGAAATAAAATAAAATTTCTCCCAATCCGAATTTTATGGACATGAATTCGCGGTAAGTGGATGTTATTTTGTTTATCGTGTTATTATTTCTGATGTTATTAATTTAAACCATTCCACAGCTGAGAACTACATATTCGCTAGTGACGACAACTATTTTTTCACACATATCAAACAGTTTGAATATGATGTAAAAATATGAGAAACAACAGTTCATCAAATCTGGAACACATTTTAGTCTGTTTTTCTTGAAAACAGTATAAAGTCTTGTCTAAATGACGTCTCCCCTACGTAGTGTCAAGATGTTTGATCAGCAAATTAATAATTCTAAGTATAGTGATTTGGAGAATATATAATTTTAACGCTGCTTTATACTTCTTCGGTAGAAATTTCAACCATCAGAAGAACAATAACTCAGAATTTTCTAATTAAAAAATAAATTGTATTAGTTATTTAAATAGAAATACCTGACAAAAGGTAAATTTTCCCCTTTGTTAGTAGTTGTCCACACATAGCAGAATCGCTGGATGACTCGATGATGACATTGTGGTTCTCTCTAAACTGTTCATAAAATTATTATACTTAGTATGATGAAATTATAAATTTACAAAACTTTGATCAGTCAATTTCGCTATAATTGAACAAGACTGTTTCAAACTAGCCTTTTATTATACCACGCACATAAACGTCAGGTATTGTAGTTTAATTGTTCAAGCTTAAAGCAACATATTGTTATTAAATGAGTGTTGTCATATTTGACCTGAATTATGTCCACAGGAAGCTGTATTGCGTCGTGAATAGCTGTATTACCCATACAGCAGCGCCGAGGCCTAATACAGCTATCAGAGGCCCAATACCGCGTGTCCTAAGAACATCATACATGTCTTATTCTAAACCATTTAAAAGCACTTTATTAACCATTTGATTAAATTTTAGTACCATTTTGTCTTTCACCAATATCGCTATAATCAATCAAATGTGACTTATCTTCGACATAATAAACGTTCCATATGATTAACACTCAGTGCAACACTGTCATTTATTCCTTGACAATTCTGCTGTAAGAATATCTTTATGTTGAGCATAACATATATTTCTATCCTTTATGCACCTTTATGCATGTTCAGATTGAAAGTAAAACACAATACACTTTTAATTTTCCAAATATCATTTCAGATGTTCATAGCTCTCTAATGAATATGTGTTTCATACACTAGCAGGAATATCCGGATGTTTTTTTTAAATTAATAGTATTATGATTTTTGATATCAGAAAGTAGAGTTTTACAGTTTAAAACAATATGATTTAAAATCTTACCCTAAAAGAATATAACACTTCTACTTCATATTTCACTTTAAGACCGGCATTAATTACACCATTAATTTTTCCTTGAAGAACTATAAAATGAAAAAGGATAGAATGGAAATTAGTTATTGAACATCTCTGACAATCCAGGCTTACAAGTCATATTGTTCGTTTTTATTTAAAACGCGTTAATGGGTGAATAGTGGATGTCTTAATTGAACGCTTGGAATTTATAGAAATATGTTCTTTGTTTAAATAGGCTTTTTCGAGAATACAAGTATAATGACACTACTCCAAGTAACAATAAATCATTTACTTGTTTTTAAGATTAATGCAATGATATAAAGATTAAACAAACCGAGTAGCAGTTTAAAGTAGAAACAACGGACGATGTAACGTGGATGTGTATGTCATGAAGTGGTAAGAAAGAAGCTTTATCTTGTTAAACTGTCTGCTTAGAGCAAAGTCTTCAGGAACAGTTTGGATTTATGTTCTACTCTTTTAAACGGGCTAAACTTCATATACAGGTTTTTAACTAACGTACCAAACTTAGCTCTACAGAATTTGTCTTTGTTAGTTTCCTGGGCGCAGTCACATCCTTCTACGTCTGACATCAATGACATTGCAATCAAAAACGTAAACAATACGTTACTAGACCACATCATAAGAAAATCAAACTACAAACATAATAAATAGTGCATACTTTTAGCCAAAACTTTAAGAAGTAAAATATACATAATAATAATATATTTAAGAAGCAATTTTAATGATATGCACCGATTGCATTATCCGAAGTCATAATTTCTCAAACTTGGAAGCATCCCAAATCGATAATAGAATAAAGCAAAGTTATGAGTAGCACAGCTTTAAAGATGGCAATGTGTTTTTACGTTGCAAAAAATGGAATACAGCTTATCCCAACTCTTTAATTTTGATGTGCTACCAATTAATAGCAGATCAGTAAGCGTACATTACATATATAACCTAATTAAAACTCTTTGAGGGGTCTTGTTGGCCGTGTGGTTAGAGTAGTCTAATATTGATCATTGGAGTTCAGTTCTCACTGCGGGCAGGGTGTACTCGACTCCAATCTTAATTGACAAGGATTGTCAGTTTTCATACTAAAACAGGGTGTTCTCTCTCATTAAAAACTGCATGCAATGATATAGCTAACTAATTGCTGAAAGAGGCGTTAACCACCATTAAAAAAATAACCACCTCTCGAACAATTCTATTTTGATCGTGTTAAATATGCGCTCACCTTCAGCTGGAACGAAATTACAGAGTTGAAGCACTATGGCACCAAATCACATGCACTATAACCAGCGTTCTTGACCCCTCTACTCTAAAAATAAAAGTTTACATAATTCAGGATCGAATCTAGCAGAAGGCACAACAATCTTATTCTTACATTTATGTGCTAAGCAAACCTATAAATATGTGTATAATATATGTATATCATGAGAATTTTCTTCCCATGTTATAGAATACAATACTATTCTTACCTTGCCTTTATGATGATTCATACTGAAAATAAATGTTCAAAGTTTATATATCAAGTCAACAGGATCTGGGACAGCAATAAATTTACAAAATGCAAATTACTTGTTAAATGTTCCGTGACAATAAACCATTTTTTACAAACCGTAACAACCTAGTAAAAAATTAAAGTTATATTTTTCTTGTTGTTGTCTATAACTATATAGAACTCAAAGTCAACTTGGACAGAAGCAAAGTACTGCATACAAAATCTTTTTAATAACTCTTTAAAAACTGGGCGAAAAGATTTATATAGTTGAAATATATAAAGTGGGCGTAAATCAAATACAAACATCACTTTTCAAAAAATCATAAAGAAAAAATTACAGGATAAATACTAATAATAAGAGGTCAACACTGGCATGGAACAGTCTGATCAAAGTTTATGTTGAGAGGTTGTACCGGTTATATGGAACCTCCAACCTCAAACTGTATCTGATTGAAAATATTCATCAATGTTTGAAATCTGTATCCTGATGTTATAATTCATAAGTTAGAACTTATCTTTATTAAAACCTTATGAACAGTACAAATACGGGTATATCATACCACGATAATGGGTATATAAACTAAATTGGATGGAACAAATGGAAACCGCAATCTTATAAGGAAAAAAATGTTAAAGTCAGAGAAAAGCCTTTGTTTTTGTCATATATTTTTTCATATGTTTTTGCATTTCAACGTGTTTAAATATACTATATTACATTATTCTATCAAGATTTCTAGACGATCCGTCCCCAAACCAATCCGTCCCCTAGTCGATCCGTCCCCAAGTCGATACGTCCCAGGTCGATTCGTCCCCTGGTCGTTTCGTCCCCAGGTCGATCTGGCCCCAGTAAAACCAAAGGTAGGGAAAATAATAAAGAAGGTAGGTAACATATATAAAAAAACGTTCATAAGTAGTATTTTTAAGTATGGTAGTACACAGGAATTCACTATTTTGATTGCCGAGTATTCATGCGAATTTTGTGACCATGATACAGTTAATGGTTGCTTTACTTTAAAGTCTTCTGAAGAAAATTATAAAGACTTTTTTTCATTTTGTGGACATGTAAAATCAAAGGTAGGTAAAATAAATAAAGCAGGTAGGTATAAATATATAAAAAAGTCGTATTTGTAATTACGCCGATTATGCATGTGAATGTGTCCATGATTTTGGATGATTTGCGATATTTTTCTTTATTTTTACGTATTGTTACTTCTTCAACTACGGTATGGTTTTATGTGTACGTTTAATTAAATTGTAATTGTTATTTAGTATTGATCTTTTTGAAACCTGTAATTTGTAACCAACTGCATTTGACACGTGTTAGATAATAGTAATAAAACGGTAGAGACAGTAGCAATAATTTTATTATATTTAATATTGATAACAATGAAAGTCATAAAAAACATGAAGAACATGATAAAAGACATAGTTTTTCAAAGTTCCGGTACTGGGTCTACTTGTGGCTCTGGCTCAGGCTCATTTAGGTCATCTAAGTCAACTGGCTCGACACATTCACAACAGTGAAATGTTTAATCATAATCTTCTCTGCATATTACCCTGGAAATAAACTGGGTAATTCCCGTGTTGAAAGTCCTATGTTGCCACTTGTGACAAATGTCACACTCAAGGGCTTGCTGTCGACTTGTAACCTCTATAGAAGAAAACTAGCATGGATACTCCATTTTCAGAATGAACATACATGTTGCAACCCATTTTATATATCCAACGATTTGGAGTCCCAATTAATATTTCTTTTTGAGAAATTCTTTGAGCTCACTGAATGTTTTCTTTAAATTGTTTGATGTACAGCATCAATAAATTGTCATATTTTTTGTAACCTTTGATGTTAAAGTCAGCTTGGATGCAGAGTAAATCACACAAAGCATAGCCTACAGTTGTTAAGCAAGCAATTTAAAAATAATCAATTTGTAATTACCCCTATGTGCACTGATCAAAACTGTATCATCATTTAATTAATTAAAAACACTATATTTTGTTTATTTAATTATTAAACTTATTTTAATTAACACTTTAACAATTTCCAATTAAAATCAAGTACAACAAAATTAAATATAATTAAAAACCATACCACATTTTGTTTATTTAATTATTAAACTAATTTTAATCAACACTTTTCACTTTTTCCACTTAAAAACAATTAAAATAAAATTTAAATATAGTATAATTTTTTTACTGGGGACGGATCGACCAAGAAATAGTGGACGAATCGACTATGGGACGGATCGTCTGGGGCCGAATCGACTGGGGCCGGATCGACCTGGGGACGGAACGACCTACTACCTTCTATCAATACTCAAGATAAAGTCCTCGACGACTGACTAACCAAAATACGATCAAAGTCAATTGTGTACTTGAAGCTCTTTATCGCAAAATAGTTTATATATTAAACGTACGTAACAAAATTGCGACTTTCACTAACTTATTCAAAACATCCGGGAAATAACGGAGACGTATTACTTACATGAAAACTAAAGGACCTATCCGATCAATCGATTGCTAATGCAGAAAATCAAAATCGCATCAGATTCAGGATAATTTAAAAATATTGTATTTAAACATCATTTAAAATGTGCTCACCGACTGAAGTAGTTTCCTTATATTTATATAATGAATTTTATTCGTTCGACAAATTACGTGTACTCTGTTGAGGTACGTGGAATTGTTTTTTATTAAGAAAATGTCTCCCTGTGTAAGTTCCTAAAGCACTAGAATACTCGTTAGTACATTCTGGTTCGCACTATACTATTCAGAACATTATTATAAATAATACAAGGTAAAACTTCGTATTTGTAAAAATTATGGTCAAAATACTATAACCTGTCAGGTATTTTCTACCTATTGCTCAATCAATTTTAAAAGTAGATAACAGCTGTTTAGAAAACTGCTTCAATCTGTTTTCTTTAAAGCTCTTAATCAGAAAGAGCTGGACATTTAAATTGCAGCTATTCAAGCATGACTCAGGTAACTTTACTGGAGAGATTGCCATAGGGTATAATGAATTAGAAGTTTAAAAGTTACCTGAGTCACACATGAGTAGCTGAATTTAAATGTCCAAGCTATCACTGATGAAGAGCTTTAAAGAAAACAGATTGAAGAGTTTTCTAAACAGCTGTTATCTGTATTAAGAATAGGTTTACCAATAGGTAGAAAATACCTGACATGTAATTGTATTTTGACTATAACACAAATATAGCTTAAATATATACTAATCTCGCCGATTTTTATTTGATCCTCCTTAAACATAATTCTAAATGCTAATAAACATGAACAATATGTAAATATGTAAAGAACAAAACGTTTCTTACGGTATGACAAACCCCATGGAACTATCAAGTTTGATCAGTAAAATGGCGAGATGTCATTTATACATGATATGCAGAGTATTTCTATATCGTTGTTGCTAAATGCATTAAAATGAATTAAAAAAAAAATCGGTCACATACAAGTCATGTGAATGTACCGCCTACGCAATAGGATTGATAGAAAATAGACAATAAAATAATCAAAAGATGCCAAATATATATTATTATGTAAATCCATCTGTATTTCCATTTACGTTCACGCTATGACGATCATTACTATGTAGATTTGCAAATACATATTACAGGTTTTCGTTTCAACACACACCGAAGTTCAAAAACAAGTTTCTTAGTCGAAATAACTACTTACAAAGTAGAACGTACGAGGTCTATGTGTTGACATAGAATAAAACAATAGTTGGACTTTGATGTGCAGCACATATTTAATTAAAAACGAAAAACGATTCTTTAAACTTTCAGTTTAGTTCTTCTTTGGGATAATGATTATTATAAATTTCCCGAATACCATAATTGTGGTTTATTATTTTTTATATTATGTGTTAGTTGTTTAAATTTTGTCTTGTTGACAAAATAAGTTATTGGACACGTCGACGAATTCCATATACTTGTTGACATCTATTTGTTCTTGATTATCCCTAGTAGAATTACAAAGTACAATCGTTTAATTTTGTCACAAACATCATCACTATAGTACGGGATGACTAGGTGCATTTAGATTAATATGATATATATACGCAGTTGTTTATATCCTTTTGTGGGTTTCAAAATGAAATTGTTGTGGTATTGGATGTCTTGAGGTCGATGTGTCCAACTGTTAAGTTTTTATAATTAAGTAAAGCATTAATTTGTTATGTCGTAAAATCCGGTTGTAGTTTTAATATAAACTTCACAATCGCTATATATATCTGTAGTCATACTAAGATTAAGGTAAGAATGAACACTTTATCGGTTTGGAGCTATCATTATTCTCTATCTGTTTATTGTTAAGCATTACTATGTGTTATATATTATTATTGCTACATTTGTTGTAGTGAGTTTTCTTTTGTATTTTTTTCTTCATTTCTTGTTTATCATGTATAAGCATAGTCAATTAAGCATATTATGATAGTTTGTACATCCTGTAGTTCTAAATTCACGAATTTGCAATACTAATGACTGACAAATAAAAAATCAAAATAACAGACAAAGCCTTAATGAAGGCAATAGAGTAGTTCTTTCTACAAAAGGCTGTTTAATTTTAATCAAATAAAGGATGTCAATTTCTGGATAGGCAACACAAACATTACACACTTTAAATTACATCAGAAATCAAGTGGGCGATCTTTTATCTATTTCTGTTCACAATGAAATTTTTTAGGGTAGACATGTCTTGAATTTAACATTGCACTCCAGGTTTTAGTAACAGTAAAATCCTTCACTCATGTAATTGAGGTAATCTCTAGAGATATATACTAGAGGAGCTGTCGAGTACGGATATGTTCATTAAAAGGAAAAAAAATACAATGAATTTGTTACTCTCAATGGTGTTGTTTATTTCGATAAAGAAAGCCTTTCAGGGAGAAGCTGAAATGTTACTATCTTGTAAGAAAGTCAGTAGATACACTGGGGAAATGTCGTTTTGATAGGCTGGGCCAGTTTTATATCCGGTTAAAGTGTTTGAATAACATAATAATATCTTCCAAAACAAATTTCCAAATAAGCACACTTGTATAATGCGTGTACCCAGTACAGGTGGAGTTGACTTAAGTCATCAAAACGAATAGAGTTTCATATATTTTTAACTGATATTTGTCTTCTATTGTCACATTTTAGAATGATGTCTACAGCAGTGTTATTTTCATTTTTGATTGTGATAGTTTACGTATCAAACGTACAAGGATGCTCCTGCATGGAACAGACAGACCAACAACGGTTCTGTAACCCTGCGTTCGGTAAGTATACACAGCAAAGACCAGCTACATTTTAGTGATACGGTTAGTATCATAATTCTGCACGAAAAACAGCAACCGGCCAATTATATTACTGAGCACAAATGCTATTGTACCTTGTATTTGAATAAAGGCCACCTCATATTACTTTTGTCTTTCTTTACAGTAAAGTGATTGAGGCGAAATACATTTTTGTCTTTCTTATTTCATTTATCTGGTATAACAGATTGTCTAATATTTTTAATTTTTTATTATTATAACAGGAAACGGATTGAGAGAGACATATGTAATATAAAACAAAAACAAAAAAATGCAAAAAAAATTGTGAGTAACTCAAACCTAATAACAACCATGGATGCGCTCATTGTCTTCGGACGAGTAAGTATTGCAAAAGTTGATTACATGGCGAAATCCATATTGCCGCGGATCTATGCATCTAGTCTAAGGAGCATGGTAAATGCGTCAGATTGAATTATAACTTTTAAGATATCTATTTTCTTCACAGTGAATACATTTAAACTAGTATCATCGATGTGTCTTTGTTACAGTTATTAAAGGCAAGGTCACTGGAATAACATACGTGGGTGATAATGTTAAGTATGAAGTAGAAAATTTGTATTCTTTCAGGGTAAGCTACCACTTAATTGATTATACATTGAGCAATAATTATTCAGTCCAATTACTAATCTCTCGTGCTCTGCCATTATACTTCACCTTTATCTGGTCGGAATAAGCTTATTTTGAGCTCCTCAAAGTCAGTTATTGTTTACTTTCATTTATTAAAGAGAATTTCTCGATTATGTTTAATAGTCACCAGTCGGTATTTGAGCTAAATAACTTAAATATATTTGTATATACGATAGATCTTAGTCACGTGATCAAACGCTACATACTTATTTGAATAAAAATGGCTTATTAAAGTACCTCCATGTTGTGTTTGATGTTATTTAAAGACACGAAAATATTCACAAAATTGTTCTACGAAGAAAGGATATAGAAACTAATCGTAAAGATTGTGAAGCAAGAAATACACAACACAGAAAACGCAACAAGAAACACGAGTCTTGTGATCTACTTAAGATTAGCAGCTTCTGGTCCAAACGAGGCACCCGTCAAATACTATGTTACAAATATTATTAAGAAAAACCTAAACTCATTCATCTTACTCGTTATTATTTACTAGTATATAAAGTAAATATAGTAAACCTAGTTTCAAATAAAGTTAGCATTTATATGTATCGCAATACTTACATGTAGCTACCTTTACCCTAAATGCTTAATGATGGTTACTGATAGGTTGTGACATAGATTAGCCTCGGACATTTGCAGTTTTTAAAATTTTTAAGTACTTATAAGAAAATCAACAAGATTTTTCAATTATTGAATAGTTCAAAGAAAACAGCAAGTTGATTGTCCAGTCATCGAAGGATTTTGCCATGTGTGGCATGCGTCTAGAGAAAGGAAAGGTTTACCTTATATCAGGTAAGAACAGTTTTCTGGTTACTGGTTATTTGACACTTTCTTATCTCTTAGCAAACTTTTGAATTTGTAAAACTTACAAGTGTTATAATCTCTATGTATGCGTTCACTGATGTTGTAATTAATTATAAGAACACTTAATGTTTTGTTAAAGGTCGAATTATTTTTTATATCTATCCTAAGGTTAAATGTATTGCATTCATCTTCTTTGATCCAACTATGAGAGCTAGATTGAGGTAGCACCAGTAAATTGCATACATTAAATGAATCTCATAACTGCTGTATATGTAGATACGTAGCGCAGACGTAATTATTTCAATTTAGGCCTACAATCCGTTGTTAATCATGTCAATAATGCGTAATTGCGGGTCTTTATATAGCAGCAGAGAGTATTTTGTTGTCCCGACTGAAGAAAAATCCATTCTGCTATTTTTCAGGATACAAAAACCAATATGGAGCATACGAAACCAGCAACTGCTCGTGGAATCAACTGTGGACCGATATTCCAAAGCAAACAAGAACAGCACTAGAAAAGGGAACGTATGCACAGTGTTAACGAGTAACAGTACCAAAGAGTAAATCTTTGAATCGTGCTATGCCTGTCCTGTTCTTCTTACTTCCACATCAGAGCAAATTAAATTATGCATTTAACCAAGAATAAAGGATTGCGACTTTTCCCTGAAGGGTTTCGAACCACACCTATAACGAGTTTATATATGAAATGCTGCAATCAAAATTCCAAACAATCCTCCATGGTAAAACCCAAAACTGGGATTTATTTATGCTTTGAGTAAAAACAAAAAGTCCAACACAAAACCCTTTAATAATACAACAACATTTCGCGGAAATTAAATCTTGTACAACTGGCACTACAGTGCTTGTTATACAGACGGGTCAAAAGACGATGATAAAGTTGCATCATCCGCTGTCTTCGAGAGCGTGTTGAATCTAGCCGTCTCCCGTCTACCTCATCTGTATTTACTGCTGAGACGCAATCTATTCTTCTTGCGATGTAAATAGTTGTTTTATCAGACGAGTGCAAATTTATTATCTGCTAAAATTCCCAGTCTTGTCTTCTGGCTATTGACAATTTTCAAATTAAAAACCCTTACATTTTAAAAATTATTCATCAATATACATATAAATATCTTGTTACTTGGGGAAAGATGTGGTATTTCCCAGTCATGTGGGAATTCATGGAACACAGTAATGGATCATGATGATAGGATGATTTTAAAGCTTTAATTTTTACATATATTTCTAGTGTGTGGCAAAGTGGTTATGATCTCCGAGTTCACAATAAACTTTATGATATCCAGCCACTTCCGCACACACATAATTTTAAATTCTATCTAGGTGGTAGAGAGCAGGTTGTTCTATTAACCAGGTGTCGTCTTAGTCATACCTGCATATTTAGAAAAAATAAATGGGACGGATCCTACTTCTATATAACCTCCATGTGTCATCAAATTCTCTTTAATCTCTATTTTTTTATTATCTTTGCTAAATTTTCTTATACTTTCTGTCCCTTTTTGTACATATCTCAATATTAGTCATTTATATTACATTGCAAACATCTTCCATGAATGTTTTTGTGTAACATAATGTATGCTAGGGGAGACTTCACAAGTTTTTCCAACTTGTGTCTCGTTTTTAGCATATTTAAGCAAATAAAATATCTTTAAACTAAACCAATATATCTCTGTAGGATTCAATTTTGCTTAATTCCTTTTCTGTTGCAGACAAGGATGATAACAAATAAGAAATTCAAACAAACAATTCTTTAACGTGTATTTAACGTTTATTTTTCTCTTTTTTTACATTTTCACTTTTATGGTTAAAGAGGTCTTATGTTTACTTTCGCATCTTTTTTATGAATAAACAGTGGAGTGTATTTCTCATTGTTACATATAATCCGTACTAATCATAAATAGTTGAGCAAAGAAGGATAACTCTAATATATCTACGAACCAACCAACCAATGCATTCATTGGTGTTTTGTGACGACTTGGACTCGAAATACTTGCGTCTTACTATTTATGCATATTTGTTTTGCTCCTCATAAAAACTTGTTGAATAAAATATCCTCATGTCATGCACAGTTGTACTTCTACGTGAATTCAAACGCAAGTAAAATGTAGCAAGACAGTATGTTAGGTACATACTACTTATGAACAATATTACTATCAATATATTAGACTGGATTACAAAGTTATGAAGGTAAAAATTCATCTTCATGCCTACCCCACAAGAGTTTGAAATTGTTACGAATTACATCACATTCACATTAACGTCGCATCAATGGCAAAAATGTGTTGTGGTCGGATATAGGTTCATGACTTTTGTATTCAGTCTTAAAATAGGATCTCGATATCTAAAAACAAAATTATTTAACAAAAACTGGGTACTGCGAAGGTACTCGAAATTCAAACCACATAGCCTCATGGGACGTTCCCATGTGGTAGATGGGAGAGACACAAGAATATCGTTGCGGGATTGTCCGGTTATAATTAAGAAATAACGAGTAACGCGTTTGCACAGAGCAACGATAAAGACCCATTTTGTAGAAACTGTTTATGGCATACCAAACATTACACTTTCATTACCATAGTGTGTGAGCTGATAAAAATGCTTTGTAACATACACCACTATAAATCATGATATGTATCCAATAATCATCGCACCGTCCGACCAAGGGCATTAAGTTGTCGGTGTATGACGTAAAAAAACTCCCCAAGTCAATAATCATCGCACCGTCCGACCAAGGGCATTAAGTTGTCGGTGTATGACGTAAAAAATCTCCCCAAGTCAATAATCATCGCACCGTCCGACCAAGGGCATTAAGTTGTCGGTGTATGACGTAAAAAAACTCCCCAAGTCAATAATCATCGCACCGTCCGACCAACGGCATTAAGTTGTCGGTGTATGACGTAAAAAAACTCCCCAAGTCAATAATCATCGCACCGTCCGACCAAGGGCATTAAGTTGTCGGTGTATGACGTTAAAAAACTCCCCAAGTCAATAATCATCGCACCGTCCGACCAAGGGCATTAAGTTCTCGGTGTATGACGTAAAAAAACTCCCCAAGTCAATAATCATCGCACCGTCCGACCAAGGGCATTAAGTTGTCGGTGTATGACGTAAAAAATCTCCCCAAGTCAATAATCATCGCACCGTCCGACCAAGGGCATTAAGTTGTCGGTGTATGACGTAAAAAAACTCCCCAAGTCAATAATCATCGCACCGTCCGACCAAGGGCATTAAGTTGTCGGTGTATGACGTAAAAAAACTCCCCAAGTCAATAATCATCGCACCGTCCGACCAAGGGCATTAAGTTGTCGGTGTATGACGTAAAAAAACTCCCCAAGTCAATAATCATCGCACCGTCCGACCAACGGCATTAAGTTGTCGGTGTATGACGAAAAAAACTCCCCAAGTCAATAATCATCGCACCGTCCGACCAAGGGCATTAAGTTGTCGGTGTATGACGTAAAAAAACTCCCCAAGTCAATAATCATCGCACCGTCCGACCAAGGGCATTAAGTTGTCGGTGTATGACATAAAAAAACTCCCCAAGTCAATAATCATCGCACCGTCCGACCAAGGGCATTAAGTTGTCGGTGTATGACGTAAAAAAACCCCCCAAGTCAATAATCATCGCACCGTCCGACCAAGGGCATTAAGTTGTCGGTGTATGACGTAAAAAAACTCCCCAAGTCAATAATCATCGCACCGTCCGACCAAGGGCATTATGTTGTCGGTGTATGACGTAAAAAAACTCCCCAAGTCAATAATCATCGCACCGTCCGACCAAGGGCATTAATTTGTCGGTGTATGACGTAAAAAAACTCCCCAAGTCAATAATCATCGCACCGTCCGACCAAGGGCATTAATTTGTCGGTGTATGACGTAAAAAAACTCCCCAAGTCAATAATCATCGCACCGTCCGACCAAGGGCATTAAGTTGTCGGTGTATGACGTAAAAAAACTCCCCAAGTCAATAATCATCGCACCGTCCGACCAAGGGCATTAAGTTGTCGGTGTATGACGTAAAAAAACTCCCCAAGTCAATAATCATCGCACCGTCCGACCAAGGGCATTAAGTTCTCGGTGTATGACGTAAAAAAACTCCCCAAGTCAATAATCATCGCACCGTCCGACCAAGGGCATTAAGTTGTCGGTGTATGACGTAAAAAAACTCCCCAAGTCAATAATCATCGCACCGTCCGACCAAGGGCATTAAGTTGTCGGTGTATGACGTAAAAAATCTCCCCAAGTCAATAATCATCGCACCGTCCGACCAAGGGCATTAAGTTGTCGGTGTATGACGTAAAAAAACTCCCCAAGTCAATAATCATCGCACCGTCCGACCAAGGGCATTAAGTTGTCGGTGTATGACGTAAAAAAACTCCCCAAATCAATAATCATCGCACCGTCCGACCAAGGGCATTAAGTTGTCGGTGTATGACGTAATAAAACTCCCCAAGTCAATAATCATCGCACCGTCCGACCAATGGCATTAAGTTGTCGGTGTATGACGTAAAAAAACTCCCCAAGTCAATAATCATCGCACCGTCCGACCAAGGGCATTAAGTTGTCGGTGTATGACGTAAAAAAACTCCCCAAGTCAATAATCATCGCACCGTCCGACCAAGGGCATTAAGTTGTCGGTGTATGACGTAAAAAAACTCCCCAAGTCAATAATCATCGCAGCATAATGACAGTGTACTGAATTCAATAGTTGGGAAAACTATCTGCAATCTTCTCGGAAGAGGGAATATGTATCAGTAAATAAATTATATCCATAGTAAAACTTATTGAAGGTGCGGACGCGTATTCTTTTTCGTGAAATCTTTGCTTATAAGTTTATCCCGAAGAAATTTGTGAATTGCAAAAATCAGAATACTCACTGCAACCTCTTGTATCTGATCAATTGAGAAATATGGACATGGTATGCTGGAGATGCTGGAATTGCTGAACGGTTGATGAAAATTTATTATTTTGAAAATGATATCGCTTGCGTAAAGAATTCTTTAAATAGATGTTAATATATTAAATATATTCAAACTGACCTTAAAAGATATAATAAAATATAACATAGCAATCACCGTGTAGAAAGTGGAAATACAAGCAATAACCTCTTTAAAACAATAACTGT
The DNA here is from genome assembly GCA_944474755.1 of Limnoperna fortunei. Classification (NCBI taxonomy): domain Eukaryota; kingdom Metazoa; phylum Mollusca; class Bivalvia; order Mytilida; family Modiolidae; genus Limnoperna; species Limnoperna fortunei. The sequence continues at coordinate 57,903,464 of OX104121.1, read as the reverse complement.
CAGACTCAGACATCAATGTACAGCTGAAACACTTAATTGTCGTCAAGTGTCCAAAAACGGTCAAAATAGTAATAAGTTGTCTCCCAAAAAAAGTTAATAAGCATACAGAGATAAATACGCTAACAAACAATCTTTTTTTTGTAAACATTATTTTATTGATAAATGCATAGTTCACGATACATGTAGGTATAATATACAAGTTGGGATTAGAAAACAAGTGCTACAAGCACTTTTATAAATTCTTCTCCCAGTATATAAGAAAATACATATACTAAATGCCAACCCTACTTGGGAAAATAAGTTTGCTTGCATTTTTTCATTATTCTATATTTTACCTTTTTATTACGAAAATTCAGTAGAAAAAATGTAGATACGATAACCTGTCCATGTTTTATAATATGCCTCTGGTATAAAGTTGTTACAAATCGTCCTTGACTTTTGCTACGGGAAGTTTACATAATAAGTCAGCCATTTTTGTTTCTAAAGGGACATTACGATGTTTTACAAATGTTCGTTATTCTGGTACCCTGACGATGATATCCTCATTAGCCTAAGCGGCCTTCGGATATAACGTCAGGTCAGGAGCATTGGATTTCAACGGTGACAGCGTTGAAATTTGACGTTCGGGTATTCTCTAGACTAACCATTTTGTATCATAGATAAGTTCAAGTAGACCCAACGTATTATGACGTCATTCTCTTGATGACGTTCAATGTTTACATTTCTCAGCTGAGTTTGCATTAAGATTTAATAATTTTAACGTAAAGTTAAATGTAATTTATATTTAAATTTTATCAAGAAAATGTATTCCCAGCTTAAAAAAATTATTGACATGGGCATATGATATTAAATGGCGTCATATTATCAACCAATTAAAATGCTTATATCGGAGGTCCTGACCTGGTGTTATATTTGAAGTGAAGCTTGCGTCAATGAAAAATATTGCACCAGGAGACCAGGTTAAAATGTTCGTCTGCTTTCGTGACGTTCGATGGTATTCGGACAAACCGCGAGACTTTTCCCGCCTTAACTGCAGACGACATCACCCGAAGGATTTCGAGTAGACAACAAGCAATTGTTCCTAAAGTACACTTCCGTTCCAATTTATGTGAAATTTTAGTATGGAAAATCGCCATTTCAAAATTTAAAAACTGCCTTATTTCAAAACGCTGAATATCTCGAGGAAATAATTATTGATTTCAAAAAGTAGTATTCTTGATCTACAAAAGGAGCATAAGCTGAACCATACGTGTTAAGCCGTTTTCATTTTTCACGCAAAAATCCTTCTCCACAATACGTCAACACTTAGTATAGTAGAATGCATGACATACAGTGACATAATCCCAATTTCATATTAAAGTTATTTTCATAACATTAGTGTGACTATTACTATGATTGACATATTGATAATTGTTAAATTAGTCCTGTCAAATCCGTCACTAGAAGATAAGGCCAAAAAACTAATTTGAAAATTGCTCTAGAAATAATAATCAATAAAATACAATTGAAACAATATAAGAAGCTTTAGAGCAAGATTAACATACAAAAAATTTACAAATTTTAAACCCTCATGTGTTAAACCTTTTTGATTTGATGATATATTTTTGAAAAATTAAGATGTTTTGTGTATTTTCCGCATCGAAGAGGTTTGGGTCACCATATAGAAGGTTTCTAACAAACAATCTTGAAATAAATACATACATGTAAACTGAACAACATACTGGACAAACTTAATACTATCTATGTGACTAGTGACCAAACACATGTAGATTCTTTTTGTTTTTTGTTTTGCTAATAAATGTAATAAATAAAGATAAATAAAGATCAAAATATCAATATGGTTTTCATTTAAAATCCTACCACCTATGAATATATGTGAGATTTTGTTTTAACAAAATTAACAAAAAGCATAACTGAATAAAAGGAATATGGCTAACCTAATAGGTCACACCATAGGCATGCCGAACAAAAATAAGAATCTTCTTTTATAAACAACAATATATTCCTGCGTCTGCTAATTGCTCGACTAAGCCTCATCTTTTTGTCAGCAGTTAAAAGTGTGCTTTGGAGATACTGTGCAACAAGTTACTTCAGAGGTGGCGTGAATCAAAAGTAGATTCTAAAAAATTCTGAAGATCTGTTAGTGAACAAGCAGTTTATGTCACACTCTTTTGCAACAGTGTTAGAACGTTTGACTTTTAAACTCTATAATGCTATTCCACATAATAAGCTAAAAAATTAAAATAAATTAAATATTGCTTCGCTAAAACGAATGACAAACCTAGCTACAAATATCTGGTTTTTTTATTTTGTGACAATTCATATTTCCTACTTAAAGGACAACATTGATTCTATCAAAAAGTTCTCAGTTATTAAAGTAATCAGTATGCTTGACTTTCTGATTTTTAACATAGTTGTCATGTTTGTAGGACGTGTTATTTTCAACAAACCAGCGTCATTTTAATATGTACCAACTGAGCTACCGTTCTTGCTAACTTGTTCCTCTATATACTTTTGAGTCGGATGTTATTCAACGGCTTCCTAAAACAAGGACAAAAGGTTAGCCCTCCCCTTCAATTTCAGCGGCTTTAGAGAAACCGCTAGATCTGCATTTATACCTTCGCCTACATCTAGAAATCAACAACGAACATGATGAAGGTCGGTTACGAACAAAAAGTCGACGATTTTAATTTTCCTTTTGTGAATTTTCCATTTACTATAAATAAATATGTGGAAACATTCCTGCAGCACTTGCACATGGAGTTCAAATCTCTCAACTGATCAATCACTCGAGAGCCAGTATTTCCTATCCAGGTTTTCTTGATAGAAGCGGTCTGATGACAAAAGAGCTACTTAAACAGGGGTTCACATTGACAAGATAGACATCACTTAAAAATTTTACGGTCGCTTAGTTGACCGTTCCAGAGACATAATTAAATATGTCTCTGCCGTTACTGAATATCTCTGTAAAAAATAACCATTGATTTGTTCCGTTGTTCGTAACCACTTTCCCTCCTTGCTGGATTTTTACTATCTCCGGATATGACTTCTTACCAAAATTTAACTTGTACGATACAGCGGGTGCCACTTGTGGAGCAGGAGTTGCTTACTGTGGCCACCCATTCGAATTTCGTCCTCACTCAACCGTAATCGATTATTCTTCATTCGGGCATCACAAAGAATCCAAGGCGAAATTATTGTTAGAATATCTTGCATTCATGTCTCTAAACAAAATGACCCCACAAATGACTCATAAAAAAATAAAGCGACACCGCTTAAGACATTTTCACGCCAAAATTGTAAAGAGGCCTAATCCCCCCTTTTTATGATTTCTTGTTTCCTTAATTCTTTTCGTATTTTCGAGCTTCGAGGGTGCCTCGGTTGCCAAGTGGTTAAGGTCGTTCGTCTACTATTGATCACGTGGTCTGTCAACACTGAGGTTGCGGGTTCGAGTCTCACTGCGGACAGGGTTTACTCGACTCCAATCTGAATTGACAGTTTCCTACCGAAGGTTGGAGGTTTTTTCTCCGGGTAACTCCGGCTTCCTTCCCAACCCCCCCCCCCCCCCTCCATAAAAGCAACGCCATGATATAGCCTAACAATTGCTGAAAGTTGCTTTAAACATCATTAAAAAACGTATCCTCTACAGTATATGCTGTACAGCACTTTCGTACTTTGAAGGTATATCACACTGTTTCTATAAATGGAACGTCGAAATTGACCAATGTAAATCACTCTACTTTAAAAATTTATTTCCTTTGAGCAATTTACAATTTTTGATTGGCTTACACTTCGAACGGAAGTGCTTCTCCATGTGATTTCTACGTCATTAGGAATCCCTTCTTAGTTCCTAATGTCGGTGGTGGAAAATCACTGATGATCGGTAATCATTCTAATTTAAACATATCAAATAACGTAAATCTTACCTCAAATGTAGTATAATGGCAGGAGTTTTCGATTTAGAACTTCAAGATACTCCAGAAGGAGAGGAGAATATTTCCGACGATGATTTTTTTGAGCCTGAGGATTCGGTACGTATGGGTTCCATTGATACCATAAATTTGTGGTGATGCAACTCGTGTTTGAACTCGTGTTCATCAACTTTTTAAAAACTGACTTTACATAAAACTAAACATATTATTGTCTTAACAAATATCCCTAAAATGTCGAGTCTAATGCTTTGTGCTGTTTTCTTGAACCAATGGCAAATGCATGATAAAGTAAAGAAAAACGTATTCATACGCAATGTCATGAATCATGTAATAGTACTTCCATTTGTGTGGAAACATTTCCGATGCAGCTGTCCAGAGAATAGTTCTCGTAATTTAAACAACGAAGCAAGAATTTTTTGCCATTGAGAACTACTCCATGACCAGTGCTTTTTAGAGAACATGTTAAATGCAGCTTATGGTTAAAAAATTGCATATTGATCTATGATTCAGCCCTCGAAGTACCTTTTAAGTTTTAGTATCAGATAGCCATCTGGCTACCAGCCTCAAAAATTTACTAGCCAAGTCAAAATTTTGGTAGCCAAAAGGAAAATGTTATAAGCATGTGATAACCTTCTTAATTTTTTGTGCTTTCTGTATATGCTTGTAATTGTAACAACTATCCTGAAATGAAAGTGAATTGTAATTAATTCACTTTCGGTAGATTTAGAAGTCTCATTTGGCAGTTAACAAGGATTGTTTTTGGGGTATCGTTTTAAAAGGGGAGTGAAATGACAATTTGGACGAACAAGAAAAAATCCGATATACACTTGAATTTGCATTAAAATCTCGTTACTTTTAAACGCTTCAGTGACAAATAACTAAATTCTAGAAGAAAGTCCGTTAGGAAATGATTTTTTTCGGGACTTCTCGGTCGCCACTAACAAAAATTGAAAGTCGCCAATTGGCCACTTTTTAGTGAATTTTAGTCACCAAGACATCAATTTGGTCACCCAGGCGACCATTTTACTATTCTAAATTGATAGCTGTGATTTCTTTTATGCCATTTTGGAAACCGAAAAAATAAAGATTTAATGACACTACACTGCACATTTTATTATTTTTTTAAATTTATTCAAAGGTTATCCTTTATTCTAAATTTTGATTGATATTTATTTAATTGAAGCTGGGTCTAGTATAACTATAGATATGACACTTAAGTGTTTGTTGTCCTAAACGAGACCGGAACAAGATAAAATAAGAACACAGATTTGACACTGTTATAAATAACTGAATCACCAGCAATTTTATGCTTGCTGGTTTTTTTTATATATATATATTCTTGTAATGCTAAATTAATAAAAGGTATAGAACCAACCAACTCATATTTTGGGTCACATTTCAAAGGATATTATTTTTTGTTGTTAATCTCTTAAATACTTTTGTATGAGGTAGCATGAAAAATTTGTTAGTGCATGTTTTCTGGAAGTTGGTGCAAATTTTTAAAACAGTATCAAAGAAGAATGTTTGAAAAACAAACTAAATATATCGGCATTATGGATAATACAATGATTAAGCATACTTTAGTGTTCTTCTTTTGAACATATTTTTTGCTATTTTACATGATGACATCACCATCCTCTTATGTATTTACAGTTTATTTTTGCAAAAAATCCTTTTTTTATTTTAAAATCAAGAAATCTAAAGCAACATGCTTTTATTGCCAATGACACAGAATTGTCATGATTTTTTAATTCATGGAAATTTAAGAGGTTGTTGCCTTCCTGTTATTTAGTCCTCAAAAAACAATCCATTCTCTGTTTATTAGGTGGCCACCTGTTGACACCATTATATAATCACATGTGTGATGAATAAATGGTTTAAAAAAACAACAGTGTCATAAGATGTCTGGGGTACATCCCTGGGTAGCTAGCTGTGTCATCATATAATTCATCTAATTGTTGATCAATGGGCCATTAAAATCAAGGGAAAATACACACAAGGTGGCTTTGTTTTTTTAACTTGCATAGACTAGCAAGTACAACTAAAGTTTAAACATTTCTAAAATGAATTCACACAAAATGTATTTTTATTAAATACATTAATTTATTAACATATACATAAAGTGTCAGTTCTCTGAGTCTTCATCGGCGTATTGTGGATTAAGGTCTTACATAAGCCGTAAATACTAGTTATCTATCATATCCATGTCTACATTAATTAGTGTATTAGAGTTTTTGCATGACAGTGAAATTGATGTGATATTGTTAAATGCCAGTTCCCTTCATTTATAGGTCTTGATTCAAGAGTGTCTGTTGTTTAAAATCATGTCACTTTCCACCTGAGACAATTCTTATCTTAAGAGTAAATTTATGGTTTTGTCTGTTTCGTTTCTTTGCGTGACCTATAAATAAATAAGGTCATACAGTAATGTACATACTGGTGCATTCCAGTTTGCCGAATCCTAGATTCCCGCGTCCAATTTGCCGATTCCCAGTTTGCCGATTACATATTATTAAACCAATTAAAAACAATGCAAATGATGTAAAAAGAATTGTATCGAGAGCAATGTGTGTTTAGGAAAATTAATTATATAAATTAAATAATTTAAGTGACATAAAAGGTATTATCGGCTTAAAAAATTGTAAAGTATCTGTTTGGGACATTCTTTGCTTTAAACAAATATGATAAGCTGAGAAAAATCAAGTCACTGAACTTTACCGACAATTATGGGTGCTTAATATAGGCAATCTTTCACTATAAATTATCACCTTGGGCCGTTATTGTTTTGAATTAATATAAAAAAAATAGTGATAGGGTAAATTTAAATTGATAAAAAAGGAAAATTTCAAAAAGAATTGCATTTAAGTTATTGAACTTAAACAAAATATTTTCTTTAATGGTAAAATATCAATGAATCGGCAAACTGGGATTCAGCTAATTGGACGCGGCAATCTGGGAATCGGCAATTTGGGATTCGGCAAATTGGCACTAAACCGTACATACATGTATACATGTAATAGTAAATGTTTCTCTTGGATTGTTCATTGTCTATCCAAGGCATCTTTACTGTTTCACTGTGAGAAGGATAAACTGGACTCTTAATTGCCAATGATTGCCAGTTTTCCTACAGAAGGTCGGAGGTTTTCAATGGGTACTCTTGACTTCCTCCCCCCAATAAAAACTGGACTCCCATAATACAGCTGAAAAATTGCTGAAAATGGCATTAAACAGCATTTAAATGAATAAATTAACTAAACATCTTGTTAGTTGTCTTTATTTTTGTCATTTCTGTACTTTCTCGTGAATTTGCAATTGTGATTTGTTGTCTTGTCTTCAATTGATAAATTATATTTTGAATTTCTCCTTTTTTACATTTATCATTCTGACATGATTATTACACTGTTTTTTTTAGGGCCCCGCCACTTTGTGGCGGAGGCCCTATAGTGATCAGTCTGTCCGTCCGTCCGAAACTAATTGTGTCCGGGTGTAACTTTTTTATCTTTTGAGGTAGCTTTTGATATTTGAAATGTGGGTAGATAATATCAAGGCGATGTGTTGCATACCATGGTTGCTGACCTTTGACCTTGAACTTTGACCTTAGGTCACATTATTGCTTTCTGAATGACAAATTCATGGTCGGGCTGTAACTTTTTTATCTTTCGAGGTAGGCTTTGTTATTTGGAATGTGGGTAGATATTATCAAGGTGATGTTTCGCATACCCAGGGAATTTTTTAGGATTTTGAGGGCTTTAGTCACTTTAGCTAATGCGCCGTATAAGCATCTGCTCAGAAGCATTAATTGTACTGGTGAAATATAATTGTACAGTATAAACAACTATATTATTTCAATTGCAGTGTATAAATTTGTTTATAAATTTTCAAAACATTATTACTTTTTTTATTTATTACTTAAAACTTTGTTTATCAATCGGTTACAGTTTTTCATTAAGGGCCATTGTACGCTTCGTTTTCTAAGAGTTAACCATCGGTAATTAGATGTATCTCGGATGTAAACAAATGGCGGGTAGTCCACTTGAAACAAGCAAAACATACCAAAAAGGGGTTAAATACGCAAAATCTTTGCAATTTTTAATTGCGTGACATATTTAATCAAAAGGTGGAAGTTTGTGCACATCAGTACGATCTACAACACTTTTGTTTGTGTATATTGACCAGGAGCACCACTACAGTAATCATGTTAATCGGATTACCTGTAAAAACATAGATTCAACGATTGACACCTGCTGTTTAAAACAATCGAGGTGAAATAATTAAATTTCCTGTTAATTGGCTTTGGGGTCATAAATATGTCGTTTTACACTTAGTAGAATGAATTTGTAAGGAAAAAATTTTGGTACTTGTTGGAAATCAGGTGACGAAATTGATTTAGGAATCTATCCTCAATTTTCAAATGATTTCATCAATGACGAAAGTGGCAAGAGCAAAAAAGTTCCCTGCATACAATTGTTGTTGATGTTGACCTTGAACTTTGCCTTAGGTCACATGATTGCTTTCTGAATGACAAATTCATGTGCGGGCTGTAACTTTAAGGTCCGCAGGGCCCACAGAGATGGGTACCATCTCACTGATATCTAGTTCAAAGTCTTCCTTTACTTTGGCCTGGGATCTAACACAGGCAAGTTGGTTTGCAGTTTCTATTCTTTATGTCTTTTATGAAGTATAGGTTTAGTTCAAAGATGAATGAAATGAATAATTATTCTGGCTGGTCATTAAATTGATTGATAACAAATCAAAAATATTATAATGACAAACAAATCAAACTCATTCTGTTTTGGAGAAAACGTTATCTACTATCCATGCATCCAGGAAGGTGCAATGATAGATGAATGTACAATACTCTGTGGCTAATAACTATTATAACCATTGTATTGTAATCTATAAGTTTACATTTAAATCCATTTAATTCCAGTACTGTCATGTAACTTTAATTGTCATAGTGATATATTTGGCCCCTGCTTGTTTTTTTTGGAAATGTTTGTTTATTTTATATAATTTACTTTATAAAATGACAATAATCATAGACATGCCCTCTTCAGTTTTATTTCTCAATAGAATTTACATTGAACCTGCATTAGTGCAAGTACATGTTTATTGTGAACAAAAATGTAGTTTGTTTTAATCACTGACATATGTACTGTACTAATAACAAAACATTTGTGCATAGCATATATGTACATGCTCACTATTTAAACCCAAAAATTCCAACGCCATATCTGACATGTATTGTTTGTATTTTCGTTGTTTGCAAATGTAAAAATAAATGTTTTGTTTCTAGGATTTTAGTATCTGTACTTTGAAGAGTGCATATCATTAACAATGTAAAGAATGTTTGTCACATATAGAAAAAACAACTTGGTACATGTTAAAGACATGTCTTGTTAATTTTTATACAGGTATGGGAGGGTACAGAGAATTGAGTGATCAATACATTTTTATTGTATTACATGCATCAACAACCACTATTTTCTCTTGTAGGGAAATGGATATGGAAGAGAACAGTTGTAAGTAGTATACAAGTACATTTAATGTGGTTCAGTTAAAAGTAAGGCACAGGCATGGTTCTCAGCTGTTGGTTCCTATTATTTCCCCCCTGTAAATATTATTATGTCTTTAACAATAGGTTCATTTGCCATTCATATAAATAAAATTGCTTGCTGAATATGGTAGCCTTGATAGTAATGCAAAGATATTGGTATAGTTTTATGTAACTTCTTCTGACAAATAGGTTACATTTTCAAATCTAAAGACGGGCAGGATGTGCATGACACTAGTATTAATTGACACGAATTGAAGGTTTATTGCTTATGGTTGGAGGCTGGGTTTTTACCAATTATTATGGGTTTCTCCCACAAAACAAAAACTGGATGCCATGCACAGCTGAAAGCTTGTTTGAAAACAGGGTTTAAATCCTATTCAAATAAACTAATCTGCTTACCAATCAATATTGGTGATAATAAAAAATAAGAAATAACTATTATTTGTTTAGTTTAGAGAAAATAAAATGGATTTTCTAAATACTTGTATTACAGTTCAATAATTTTTCAGATATGTCATGGTAACATGTGTCAGTTATCCTTGAAATTGAAAGTTTGTAATTTCATAATTTATGTCTGTTCATCACAGCAGCCTATCTATATGTGCACAATATACAATAAAAAATTACATGTAGATAAGTCAGAGTTAAATTTACAAATAACTCCATAAAACTCTATAACATACAATTCCAATAACTTTTACTAAGATCAGATATCAAATTGACAAGTTGTTGTTTGTATAAAACTCTTTTTTCACCTGTGGATTTCCAATAATATAAGACTTCACACAAAACATGAAACTTTAACACGATAGAGCTAGATAGTTACTTAATAATGTAAATCAGCCTATCCATTCAGTGATTTTGTTAGCTTGAATTTGCCTCCGAATTTCGGCTGTTTCCCCTGGAACAAATTTCCCAAATTTTGTGCAAATATTTCCCAATTTGTGACAAAAATCCCAACAGAAAACCATAAGAACAGGCGATCGAGGGCTATATTATTCATGGCTTCCGTCAGAGGGCTACTTGCCGTCCAATTTTGTTAACATTTTAATAAGAAATCTTCGTATTTTTGTCACTCCGTGTTTATCGTGTTACGCGCCATAACAAAACAGTGTAAGCTGATTCCCGTCTGACCTTGTACAAACTGCGCAGCGGCAAACTAATACCGGAAACCAGGTCAAAGCAAAGAAGTTTAGAAAAGTTCCGCAGCGGATATGAACTGTGTGCCGGAAATTGCACAATACGATGCCGCCAGTGTTAAACGAGTATTCATTTTCTTATTTTAAATATGTTTAAGTGCATTTTACATAAAATACAGCTATTTTTATAGGATTCAAAGTGTTGAAATTTTTAACTTTACATGTACTTCATTTATAATTCTAGCAACTTATTTTTAAAAAGTTATTCTATAATTGTAATGTATTTTTTTTCAGTTTTTTCATTGATACTTTATACTTAATAAATTAAACTGCTCAAAATAAATCCATATAATTCCAAACATCTTGATAATATAAAAGCAAATGGAAGTTTCTGCAGTCAACCGATGTTTGAACATCTCACTTAAGTCAAATAAATATATCTAACAAAAGATCAATTTAGTTATTTTATTGACTGCTTACTGTTGTTTTCCTTTTTTTATATGTGTAAAACCATTGCTTTGTTTTCCCAATTTCAAGAAAAACATCGATAAATTTTCCCAATTGAAAAGGAGGGGGCTGTTTTTAATAAAGGCAACAAAATCACTGTCATTATTTAGAGGTTGCCATATATTTTCAGGGATGATGGGATGGAGATGGTGGAACTGACAGAAAATAATGTCAACCCAGGACAGGGTAAAACAGGGCCACAAGATTTTGAGCTTCTAAAAGTTCTAGGAAAGGGAGGTTATGGAAAAGTAAGTAAAACAAGCTTCTAAATAGATATTTGTCAGCTTGTGGACTAGTTCACTGAGCTTGTTTATTGTTTTTTTTTTTTTAATTTGCTTTGTAAACTGAAATCTGATTAGCCAATTCAAATGTAGAAACCCATATTATACCATATAACTTGTGTTGGTCACTATTCTAACGCTGTTTAAATTCAAATAGTTCCATAACATCATGGCTGTTTTTAGTGTTAAAATTGTCAAGAATTATAGTTTAAATTATAAGTAATACTTCAAATTTCTGAACAAGTTATAAAATATAATATAGTTTGGGTCTGTTTACACCATTCATAAACCACCCCACAGGTTTATTATGCCTTAACAGACCCAAACCATATTATATCGTATAACGGGTTCAGAAATTCAAAGTGTTCCTTTAATTAGGGCCCTTCCACTTTGTGGTGGACGCCCTATACTGATCAGTCTCTCCGTCAATCCATCCGTCCGAACTTATCGTTTTCGGGCTGTAACTTTTTTATCTTTTGAGGTAGGCTTTTGATATTTGGAATGATTAAAGTATTTGTATGAAGGCTTCTTGGTTGTCAATAAATGTTTAGCCCTTTATCAACAACAAGTTAGCCTTTCATCAGTTGTAGACTAAGAAATATCCTAGTTTTCTAGAGTGAACGATCGTTAGAACATTACTGACTCATTTGTAAGGTTGATCTGTTGGTAACAAATTTGTTGGTTTTTCTAACTTTTTTCCAGGAAATGTTACAGTATATTTAAATCAATATTACATGTACATTTTCTTCATTGCAGTGCAGAAATTTTACCATATAGTAACTAACATAAAGGCTTGATAACATAATTAGTCATATAAATTCAATTCATAGATATTTATAATTTTTTTTCTACAGGTCTTTCAGGTTAGGAAAATTTCCGGTGCAGATAAAGGAAAAATATTTGCAATGAAAGTATTAAAAAAGGTCAGTTAAAAAAATATTTATACTTCTTGACCTTAAGATAACAGAGGTTAGCACAAGATTTACAGTTATTTGGTTGTCATGATCCCCATTTCCATTAAGTAGTTTATCTGAAATGATGTCATGTGCTTATAACATTTCCTGTAAAAAAACATAATTTTAACATTAACATGTATAAATAATCATTTTAATTTAGATTAAACTAAATCTAAGTCGATTAAATCTTACTGATTTGATTCATTCTTCTTATATTAGAACAGTAAAATTTCCAATAGACAGTAGAATCTAAGTATTGTTTATCTAGTTAATTTCCTGTTTCTATTGGCCATTTCACATGTTTAATATACAAATATATGACTATTTTATAGGCTTCAATAGCTAGAAATGCCAAGGACCAGGCACACACAAAAGCTGAGAGAAATATCTTAGAATGTGTAAAGGTTAGTATGCAGTTCTGCTATTTTTCACTTTTTAAGTGCGATTCAAACCTATAAACTCAGTGTTGACAGGCACTTAATAAATAGTAGAACAACTACCTTAACCACTCAGCCGCTGAGGCCCTGAATAATGGTAATTTAACCTCATTACTTTTGCCGATGAAAACGAAGAGTTCTTCCAAAGATGGTTTTGTTTCAGTACCAACACAGGTTGTACAGTATACAAATTTTGAATGTTCAGCAATAAATTAGATTTAGTTTCACAAATTGTTTGAACTATTGATGAAGTCTTAAGATTAGTTTATATCAGTTTTATAATAAATTTACTTATTTTATTTTAAAATAAATACTCTATAATAACATGAAATAAACAAATAATTTGGATTCTTTTTATTTTTATGTTTTGATAAATAGTAGCTGAGTATTTTAAGTTTCCCTGTCCACATAAAACCATGTAATATTCATAAATACACAGCAAGAGTGCTTAACCAAATTTCTGTTGACAATTCTATCACTGAAGTCAAAATAGAATTTTATACCAGAGTTTTGTTAATTTCAGCATCCGTTTATAGTTGATTTAATGTATGCCTTTCAAACGGGTGGTAAATTATACCTGATACTGGAGTATCTCCCAGGTGGAGAGCTTTTCATGCAGTTAGAAAGAGAAGGTATATTTATGGAGGACACTGCATGGTAAGTGATTTTGTTACAATATTGCAAAAACAGGGGATGAAAAAATTGCCCCAAGTTTATATTCCCCAAACGGGGATAAGGGTATACTGTTTTCTGTCTTTGTTAGTGTGTTACCATTTTCTGTCACATTTTTTCAGGAATGGTAAGTGAATAGCTTTGTATGATCATGCCATATTGTAGAATTTGTTTTCAGGCCTCTACGACTCGTACTTGCTGTTTATTTACTTGGTCATTTTTCAGCCATTTGTAACCATTTTCCATCAGTATGTGTGTCTGTACATCGTTGGTTTTTATCACATTTTTTTCAGCAATGGTAAATGATACAATGCAGAAAGTTTGTTATTATGTCATATTGTGGGATTATTTATACACCCCCCTCCCCATAGGGTAGGTGCTATTCTGTCTTCTGTCTGTGTAAAGTTAAAGAGCAGCAGTATCATCAGGAAGTATTAGCTCACAAAAATACTTGTTTATAATTATGTGACAATGTTTTCTTAATAAATGTGTGTACAAATATATAAAATTCAAAATGATAAAAACAGAAAGAACATTTAAGGATGATCGCTGGTCAATTTTTGAGAGTTTCTGTCAGATTTTCAGAATCCTCTAGATTTTACCGTTAAAATAGGGATATTTTTTGCCCAGCAACCCCCTATTTTCTTTTTATAATAGGGTTTATTGGGTCATTTAAAGCTAATTAACAAAGTTTTATAAATTTCGTGTTATTTTTTCATAGGTTTTTACACTAAAACATGTCCAATGCTAAACCTATGAAAAAGTCAGAGAAAGCTTTTTCCCGCCAAATTTTGGATGCTTATTATCTCGAAAAAGAGTTCAGCAACCTATGATTTTTTTAACCTTATTTTGTACCTTTAACTATGGTCTATTTATCAAATATATAAATTTAGATACCTTGTTATTTTCAACATGACCAGCGAACATCCTTAAATAGTATGATTGACATCATACTTAACTGGAATGTAGAGGATTGTGGGTTTACTTAAAACTCTAAAATTAGTCCTTCTTCTGCTAAGAGCACAGTCAAGTTTTGTGATCCATTTATTTGCAGTCTGACAGTTACTTGAATGGCTTTAAACGCCTGTTTCAGAATTTTTTTTAGCCATATCCTGCCATCAAGTTTGTATTGGGATGAGTACCTGGAGAAAAACCCTAACTAGTGTAATAGCATGTTTAAAATTTAAAATAAATGACCTTGTTGGTGAAATACTCAGCAGACACTTGAAGCACTTGTATGATAATACAAGTGGTTCCAGCCATCATATTGGTAAATCACGAACTTAGGGCTTCAAGAATTGTGGTTCTGGAGAGGAATAGAGTAAAATGGAAAGGTGTTCAGGACATGTTCTTCCTTTCCTGATTTCAGACGTTCTACAGACAGAAGAGTGACATAATAAGATGGCTTCCAACAAAATAAAGGTGTATCATTATATTGATTGTTTTTTGAGGAGTGAGATTTATTTTCCCAAAAATATGCTTGAGATTATAAGAAAGATTTAAAGAGTTATTTTTCCAAGCACAAAGAAGCCGATCATTGAATAAACTATTTCCGGTCCAGAACATGTCCATAACTACATGGTTAGCGATGTGTGCCAGAACATCAGGAACATGTCCAAGATGGACAACCTGGCAGCACCATAGATATGTATACCAATATGTCATATTATGGAATAGATATGGGGAGATAATACCAGAAAACTTGCAGACTGTTTTTTTATCAGTTATATACAATCACTTACTTTTTCCAATTATGCATATCCCGGCAGCACACTTAGAAAAGAGTTTTTTAATATTAAAACATTAATATATATGTATTTATTTATATATATTTATAGTTTCTACCTAGCAGAAATCTGTGTAGCTATAGAACATTTACATGCTCAGGGTATTATATACAGAGATCTGAAACCAGAAAACATTCTATTAGATGCACATGGTAAGTGTAGAATAGAAAGCCTTCAATTTGTAAATATAAGTAAATTTGGTAAGAATTATAATAATGTGTTATTTGTTATTGTTTGTCAATGCAAGTAAACAAAGGTCTATAACTACTTTTGATGGATCAAGGTGACCACACAATATATTTGTTAAACAAATAATATCTTTGGACACAAATACTTAATGTTAATGTAAAAAAAAGGTTGGGTAGATACACTGATATAGCCAAGTAAATTTAATCAGTAGATTCTCATCCAACCTTCACAAAAATTATGGGATGGGTGGGCAGATTTTATTTTTTATATGATATTGAATGCATACTATTTTTTCTTTTTGTTTAGACCCTGAACTAACCTTGATATTATAAACACCATAACATTTTTGTCAACAGGAAACTTTATATCAGTGTGTAATTGAATCAAAACATTGGAAACTGACATGAAAATAATCAGGATTTTGAAATTTTCAGCAATAAAAAAATTCTGGGCAGAACATATTGTATTGGGCAGTTGCGGATGAAAATCTACCAATTCATTATATTGGCCTAACCTATAGAAAACATTTTTATTGTCATGAAATATAATGCTCAGGACTGCACACATTACCGATCAAAAACATTATGAAAGATGATTTATGTTTGTTTACTCCAATGACCTTTGTCATTTCAGGTCATGTCAAGTTAACAGATTTTGGTTTATGTAAAGAATCTATAAATGATGGATCTGTTACCCACACATTCTGTGGTACTATAGAATATATGTAAGTATGAACTGGAGCCTTCTATAAATAATTTTTTTTTATTACTTTCTGTTTATGTTATGACCCCAAAGCATGTAAAGGGGCCTCGGTGGCCGAGTGGTCAACGTAGTTCGTCTACCATTGATCATGTGGTCTGTCAACACTGAGGTTGCGGGTTCGATTCTCACTGCAGGCAGGGTGTACTCGACTCCAATCTTAATTGACAAGGATTGCCAGTTTTCCTACCTCATGTCTGGGGTTTTCTCCGGGTACTCCGGCTTCCTCCCTTAATAAAAATTGGACGCCATGATATAGCTGAAAAATTGATGAAAGTGGCGTTAAACACCATCAAACAACAACAACAATAGAGCATGTAAATCTGGCATACAACTGGGCACTTAGTTTAATCAACAATACTACACTATAACAACTCAGCTTATTGATCTCATATGTCTTCCACAATTCTCTTTAAATTGTAGAGTTATAATTGTATGAAATTTATATGGTTTATAATTTCTAGAGAGGTGTATATTTTAAGGTTGATCCCATTTGTATATTAATACAGTAGATCCTATTACATACAGTTTTCTATATTCCTTTTTTACTAAAAAATAATATGTTTTAACTTATTTAAGTTAAGTGTGCTGTAGTTTGTTTTGAGAATTTAAGCAACAAAGTATTCATTAATTTTTATTTTCATATTTAAGAAAAAAAAAGTCTTAACATTAAAAACATATACTGGTATATTTTAGGGCACCAGAAATATTGACACGGAGTGGACATGGGAAAGCCGTCGATTGGTGGAGCTTAGGAGCATTAATGTATGATATGCTGACGGGGGCTGTGAGTACTTACATTATTTTTGGTGTTTATTTCATTATGTTTGTTGAAAAGTATTGCCTAGAAAATTACTGCCTGCAAAATACTCAGTTTTGTTAATTATGTAATCTTCTTATGTAATGTTTATTTTAAAAAAAATATCTTATTATCTATTATATTTTTTATATTTTGATTGTTTGTATGTATGCAGTGTACAATAGCTTAATTAATTAATGGATTGTTGTTTTACGTCCAGCAAGCAATATTTCAGCTATATTTAGGACCTGTGTACTATAGAAGTTTGAAAATCTCTTGTTTTGCTACAAAATTTGTTGTCATAATAAAATAGATTACCAGGAATTCAGGTTCCATTGTGTGCATATTTTTTTGTTTTTTGTTTTTTTCTTTTATGAAAAAAAAATCTTTTATCTTTTGATTCATCAGTGAAAGTAATGATTTGCTTTTTTCTTTTAGCCACCATTTACAGCTGAAAACCGAAAGAAGACTATTGATAAGGTAAGCTAGCAAAAACACATGTGATGGGTTCACAACAGGCTATTCAAGGGCGGTGCTCCTCCACTCTTGAATTTGTTTCCTCCACCCTTGAATTTTGAGCTCCATACTAAAGATTGACTTTGTTCCTAAAACAATGAAGTTTTTAAATACAAAAATACATGTTAATTGTAACTGGTAGCAAAAACACAAGTGGGAAAACAAAGACTGAAAGCACTATTATGAATAAATAAATGTCACTCTAAAATTTTTATGAGTAAGGAAATGGATCATCATCGGACTTGCACCACCCTTGGATTTTGAGCTGTGGTGATCCCTGATGTGGAAAAAATCTTAGGTTTCTGAAACCTGTCCAAAAGAAGCAGCCAAGTACACAAGTGTTCAAAGTGCTTTCCTGTTTGAATATGGCTTTGGCTACGAGAAGATCATATACTGTCATGGGACAAAACATAAACATTCTGTGCAATTAATATGTTGATTGTAGAATAAATCCTTAATTTTTCATTGAATCTTTGTTAGTCTTCTATAGCATCAGTACAGACCTGTTTCAAAAACAAATGCAGGCTAATGAGACTAAGACAGATTTAAATGGTAAAATACATAAATATAGGTGCATTGGAATTATCAAACCCCCGCAGACTTGTTTGGGGGTGGGTATAAAGGAATCACCTTGTCCGTCTGTCCACATCCCTTGTAAACGCAACTCCTCCTAAATCACTTGATGAAATTTAATGAAACTTAGCATAAAGGAAGTACATTATATGTAGATGTGCATGAAGGATTTTTATTGACCTCAATATCATTAAGGGGAGATAATTAGACGTGAAAGCGAAGTGGGGGTATCCCTTTGTGAGCGTGCTCACAGTCCACACTTGTTTTATAGCTGAATTGTAGAAGTGTGTTTTAGCTGTTTAGAAATATAACATTTGTTTCTTTTTCAGATTTTGAAAGCTAAACTTAGTTTACCACCTTATCTTACAAATGAAGCTAGAAGTCTCATTAAAAAGGTTTGTATGATTTAAAACCTATTGCTGCCCACTGGTGTTATCTGGGCTCATAACATTAAGTATCAGTTGTGAATCAGATAAATCATGATAACAACAAAGTGTTGTAAATTTACATTGAAATACACAATGGGATGTCTTTGTATGATAATCAATTGTGCAAAGTGAATATTGAAAACATAATTACAAGTGCCGCAGAACTTAATCAGCGCACAACTAAAATCTGGCATGAGTCGTCATATATACAACATTCATGATGATTATCTTGTTTATTACCTTGACAAATATTGTATAAATCTTAGAGTAACTTTGTTTTTGAATGTCCTTGAGCTTAATAGCAACGTTGTTAAGGACATACATCGTGACGTCACTTCCACGGGGTGAAAGAATTTATTTCACATTTGATTTACCAGAATCTATTTTACTGGGAAAAATCTGTATTTACTGGCTTTTAATGTAATAAGTATATATTTCTTTTATTAGTAACTCTGTCTCTAACTATAAAGTTAGTTTTAAGGATTTTATTTGAAGTTTCTGTGGAAATAATTTATTACCAATTTTTGCCAATATTTCTTTAAAGAAGAGAACTGCAGTATATTGTTTTATTTTGCTGCTTTTTTAGTTATTAAAGAAAAATATCAATGAAAGATTAGGCGGAGGTCCAGATGATTCTAAACCTATCAAGGTAAGCATAATGTCATCTTTATATACATAGTGTAAACCATCACGGTTTAGAAACGAAGGGATCCATAAAGTTACTACAAAAGTAGACAAAATATTGACTCTTGCTTCACTGCTGGATAAATACCAGATGCCTTGAATAAAGTATTGTTTCTGGGTGTTCTCATAATTTGTCTCTAAGTTAGACAGAAAATTAAATTTTTTCTGTTTCTTTCGCTTTATTCATTGTAGAAAGTTTAACAATAAAGTTGCTTCAATGGTCTACATAACAAATGTTGATATCTATCTTGTCCTTGCAGAAAATGTTTTTTTTTATTGGTCATGTTGGGAAATATACAACATAAATTAGTTTGAGATTTTATACCACTTCACCAGTTTTTTAGAAGTTGTAGTATGTAACACCTTGTTCGAATTTGACGGAACTAATGATGCTTTTGTTCATATCATGAGTAAGTTGACACAATACAAGACTTTTTTGTCCCCTGGCGTGAAGTGCTAGAGTTTGTTTTGCTCTTGGTCTGTCCATCCGCAGCAGTTTTTGTGGATGCAACTCCTCTGAAATCCCTTGACGTATTGCTTTGATATTTGCAAGGATTAATTGTTATGATATGTTTAAGTGCATAATTTACCCCCATTTTCATTCATCAAATTTTGTCAGAGTTATGGGACTTTGACAATTTCATTAATATAGTAAATAAATACAGTGGTAGATCTGTGGATGCAACTTCTCTGAAACCACTTGACAGACTGCTTTGATATTTAGAAGGATGAATTGTTATGATATGTAGATGTGCATACTCTTTCGCATTTTTTATTTCTCAAATTTTGTGAGTTATAGTTAAATTTCAGTAATTTAATCCAATTGTAAATGCATCTCCTCGGAAAACTGCAAGATGGATTGCTCGATATTTTGTAGAGTTAATTGTTATGATCTGTTGATGTGCATACTCCACTGCAATTTGATTCATCTGTCCATAACTAAAGATAACACAAATAAAATGTTTGGATTTTAGTTTCCTCCCATGTTGTATGATACTGCAGTGGCCGGGGGGGGTGCGGGGGGACATTTGGTTAAGTGTTGCAGTCTTGCCCTTTTTATTGTGTAGCAAAATTAATGAAGAAAAGTTAAACAATAAATATCTTGTTAGAATTCGATTTTACATTCAATAGTATTTATAACTCATTTAAATTACAATGGTCTTTATCTTTTCGATATAAGGTCAACTAAATGCTCAATGTTTTTCAGTCACATCCATTTTTCCGTCATATTGATTGGAAAGACTTGTATAATAGACGAGTGGAGCCTCCATTTAAGCCGTCCGTCGTAAGTATTGTTGTGAAAGTTAAATATAGGTTAAACAATCTACAAAAATGTATTTACAACTTGACGATGGTATTTTATTCTGTATAGCAGAAGTATTTATCTGGCAACATTTTTATGAACAACAAATCAGCAAGTTTAATATTAGTATATTTTACAGCATTAAAATATATAATATGAATATACTCTTAAAAATATACTTTTGTGAACAATTTACATTTTTGTTTAGAAAAATCTGAAAATGCCAAAACATTTATATTTATATTTAGAATAGGAACAGAAACTCTGCTGCTTTCTCAGAAAAAGGGTATGAACTTTAAAAGAATAATAATTATTTTGTCACATTGCAATATAACGTTTTTTTAGAAATATTTTAATTATTGAGATTTATTATATTTTTCAACGAGACTAATAAGGGTTATTTTTATGACATTTTTTCAGACAAGTGAGTTGGATGTGAGTCAGTTTGATACAAAGTTTACCAAACAGACCCCTGTAGATTCTCCAGATGATACTATTCTCAGTGAGAGTGCCAATCAGGTCTTTGTAGTAAGTGTTGATATTATTTTGTTCAAGACTGAGGGAGATGAAGACACAGTGCATTTCAATGTTTTTTTATTATCACATATATATGTACTACATGTACATTGTAGCATTCCAAAGGTGTAAATATCTGTAAATTTAATTTTATATTGCTCCAATGTTTTTATTACATTTTTGTAAATATTATTTAATTTTGATGTAAAACAATTTATGATAAGTTAAAAAATTGTGTATAATACAGTGAACAAAATTGGAGTTGTTATGGTAACATTTGCAAAGCTGGACAGTAATTTGTACTACTTTCTTGCTCTCTTGATCATAATTATTTGTTTGCCTTGGTGGAAAAGTGGTTGAGTTAATCATCTACTTTTGATGCTTTTGACCACATGCCTGTCAACACTCAGGTTGCTGGTTTGAGTCTGCGGCAGGATGTGCTTGACTTCAATCTTATGTGACAAAGATTGACAGTTTTCCTAATGAAGTTTGAGAGTAGGTACTTCAGCTTCAGTCCCCAGTAAAAATAAACTGGATGCCTGGATATAGACGAAAATTGCTAAAAGTGGCATTAAACACCATTTAAACAAACAAAATTGTTAATTCAGCGAATTGAGTTTACAACATCAAGGATATTATCTCATAATAAACTGAAAAATAACTATCATCAACCCTTTCCCATGCTTGCCATACTTTATAATTATAATTATTTTATATTTTAGGGATTTACTTATGTAGCACCATCTGTGTTAGAGGAATTAAATAAACCATGGATATCAGAGAAGGAGCCAAGGTCGCCCAGGAAGGTTGGATCAAGTTTCCGAGGTGCAATGAGGTGTGTACAATAATGAACTTGGGATTTTGGAAAGATTTTTGAAAGGGTAGAATAGATCAATATATATGGATTGTGCTATTGAAGTAGACATAAAGCATGTAAATTTATTTACCGTAAAAAGCGGCATATAGTCATCACAGATATTTTCGGCACCCCTTTCTTGGACCAGAAAAAAGTATTTAGATGAAGATGTCCTTGTCCAACTGTAACCTGCTTTTTTAAAAAGTTTTTACTTGGATATGTAATTTATTCTTTTTTCAAATATCAAATATGTTTATAGTTTTATTTATATTTTTACCTCTACTTCAAAATCGTTTTATCGCATGGGTATTATATACATGAATATTTTGTACAATGCGATAGTGAGAAGTAAAATATAAAGAATATAATGCCCACCAAGTTTAAAATGACAATAAAGTATATGCATGAATTATCTCCATTCTGAAGATCACAAAAGCTGCAATCTGTACATTGAAGCGGCATCAAAATGTGCAACTGTATGGCTGTTCCACCGTTCTGCTGCATGTCATTGTTTAGATTGCTGGGGCAAATAATTAAATTGCTGTATGTTAAATCATGCAAACCTCAGAATTCAGACTAAAAGTTACAATTTTATTAACAATAGCAATAACTATGTTTAGAAAATTGGAGATAATTGATAAAACAAACCTACTAAATTGACAACTAGTGGATGTGCAAACTAAATTTATTGGAATTTTAACATAGCTTTGTTTACATAGCTAACTGATGTCATATTAGAATTGTAATTATTTTCTTGAATTTTCAGCATCAGTGGTGACATCTATTAAAAGTAGCAATGAAAATGACCACTGTGAAAATAAATTGAAATCTGCAGAATGTGTAACATATATGCAAACTAAGTAGTTGGTGTACAGTATTTTTTAAAAAATGGTCACAGTCAAACTAAATTATGTCCCAAATAGTTTTTTAGTTACTATATATTTTGTTAAATATTTTGAATTATGACATAATTACATATATTTGTTTTGTAGTCCAGAACAGAGTGCACTGGTTGAAGGCTTTAGAATTGCTGGTCAGCCAAATGGTGATGCTGCTGAAGCGATGGATGCTACCGTTACCATACCAAAGAGATCAACATCTCCTGCTATAGCTACCAAAAATACTGTTTTCAAGTCTGTAGCTTTCCCAGGAAGTCAGAATCGGCCACCACATCTACGTATGAATTGATCTAGGTGTTAATTAGGACATATTTTCCCAATCATTTTTAATATGTTGTTTTATTGTTGTTTTGGTAATTTATTTTCGTTATACTGTACAAAGGAAAAAAATAGTCATTTTAAATTATTTTGCAAATTGTTGATTAATTCTGGACATTTGTGTAATATATATTCTGGTGTATAAACTTGGCACACCGTACATGCGGTAATAAAATGGTATATATATATATACAAACAACATGTAATACAACATTCTGTCATGTCCCAACCCAATACGGTTTGAGTATTATTTCTATCAAAGGAATCAATACTCTCCAAGAATTTATACTGCATTGAGAATAAAGTTGGTTAAAGGTTAAATGATCTCTATCAGATGTCCAGGATTAATTAGCAGATCATTATGATAGAATGTGTTCAACACAATGTTTTAATCTGTGTCAATGTTTTGTACATCTTTTATCAGGTCACTGTTAAAATTTCAGATGTCTATATTTTATAAGTGTGCATATTTTTATCATGTTTTAAAATATGACTAGCTTTCATACTACATATATATACAGTACTATGTACGGTTCTTTTGATTTGTACTAAGTGTGAAATATGTCCTGTGAGGCCATCCGCTCCAGGAAACAATATTCTTGGGAGACATGTTGTTTTGTTGGAATTGGATTCTTGAGATGGAAATAATTTATCAAAAATTGTGTACCTGTATTGAGTGGTCTTGCAAGACTGTTTTCAGTGTACGTTGAAAAAATTGTCATCTCATCTCCTTTAGAGCACTAAATTTTAAGTTTTTTAATAAAAAAAAAATAAGACATTTTGATTTCTGCATATTTGCTCTGAATAACATTCTATAGTTTAAAATATTATTTTTGAAAAGACATGTACATGTATCTGTCTCAAATCATTCATGGCCAGTATATAATTGGCTCCTTGTTTTAGTATTTATGAACATGTTTTCAAGATGAGATATTTAACTTTAATGTCAAAAAAGTACATGTATTGGCAGATTGCTGATTGATATACATTTGTGTTTAGATGTGGTCTTGTACAATGCTAATTGTACTATATTTGGGACTAAAAGTCTTTGTCCTTAAACACTGGATTTTGTAAATGTATAAAATATGGAGTACAACAACAAAATAATTTGGTACAACAACAGGTAGAATCACAT
Organism: Limnoperna fortunei; assembly: GCA_944474755.1. Taxonomy (NCBI): domain Eukaryota; kingdom Metazoa; phylum Mollusca; class Bivalvia; order Mytilida; family Modiolidae; genus Limnoperna; species Limnoperna fortunei. Next base: position 57,879,221 of record OX104121.1, on the reverse strand, counting down.
ATACATAATGGCTTTTGTGTAATAAATCTATGTAGAAATGAATAGATTCAATGTACTAATTCTTAGATCTGTAAGCCAAACCTCTAAGAAGCCATCTTTGTTTAAGGCTGTTGGTTAAACTTGGAGAAATGTATAATCTCAAGAGGAATTTTAGAATGGTCTTTCCAGGAATGATTGTGTTATTTGTAAGCTCAAATCATATGTTAATGTACATGTAAGTCCCTGTTTTCTGTAAATAGTTGACATAAAAACAGATTTTTTTGGTCACCTGTGATATGTTTTCTGTATTTCTGATTTTAACACAACCATGTTTCAAGTTTACAAATTGATTTATCTTCATGTATAACTAGGATTGCAATTTTTTCTTAGCTCACCTGGACCTTGACATCACTTGGTGTACCTCGTATGTCATCAATCTGTGGTCCATCATCCCTGGTAAACTTTCAAAAAACTCTTCTCCTCTGAAACCACTTTTTCAAACTTGGCCACAATCATTCTTAGGGTATCTAGTTTCAAGTTTGCATCCAAGGCTTTGATCATTTAATTTCTCAGAACTTGTCTTATGGCACATTATAGGAGTTATTGCCCTTTAATCTAAATTTTGAAAGAAATTTTCAGTTTTTGCAGTGTAACTGAAAAGCGTTTACAGCTAGACTAAAACTGTACATTGCAAAAATTTAAGATATTTCAAATTCATTTAGGCGAGAGATTACAGGCTCCTGGGACTATTTAAATATACCAGAGCTTAATTTTGATGTATTCGCATTCAAATTTAAATAAATCATGTAGGAAAATCTATAAAAAAAATTTGCCTCAGTTTAATGACTTCCTTCATCTGCTTTGGAAATCAAAAAAACATTGGGTTATTTAAACTTTTAAATCTCTTAAAACTCAAAAAACACCGAACACACTTACAAAAGTAAAAAAATAATGTTAAAATTTTAAGAGACAAATATTAAAACCAGTATCTTTTACATCATTTGTTTTTGGAAAAGTTGTATTTTTTGTGGTATATACATACATATTGGAAAATATTTTCACAGTAACATTTTGTTAAACTCATTTATATTATACATTTGATTTATCATTTGTTAATATATGTAATGCTCATTATATCCTTAAAAGGTCAAGCAAGGTCACGGTGTCGAAAAGTTTCCTGTAGCCATTGATCTTTAAATTTTAACTAAAAGCTTTCATTTAAAATGTGCACTCGCACTGATGTTAAAGAAAGGTGTGATGTCAAGGTATGCTATATCTAAGTTAACCACAAATAAAAGCACTTTTGGATTTTTTTTATCAAAAGACCTTTTGCTAATTTCATTTTCTTTGTACCAATTTCATTCTAAAATTAGATATTTATTTCAGGTGTTATTTCCTTACAGGAGACATGCTGCTTACCTGTTTCTAAAAAAGCAAGGGAACTTTAAATAAAATTTACAAAAAGAACCCACAAAATAAAGCGTAAATGGCAATGATTTTTCCAATTAATAGAAGTTACGATCTGACCTGTTTACCCCACATGATGAGAATACACAAAATAATAATGAATTTCTTGCAGCCATGAAGGCAGGGAATATGCTGGTCCATTGCAAAAAAAACTCTTTATAAAATGTATTATTTTATAGGCTAATTGCTTATCGCAAATATCATTTTGTAGGAAAATATCTGCCATGTTAAAACACTGAAAATGTGTTGATTAATTCTGTGGTTTACAGTAATATATTTGAAATATATGTTCTGTTGGAATGGTCAAACTGTAAAAATTACATAGGTCAATATTACATGTATCTACATACTGCTTTTAATATGTGCCATACAATATAGGTTCATTAACAATAAAGCTTGTGAGTTGCCATGCATTTCAATTTGTCTGGCACTGTTGTCACAGTACTGTTGAAAATATTTGGATTTATTTAAACATAGTACACATTTTAACACTAATGTATTGAGAAATTGTATTATTTGTTGCACACATAACTTAACACCTTTTTATACCCCGCCACACGAAGTGGCGAGGTATTATGTTATACCCTCCGTTTCGTTCGGTGTCCGTCTGTCCGTCCCCCTAAGGTTTCCAGATGATAACTTGAAAACGCCTCAAGGGATTTGAATGATATTTTGCACAGCTGTTCAGTACAATAAAATACAGGTCAAGTTTAATTTTCAGGATGATCTGAAAAATATTATTGAAGTTTTGCCACTTTAAAAAGATACAGTATAGTTTATATACAATTATATTTAACTATTGATGAATATTGTGGCTGGGTATCATTTAATGTCCCTTTAGATGCCCTATTTTTTATTATTCCAATCATTCACACTAAATTATATTTTTTGGTTTTGCAGTATTGTATTCTATCAGTGTTAATAACTTGACTTAATCAGTTCTCCCACAGTGTTTATATGGTGAGCAGTGAAGAACAGAATATGAGGACTGGATTATTCAGGTTTATAGCAAACTACATCTTGTTGTAAAATTATTTCAAGATATTTGTGAGTAGAGACTGGTCAATTCAGTTTTCAGAATTGATATAAGATATTTATTAAACAGGTACTTGCTATTTAATAAATTGGTCTTCACACCTGGTCATTCAGATGGTTAATTACATGTATATATACACCAGACTAGTCTGAAGATCATTTTCTTAAATAGTTAATATATATATTACATGTTCAGTTTTGTCTGCAAGTATATAATAGATGTAGATAGAATTACATGCTTTATACTATGGCACAGATTTAAAACTTTTATGGACAATTCTGAAGAGAAAACAGCACATTATTTTCTAGGCCTACATACATATTCTTTCGACTTTACATAATTACATTCAGTAACGGTCCAGCCTTCTTAAAAAATTTGTTTACTGAAAAAAGGACAAACAATAATTACTGTATATATTTCATCATTGTTTATAAGGGCTATTCCAAAAAATGTTGGGGGGTGTTTCAAGACGCTATTTATTGAAAATTTGTTTCCATCCCTAACCACTCCCAGAAGAAAAGAAATTGCATGGTACATGTACATTAATTTTATTCCTGGAACAGCCCTTTCAACATTTCTATATTTTTTATCATCTTCTGCCATTATTTTATTGAAACATATCTTAACTTGCAATAAAAAGAATTCCATATGGCAACCACCTAGATTAGTTGCTGTTTTATTTTGTTCTAAATTTTAATTTATTTTATTCTTGTCATGAAACACATTCATAGTATCTGCAACAACACATAGGAAATAATTTCCATTTACGTTTTACTTCAGCAAAAAAAAACTATGTAGCAGGTAATTGGACAAATGTTACTTATGTGAATTTGTACCTAATGCATTCACTTAACCATTAAACCGAAAGTGTCAAAATACACAGCTATGTCATTGTTTATCCCAATGTTGCGACACTTCTGGTCTTTTTTCTGTTTAGGATAGAAATGGAATCAATACAACAGCCATAAATAAATTGGTTATACATATTGTGTCTGCCAACGAAAAAAAAATCTCTTTGACGATCAGATACTAATTTTTAATTTTGATTTGCATTATTTTAATGCTACTTAAATTACAATTATGATGTAATTACTATTTTGACACGTCAGTATTTTCAGTTGTTGCATAAAACATAAGTTTGTAATCAGATATACTGTGTATACATATATCATATTGTATCCAGCCATTTTCAATATGACTTTTGATATAATAAATTTGGCTTTGACTTTGATATTAACTACAAACAATTAATATGACATTTTTTAACAATTGGTTTTACTACAAATTGTATAATAAAAATTTATGTTATGTTTTTAATAGAAGTATGTGGAATGCCAACATTCCAAAGATTGAAAATAAAACAATGAAAATAAAACAAGTGGAAGTTTATGTGAAGCTTTTCTTTTAGTTTGAATCTACAAAATACAAAAGCTTTAAAGGTATCATTTGTCATGCAGACATTTTTTTCTCAGAAGTACTGGATTGGACGTTAAATGTTCTGGTTTATTAGCTCACCTAATCCAAAGGGTCATGTGAGGTATTGTTGTCTGTCCCTAAACTTTTTTTTACAAATCTTCAAAACAACTTACCGGAACAAAGCATCATAATAATGTCCTCTACCAACATTGAACAAATCATGAAAGGCTTTGGTGGCCGGGTGGTTAAGGTAGTTCTTAAAACCTATGAATACTAGAGAACAATTTTTCGATACAAAATTCCTTATAGGAAAGAAAATCTAGATAAAAAAGATGAACTGCAAAGTTGTTCAATTGGGTTCAGGTGAGCGATCCAGTACTATGCCTTTATGTTCAGCAGACAAACAAGAGAAAAATTTCTTCTTAAATGTTCAAATTAGAACCAATGAACATTATGTCTACATCAAATCCAAGGATCTAAAACAAATTAATGCCATTATTTAGTGTCAATCAAAATAAAAACAAAACAAACCATGGTTCCTGTGCGTGTAATCTATATCGAACACTGCTGTGCTATAATCATCTTGTTGATATACATATGTTATATACAAATTGAGGAATTACACTGTCAACATACCAGTGGTACTTAAAACCCAGTCCTGTATTAACGACTTTTTTTAATTTCCAACTGTCATAAGCAACATTTACTTTGTTGAGAACCATTAATTGAATATTGATGTTTGGTTTCACTTGCTTCAGTGGTTTTAGATACTAGTAAGAAGCCATTTTAAATATTTTTCATACTAAATTTATTCCTACAATGACATCAATTTTGGATCTTTAAAAACCAGAAGAAACTAAGGCAACTGTTTTAGCACACTTAAACCGATGTCTCCCCTTCCATAGTGTCAACAAGATGGATGTTTTTATCTGTAGGTGCAAATATAAATACTAGGAATATCTTTCTACATGGGAGCAAATAAATATATAAATATACACATTGGAGCTGAACAATTCGAATGTATAGTGTATCGATGACAGGATAATTGAACAGAAATTTGACCTCGAGGTAAAATGTCCAGGCTATATAAAGGTCATTCTGATAGGGGACACATCATCTCATGATGAGACATTATGCCAAATATCTATGCCATATGTCAAAGGATAAAAAGATATGGCCAAGACACGCTTTGCATTTAAAATAAGCATTAATTTGACCTTTGGGGCAAAGATCAAGGTCATATGAAGGTTACTGTGAAACATCACATACTGTCTCATGATGATACATTCACATGTCAAAGGATAAAAAAAGTATGACCAAGACACACTTTGCATGTAAAATAATTATTAATTTGACCTTGAGATCAAAGGTCGTCAACCATGTTGGTACGCGACACATTGTCTTGTAGTGACCTGCCTACATACCAAATATCTAAGGCTTATGACAAAGACAAAAAAGTTATGGCCCAGACAAGACTATGGTCCAAAATATCAAAAATAACCTTGAGGTCAAAGGTTAAGCATGTTGGTACGCAACACCGGCTTGTAGTGACCTACCTACATACCAAATATCGAAGGCCTATGTCAAAAGACAAAAAAGTTATGGCCTGGACAAGACTATGGTCCAAAATATCAAAATAACCTTGAGGTCAAAGGTGGGCAAACGTCAACCATGTTGTTATGCGACACATCGGCTTGTAGTGACCTACCTACATACCGAATATCTAAGCCCCATGTCAAAAGACATCAAATTTAAGGCCCGGACATGACTATGGTCCAAAATATCAAAAATGACTTGGAGGTCAAAAGTCAACCATGTTGGTAGGGGAGACATCGGCTGGTAGTGACCTACCTACAAACCAAATATCTAAGCCCTATGTCAAAAGACAAAAAATTTAACGCCCAGACATGACTGGTCCAAAATATCAAAAATGACCTTGAGGTCAAAGGTCAAACATATTGGTACGGGACAAATCGGCTTGTAGTGACCTACCTACATACCAAATATCTAAGCCCCATGTCAAAAGACAAAAAAGTTATTGCCAGGACAAGTTTCGCTGAGAAGAATAAGATGCATAATAAGAATAAGATGAGGAACTCATAGTAAAACGGATATGTCTACCTTCCATGAAGGGGAGACATAATTCCTAATCCATATAAGGATGCCTATGTACCAGTAACATGTCAAAACTGCAACACAACTACCCTGCAATTCTTGTTCTACTATAACAATGTTGAAATACTGTTCATTTTGAACTGCTTTCAAGGTGAAAAAAAATTACTGAAGACACCAACTGGTATAAGAATTTCAACTAAACTTTTAAAACAAATAGCATGGATTTACCTCAATATGAGCATCAGTGTATTGTCATAATTGTTGGTTCAAACACCACCTTAAAATGACTGCCCAAACTGCCCTGGTCAATAATAGCCTGCTGCTGGTTGCCATACACTGATTTTACAAATGTCTAATACATTGTTTTTCTTTAACTCTTACTGTTGTAAAAATCTGAAGGAAATTTGTAACCATTTTTGACATCTTACAGGGGACCACTATAAAGAGTTGTCCAACACAATTTCAATCGAGATGAATTATGTTTGGTAGATGTTGAGCTAAACAAGTGTGGACTGTGAGCACGCTCACAAAGGGATACCCCCCGCTTCGCTTCAAGTCCAATTATCTCCCCTGAATAATATCCGACAGCAACGAAAATTCTTCATGCACATCTACATATGATGTACTTCCTTCATGTAAAGTTTCATCAAAATCTGTCAAACGGTTTAGGAGAAGCGCTTACAAGGGATGTTGACAGACGGACAGACAGACAGGGTGATTCCTATATAACCCCCCCCCCCCCCAAACAAGTTTGCGGGGGTTATAATAATTTCGTGCTGTAGTCTGCCATTTAAGACTTTTCTTTGATTTTTTTAAAATTAATTTGTTAAATTAGTAAAAACGTGTTTGATGCAATAGTTGAATTTTTCTGAGGCACGAGGGATGATTGTATTAGATGGGAGTTTAATGTTTTCCAAGATTAGATTGTTTGTTTGATTATTGTTTAACGCCACTTTCAGCAACTTTTCAGATATATCATGGCGTCCAGTTTTTATTGGGGGAGGAAGCCGTAGTACCCGTAGAAACCCCCGACCTGCGATATGAAAATTGGGAATCCTTGTCAATTAAGATAGGAGAAAAGCACACCCTGCCCGTAATGAGACTCAAACACCCAACCTCTGTGTTGACAGACCATGTGATCAATAGTTGACGAACTACCTTAACCACTTAGCCCCCCTCCCCCCCCCTCCATCAAGGCCTACAACTGACCCAACAAAATGCAACCAAAATAAAATAGAACATTATTCAAATGCCAATTCAAATCAAAGTTTATATCAACATCGTAGAAAAATAATTGTTTTTATTTACAATTGGCCAATAAATTATCTTTTTACATAATTAACATCTATTTCAGTTTGTCTGTTTCTCCCCAGTAGTAACATCCTTAGTACATCAGAGTAGAGATTCTGGAAGCTAACACTTGCTGCATGAATCATGTATTTTCTCCAATTTGAAGAATGTCAATATCCCTTCTCTGTGCCTATATCACAATATACATCCAATCACAGGCCTGAAAAATGAAGACATTTTCTAACACAAGGCAATTTTTAAATGTTTAAGTAGGAAACCCGGTAATAATTGCAGATTATTAATCCCAACAAATTTTTGTTCAAGATTTTAACTATATCAAAATTAAGATCCTTAAATTTTGCTGTCTATGGAAAGACAGGACCAATGACAATGAAGTAATGGGAAAGCAATAACAGAAACCAGTATTATCATAAATTTGTTATTTTTGGTAAATGAAAATCAACTGTAAACCTTTTCCCTTTTTTGTGGTATCTTTTTTTCTGTTTACATTACAAAATTCAGCTGAAGTTGTTTTGTCCTCCACATGGAACATATAGTAGCCTAATACTGATATGGGGGATAACAACTTTGCAATATGTTTTGATAATCTGTTTTGATTCAGGACATGTTGTGGAATATGACATTTGTTTGTGATGTTTATCTAGAAGACACACTAACAACAATGTTCAACCAGAACTCATCTAGAAATTCCCTTCTTTTTATGGTTTTCTGTAATATAACAATAATATATGTTGCAGGATAGAAAATAATATTGGTTCATCGCATGAAAATATACTGGTAACTATTGGTACTAGGAACAAAACTGGCAAGTAAAGCTGAGCAAAGCCTGTTTCTAAGTTTGCTTCTGATAAACTTTATAGTTTCTGACAATAAACAAATACTGTCCACTTAATTATCAGTCCAGCTTCCAGAGTAATTTTGGACCATCCATTATAAAGAATTTCTTTTTGAGCAGTTCTAAATACTTAAGAACAATCATAGTCAAATATTGTTTTTCAAAATAACCAATTTCTTTCAAGTAAATTAAAAAAATATATATACAAATCACAATTATAGTTTCCGACAGAATGATGGGTGAAAAAATGAACTTTTAAAGTGCCACAATAACTTGTGTACTAAATATATGTAGATCTAGATAAATTTTGATGAAAAGGACAATATTCCATCTAAGATAACGCATAAAAAAATTGATCAAAGACAGAAATGGCCAGATTTTGTTAAATAGGAAGTAGGTGAGCGACAGACCTGAAATAGAATCCCACGTTATGGGAGGCCATGCTGATGCTGCATACTAAATTTCAAGAGAATGTGATTAGTAGTTGCTGAGAAAAATGTTACGAAAATTTTCTACCATGGAACATTAATGTTAAAAATTAAGTACCTATGGCTCTACTGACCTAAATTCAGTATTCTTTTTTTATTTCCCATGTGGCATGTTTGAGGTAGACTGTGTAAGCTTTCAAATATATTTCCAAAATGCAAATTCAATCTGAATACAAGACAAAATTACACTTTTCATTGACCCCCAAAAATCGTTGGTTCTTTCTCTTTGAACATTGGATCATCCATTCAAGTTTTGTAGGAACCGAAGCACAATTCAGCATATAATGTCCAGAAACAAAACATTCCTGCCTACTTACCCTTTGGCCATCACTTTATCGAAGTACAACTTAACTAATTTGTCATCTTAATTTGCTTGCCATTATTTAATTGTTGCTGAATATAAGACCTCCGAATGTCTTTTTATTTTTATTTTACACTAAAGACTTTTAAAGTCTGTTAATCTAATTAATTTGACACATTCATGGAATACCAGTCAACATGTAATCTCTACTAATTACCTTACAAGACATAAGTAGATTATTGCTGCCATAATCCTGTACAGCAGAAAACACTGGTTCCCCTTCACATGTTACACTGTGTTGGTTTACTCCTTCCTCTAATGAAGTTTTCACATAGGATAATGTTATACAATCTTGCTGCAAAAAATATTTAATGTAAATAGTTAGAAATATCATCCCAAATATGTTGTTCATCACATAAAACCACCTTCACAGTAAATATAACAATAAGTCTAATATGATACCATTTGATAGAAGTGATTTTCTCAGAAAAATAAACAACAAAGTTGTTTATACCTAGTAGAGCCAAGTTGGATTTTAATTTTCCCACCCTTCCACAATGGGAGAGACACAAGGTGCCAAAACTTCTATCTTGTGTGTTCTGTCCACTATTTGAATGAACCTGCTTTTCTTTGCTTTATCAAGTTTAGTTTAATTTGTTGAAATCTAGACGAAAAGTATGCCTCACAGCTGAGAGTGAAGACTGACATGTTAGTAGCAATGTTGTTCTTACAACAGGCAGTATGTTTGAATGAAAATCAAAATCCTTTAGTCTTCAACCTGGCCAAAAATGATATTTGTACCTAGATATACAACATCTGGACTTGAAGATCTAAAAACTGAAGCAAAACATGTATGACACTTTGTAGAACAAATTATCCTACCCTTGCCTTTTTTTCGCAAGGGCATGAATTAGTCCCATTTATTGTAATGTAGCAAAGAGAGAGTGAATCACTAACTATAAGGGTCTGGAAACTGTCATATTTGCCGGACATGTCCAACATTTACATTAAAATGTCAGACTAAGATTTAGTCAAATCGGACATCCAAAAAAAGTTATATTTAACTTGCTCAATAATATAAATATCTTTTAGTTGGTTATAATACCTTTTATTTCCACTAGATATAAATATTTTATTAAAACATCAACCCTAAGGCTATTTCCCGTCACTGACACATGTGTTTATTGAGTTATCATTCACTCCAGTCAAGTGTTAATTATGTAATATCGTTAACACAACAGGTGATAACCTAATTATGAGTACAGATCTGTTTCATCCATTTCGTAGAATATGTTATTGCAACAGTATTTTAAAACAACAAGAATGAATTGGTTGTATGTTATATTGCATAGAAAATATGACAACTTGATGGAAAAACACGTGTGGCCAAAATTGTACATCACGCATGCACCAATGTACCGGACGTACATAACTCTTGGGAAAATCAATTCAAATTAATTCTATTGAAATGATGAGAACAAAAATGAATATTTAGTTCTATAAATAATAACTTGTAAACAACGTGGTCCATCTCAGAGTATAGTATAAATTCAATTCTGTTCCGAACTTGTTGTAATTTTGTAGCAACTTCCTACTTCCAGTTAATGAAATAAAGAAATTTTAGGAAGCAGAAGTTTTCCTACGTATATATTTCCTTTCTTGCACGATGAATATATCATAGGAACCCATCACAAAACAACAACTAATATCTACCACGGTCTCGAAAAATTTTTTAAAGACCTTAATTCTGAACTTTAAGGAAAAGCACATACACATCCCAGCTTAAGTAAACACAATAAAAAGTAAGCATTAATGCTAAACCTTACTTATCCTGCGTTTTTTTACAAGTACTTTGTACTTTTATATGACGACCGGTGAAATGTCCAGCATGACTCGGGAAAATTTCCAGGGCCTTGCAATATACAATCCGGCATGTACAATGTTGATTTCATTCAACATTGTCATAGTTTTTTATCAGTTTCGTATTTAAGTATTGGTATGCAATGATAATTGTTGCCATTTTTAATTATACACAGTGCATTATGACATTCATGTCTCTGTTAAGGTACATTTACTACCTGAACAACATTGAAAACCCTGAATGGTGTGCTTCATCTTAGCAAGGTGTCAAGTATGTAAATAATGTTCCATAAAGTTATTCATAGTATGCAATGTTTGTTACATCGTGCAAATTGGCATCATTTTACTAAAATTTTGGTCACAATTATCCATATATGGGAAAATTACCAATGACTCGTCGTATCATGCTGCAACAACAGTATTTTCAAAGACGACAAAGAAATTACTTTAATACAGAACTTTCCAGATATTTCACAATATCTTTACTAACATAAAAGACATGTATATCATGTTTGAATTGTCTATAAATAGATCAACATTTTTTATTTGATACATTATCAGTAATGGGACTCAATTCTGCCATTAGTCCTACAAATCACAAAACTAACATTGGATTATGGCAGTAAAATTCTGCCTAGACATGCTGTACTCACTTCAGTGTTAACTCTTACTCCGCAGGGACAAAATATCACACCTTTGTTCTGTAACAGTTGGTTCCTGTCAAAAGTTATATACAATATAAATCATTATCTTTTTTTATACCAATCTTTTTCTGTTATAAACAGGTCACACAATGCGTAAGATTTCAAACTAATTAAAATATATAATAATGCCCTAAGCATATTTCTGTTCCTGTATAATAAACACTGTCTATAAATATTGGGTGTTTATTTGAATGGGTTTCCAACACACTTTCTGTAACTATTCAGGGCTGACATGTAATACATGATTTATTATCCCAACTACAAGGGGAACCTGTCTAATTAGAAAGAAAATTTCAACATACATATTTGAAGATAAAGAATAGAACAGTGACAGTATTGTATTACAAACTACAAATGGTAACAGATTTTTAATTTAAGGTATATCACTTTCAAGCAACAATTTAAGATAAATAAAAGTTAGAAATTGATTTTTTTATCTAGTGACTTACTTCTGACAAACTGGACAAATAACTTCGTCTGTACTCAATCTTTCTATCGCTCTACATAATATTTTCTCCTCCTGTTTCACACTGTTTTCATATTTCTCAAACTCTTCCATTATTCTTTTTTCTGTAAATAGATTATTTTTTATTAAGTACCTTTTTAATCATTAGCTGGCCCATGGATCAAAGGTCCAGAAACAGTCATATTTTTTCCGGACATGATCAAAATTGACACCAAAATGTCCAACTTAGATTTGGTCCAATCAGAAATCTATACAAATCATGTTCTAATGAAGACATCTTATAGAATATTGTTTGCAATTACTTTGTTGCATAGACATGTCATCTTATAATAAAGAAGTTTTAGGCAGGAGAATGTCCTCTTTCATATACAGTAGTCCCCCTCTTGAAAGACCACCCTATTTGCAACTGAAAAGTGGTCTTACAAAAGGGGTGGTCTCTCAAATGGAATTATCTATGATTAGATTGTAATTAGGTGGACATGTATTATTATTATATTCAACAACTTGTTTTTATCTTGTTGTGTCTAGGATGATATCTTTGTAACTAATTTTTACCACATTTCACAAAATATATATATGATATTATGTGTATTAACATTTGTTTTCTTTGTAGGTACACGTGTTATCATACTTAAGATTTATCTGTCCGCTGATTATCAATAAAGTTCATGAGGGGGAAAAACATGGGTTTTTATAGCTATAAGGCGGTCGCTGGACGCGTTAAAGGGGTGGTCGGGACAAAGGGGTGGTCGTTCAAATGAGGGGTCGCTCGAGAGTGGGACTACTGTATTCTTTTTTCACACAATGCAAATTTCGTAGGAAGCCATTGCAAAAAATCAACTAATATCCACAAACCTGGATGGTAATTGCTTTAGGGGTAAAATGACTGAAATGGCCAGGGAAAACTTCCAGATCCCTGGCAGAGATGCAAAGAACAAAGTTGAATCACTCAGTTCTGATGTTAGATAAAACAACTTACCCTTATCCATCATGATCTCTTCCTCAAGATTAACATTTAACATCCACATTACAATACATTATAACAACTCCATATCAGATTATCCTTGGACTTAAAGTTGACACTTTTACAAAATTTATGAGGGTTCACTTAAGGCATCCACCTCAATAAAATTGAAATCTTGATATAACTAAAATAATTGTTAATATTATATGAATAGAATTTTGCATGGTTTGATTGGTCTAAAAACTACCTTTGGGTCATGATAAATCTAACTAAAATTGCATCAAGATATTGTTGTTTTTTTTTCTAGGGCACAAACAGTGAAGTGTAATCCAATATAAACTTGTTTTCTGATCTGATTTATGCAAGTGATTGAAACACAAAAATATTGTTAACATGTTGCTAATAGATTTCCCAGGATAGACAAGGATTTGTTGGTTGTATTCGGGTAATTAATCATTTACAGACCTTGAAATGTTGTCGATATCAGGAGCTCGGAGAACATTTCATTTTCTCTGAGAAATCCAGATAGCGGCCTATATCAAAGTCTGTAATGGTATAATGATGATGTAAAACTTCAAACAAAAATCTTAATATCAGTGTTGCTAAGCTTAAAACATGTATGTATTTACAGTACGCCCAGAGTGTATGGTCACTCAAACACTCTACACGGTGTAGAGTGTTTCACGGTGTTGCACCGAAAATTTTGAGTGTAGACACTCAAAATCACCCACAAATTATCTCTACCCCAAATTGCAAAGATTAATTGTTTATTCAATTTGTTGTTAGTCACTCTTGCATTACCAACAGCCGCTACGTAGCTATAGACTGGTAAAGTCATGTCAATATGAGGAAATTTAGAACTTGAAAATTTTTTAATAAGTTTCGTAAATAAATCGGAACTTGCACTAGAACAGATTTTTTTAAGAACAATTTGATATACGGTTATTAAAGAAAAAGACAATATACAGTCCTTAGTTCAAGTAACAACAAATGGTATACCAGTGATGATGTGTTTTGTCCTTATTATTTCATATACACTATATCAATTCGTTTTTTGCCGGCAATACACAAATGTTAACGTTTTCTCTAGACAAAGTGCACATGACATAATAAATACACAACTGTTGAACCACGCGGTCAGCAGAAAGTAATCAAGGTCAAATATACATTTACATCTTTCTTTAATGTACCAAAACCATGAAATAAAAATAGAAGTTTCATTTAAAAACATTATCCGTATACACATTTTTAAAAATGTCAATTTTTTAACACCGAAATTGACCCATATTAGAGATAAAAATAGATCGATTGGTTTATGTGCCGGTATTACGATGATTGTTGTTTTTATCGTTCAGATTTCATTATGTTTTCACTGAAATAATATGCGAATTTAGTTTCGTTTGTCCAATAAATTGACAATAGGCATACACTTAAAATATTTTTCTCCCCTAAAGCCAAGTGTAACATGTACATAAATACACAACTGACCTGACAAACCGCATGCTTTGCATAAAGTATAATTCGGGATAAAAGCTTTACATTTAACTTCAGTATTACCGAAATTAAAAAAATGTAAGTTCTGTTTTGAAAAAAAATTCTTATTCATGTAAAATAGTTTTGAAAATACAATGCTGACCGAAATAGAAATAAATAAAAATAGGTTTCCAGGCATGCGCACTATTGCATAAATTCGCGAAGTGAAAGAAGCTGAACTGTGAATGTGTACTAGCACAGGTCACTCTCAGACTTCCAGGATTGCAATAAATCAAATTGTTAACGTTGTTGAAACCACTAAAGACGCTAATTATTTATAATTAATTTTTAAATATAGATCGACATATAGATAAAGACCGACAAGTTATTTCTGCATGCGCAAAGCAAAAGAAAAATCGTGAAGTTCGAAGATTGAACACATTTTAATTTTGTAGTAATGAGGAAAGCAATAGATTAGTTGGTTCTTTGCTTGCAATAAACAATCGATACAATATATTTTCTACACCCTGAAAATCCGAAAAACACAGTGTCACACCGTGTTACACCCGAAAGTCGGTATATCAAGGGGATTAATTTTAAGGTGGTGATAGATAACAACACTTGGAAACACTGTGATTCTCCGAGAAAATTTGGGTGATACACCGTGTAACACCGAGAAATTTCTCTTATTTGAGTGTCTGAGTGACCACACACTCTGGGCGTACTGTATAGGATCAGTCAATTTTGGGACAACATAAATTTATACCATTAAAATTATACACTTTAATTTCTGAAATATAACATCTGTTCTGAACAATTTTACCTTCTTTAATAAGTTCTTCCTGAATGTCATCAAATAAACTTAAAACATCGTCAATATCAAAATCTAGCTTGTCCGTTTCCATCTGGAATAAACAAATAAATCTTACTTAAAAACAATACTTGTGCAACACTAGACGTACCATGGCTTCTGACTGGACAAAGTGAATTATTTCATGACATCAATTTCATGGTTGATGCTGCCAAACATTTACACAACCTCAGATGTATTTTTTCTGCCAATACATCATTTTTCAGTAATATATCTTGTACTTATTTAACTCAAAATAAAAAAAATTATAATTATTACCTGGTCCTCATCAATAGTAGGTGAAGCCTGAAATGATCTCTGTAACATTTTGAGTTCTTCCCTCATTAAATCATGAATGAAATTGTCATTAGTGTCTTTCTCCATTTCCTTTGAGCTTATTCCACGGAACCTGCATTGAAGTTGTTCCCTGCTTTGTCTCAATCTCTCCAGACATCTCTGTAATGTCAGAAAAGAATCAAAGCATAATATATAATTCAGTTGTTGCATTATAATGTCATCCAGGAATAAATCATTTTTGGGGATTTCTTATTCAAAATGGTTGATATAACAAAAGAGACAGGAAAATAAACTGCTTCATAACTGAAAACATAACCATTTAATTAATCACTAAAAGAGGGAACAAACACCAAAAGTTAATCAAAAATAATTAACAGTAAAAACAATTACTAGTGAAAAATTACTGGCAGAGAACAGTCACATAAAACATTATCAGGTTGAACCTCAAAAAGGAATCCCAACCCTCCATTTTTATTGCAATACCTTAACACAGACAAGTGGAAATACAGAATCTTACATTGGTATGAGTGGATTATAGGATTTCTCCCATCGAGATAGTTAAATTATGGAATTTTCATTCCGAGTCTTGGCAAGGACCATAATTTAACTATTGAGATGGGAGAAATCAGATAATCCAACGGTACTAATGTCATGCAGATTCTGTTTCTCTGATTTTAGAAAGCAGTAAATTTGCGAAATGAAGTACGAAGTCTCGTATTGATGTGTGCAACCCCATTTTTATTGTCATGACTGGAATACATGATAAATGGAAGTTGTTTTGTTTATGATGTCATTAGTTCTTATTTTGACATTATTATTTAAAATAAATCAACTTCTGAGAGCTGCATTTTCCCTTGTGACGAGAACTATTTTTTCCACATCGGTCAAGCTATTTGAATGTAATGCAAAAATTAGAGAAACATATCTAACAAACAACAACAAAATAAAAAAAGACCTGAACACTACAACAGACAGTCATTGCAATTATTGTTCTATACATGACGGTACCTTTCTGTAGGTTTCTTTCCATGGGGGAGTTTTGGCCTTAAACATTTCTCTGTGATTCTTCTTAATTTTCTCTCTTCCTGACATTATTTTGCCTTGTTATTCTTGGTGCACTGAAATAACAATCAAATTTCCAAAATATAGCTCCATTTGTCCCAAAATTATTATTTTTATTAGGGACCAAACATCGCTAAACATATAGCTTAAATTTCAATCAACAAGAATGTGTCTCGGCAAAACTGATATTCGCTTGGCACATTTTGGTTAACACACTTGATTTTTTCCCCAAGTTCACTCCAAATATTTGGCACAGTCCTATAGAATTTTGCCAGTAAAGAGATCTAATCACCAAGTTTCATGAAGATGTGAAATCATCTTACTAATAAAGCTTCAACAAAAAAGTAAACCTAAGGTGGCAGTGTTTATGAAACTTTTTCAAATCTAGGGGTCAAGATGACATTCTGCAACTGGGTTAGGGTAAAGGAAGTCAAATACAATTTTCAAGGTCATTTTTATGATTCAGTTTTGATAACAGGAATCTTTAATCCAACAATATTGCAGATGAGAGTAATCAGTCCCATTGCCTTAAATTACAGTAGAAAGACTAATATTTCTACATGAATGTACAGTTTTGTTTAGTGCTCACCATCATATTACAAATGATTTAATAATTGTTTATGAAAAAAAGAGTTTGATAGTATCAAACATGTGGTGTATATTATTTGTTTAATTAAATAAACAACAAGAAATAAAAAAGTGCATGGTTTGGTGTTACTACTCTGGAAACACAGTTAAGATATGAAAACTTTATTTGTATCCGTTTAGTTTTCTTTAACAAGCCCATATAAGATCTGTAGAGCAATTGAAGAGCTGAAAATAACTGTGGAAGCTTTAAATTTATATTGAAATGCAAATTAAGGATAATATATTTTTAGCAAGTATATTGATTGATTGATTGATTGATTGATTGATTGTTGTTTTACGTCCAGCAAGCATCATTTCAGCTATATTCAGGACGTGAAAATTTGGAAATTAATTAAATTATTTCAAGAATATCCCTCCTTAAATAATAATTTAACGTAATCTCATACAATACTATGAACATATATACAGATAAAACGAAAATTAAAACAATAAAAGATATCAATATCACAATTTAAAGAAATTAAATTTTGCTGCATAAATTAATTTCTTTTAAAAACTGTAAAATTGTGTCACCAGCGACAGTTATAAATAAATTATAATATGAATTAACAGAACAAAAACGTTCCCGAATGTGTGCCACGTCAACACAGTCCATCAAGACATGCTTGATGGTATATGGACAGTGGCACGGCACACACTCAGGTCTTGGCTCGTTGTTTAAAATATAACTATGTGTCGTCCTGGTATGACCAAGACGACACCTGGTTAAAACAACTTGGTCTCTTTGACGATTTCTATAACAATTAAAATAACCTTTGCGCACTTGTGCCTGGATCTCATGAAGTTTATTATGAACTTGGAGATCCCAGCCACAAAGTAGAGATATAGTTAAAAATGTATGGTTATGATTTTGTAACTTCAATCCTCCTTCAAAAACAATTGTTCTCTTCATGCTCATTTGAAACACTTTTATCTAGTTTATTATATTTTATAATTTACTGTTTATAAGTTAAAAAAATGTTGCCTTTATCATAGGATTTTCAGAAGTAACGAACTGGTTACCGTTGAAGGTTATCCATTACCAAACAGCCAATCAGTTGATGCCGTAGTCAAAAGTAGTGCTTATAAGAACCAAAGTAGTTCTACTTTCACTAAAAATTATGATTCTAGATGAACCTATTTAAAATTAAGTTTATATGATGTACAAATATTTTAGAAGTGAAATGAATCCAAATTTATTGATTTTAATCAAGTATTAAGATTTTGTATGAAACTTCACCGACTGGCACCTGTTTTTGTCCGTCTGACAACTGTTACTATGATCTATTTGTGACGTCATTTTGTTAACTTGACAAAACATTCTTATTACACTTTAACTTGTTGTACCAGTCAGATATTTTTTAGCGAAGACATGGTATTTTGAGAAAATAAGGTTGTCACTAATAGTGAACTTGAGTTAAATTCAGTAGTCTATAAAAGGTTATAATGGTCAGCAGTGTAAATCATTTAGTAGAGGTAAAACCTTAAAATAAGCGTTTTCCTTAGACTGCAACACAAAGGATATTATCAGTTACCTACGTTATTACCCGGGTGTATGGAAATTGTACCACCTGAAAGTACTTCTGTTCAGCCTGAGGTGAAGCCGAAGGCTGTCCAGAAGTACTTTCAGGTGGTACAATTTCCATACACCCGGGTTATAACGTAGGTAACGGATTTATCCCCGGCTAACAAGTGTAATTAAGGCTGAAAATAGGTTCTTTTGTCTTCAGAAATAAGCTAAAATGGCAACGTCATCACAGTTGCTAACAAAAAATTATACGTTTTTTATGCAGAAAATGCCCATTTTACCAAGTGGAGGATGTTACCTTTGGTAACAACCTCAGACTTAGCGAGTTTAAAGAGTTTTTATTTTGTTTTACATTGTTTTTCCGACTTTCGGTATTTTGGCGCCTCCAGTCACGCTATCATAACGTCAACATACAATGACGTCAAGTACTGATTTAATTTATATTTATGTGTGTCAGTGTGAATTAAGGGGATCTACAGTGTTTGAAAGGAAGTACAAATACAAATATAAAAAGACAGAAATGTTCATTTGTGGAATAACATACACTGGTACTCTAGAACATACATTGGCAACGCACAAACAATACACCCTGCGACGTTAGCAACGCAGCCGGGGGCATGGGATTTGTACCGACGGGTAACCAACCAATCAAAAGTCCGCATTTGTTACAAGCCGGGGATAACAGGTTTTTACATTTAAAAACCATTATGACTAAGGTAAACTACAACTTTTAAAAAATTTAGTATATTATTTCCTACGTCATGATGACCTTCTGGGTAATATTTTGGGGGGGTCAAAACTGTGTTTATGCATAAAATACACACAAATGTGAGTTAATAAAAATGCTGAGTGGGATAGACCAACAGACAGAAAATCTGTATATCTTCTCCTCCCCACTAAACTTTAAGTTGAGGGGACATAAAAATGTCTAGGATTCTATCAAATTTTACTCTGACATCTATGTTTAGAGTCAATTGCATTATACATCTGTAGAATAAGTGTGCAAAACATGTGGTAGACTTCGAGAATTCTAACAAAATGCCTAATGTTGTGGATCCATGAATGGTTAAAAGATTTTGAATTTGTAATACTCTTTCCTCCTTACACAGAATAAGCGTACCAGTGACGATTGACACTTAAACCTGTCATCCTAACATGTGGGTTTTTTACTTGGTGCCAAAGTAAAGGTAGAACATCACTACAAACAACAAAAAATTAATTCTTCCATAAAACCTTAATCTCCGGCATAAAACGTTAACCTATATTAAGTTTGTGACAGGCAAATTACGATTTTGACTCGAAGATTAAGGTTTTTTGTTAATTGGACCACTGGGTTGGTTTTAAGCACTCAAGCAGTGTTAACCATTATCCGATAATCTGCATGTACTGAGCTACAGGGTGCCGTTTCATAAAGCGATCGTTAGCTTAATGTGCACGTTATCCCATTTAAATTGCATGTGATAACGAGCTCTTTAATTAGCGATCGCTTTATAAAACGGCACCCAGGTCTGGCTGTATGATTGCCATTAGGTTTCCGTGTCCTCTGTGCCGTTTCATAAAGCTTAACGTGCACCCAGATCTACATCTATGGCTATATCTTATCAATGTATAATATTATTGCTTTCCCAAAAAATACAAAATGCACAAAAAATAAAAAATTTAAATGCATGAACATGAATGCATTACTTTTCAACCTTTCAGTTTTATGACAAAAGGTATTTATTACAAAATTATTAAAAAAATTATGTATTTCAAAAGTTACCATGATTGTTTTATAAAAAGTCTGTGATTATTTTTCCATTTGAAGATCAGTAGGTAATTGAAATTACAAGAATTATAATGTGTAGAAACTCAATACACATCCACCATACTGTCAACCTGTGATGAATAAAATGAATAAAGGGCAGATTCTATTTGTTTTGCATGTTAATAATTAATTTTATTTTCTTTTGCATGTTTCTTATTTAAATTTTATTCACCGTTTCAATTTATTTTGTCTTGGTTTGCTTTTGTTAAGCTGTTTTTTTCTTTGCTGTTGATTTATAAAAACTGTTAATGTCGTTTTAATTTTATTGCTTTTATTTGTGTAATTGTTGTTAACAATTGCTTTTGACTGATAATAGATTTGGATTATCCTTTCAACACTCATTTCACACCAAAGTTAAATAACATTATGAAAATTAGACATTTAAATTATATGAAGTAACACTTTTGTTCTAATTTAGGTAAAAATTTACAATGGAAAATCACCTTATCAACTATAAAATGCTGCATTTCAAAATCTGAATATTTTGAACAAACAATTGTTGATTTCAAAATATAGTTTTGGGGCTCTACAAAAGAAGCATAGGAATGACCGTATGCAGTAAGCAGTTTTTATATATCAGGCAAAAAACCTCCAACGAAACATGCCGCCTTATACTTTAGTTGAGTGTTGATATTAGATGTCAATTGTTTTTTTTTATTTTATAGAATTGACAACATGAAAATAAACCATAAATGAATTTCACTATATCAATCTCACATGTATATCTCACTTTTATTTACAAAATATTACATTGACCGATAGATAGGATGTTTGCTTTATGTCTAGCGGGCAATATTTCAGCTATATTCAGGACGAAAAAAATATTACAAAAATGTTGTCTTATGGTACAGTCAGAGTTGTCTTTATATACTGTCTGAGTTGCCTTCGCAGGGCTTTCAATAAAGTTTGAAGTAGAAGGAAAAAAAATAAAAGTAGGCAACCTGAGTCCAAAGCAGGCGGCACAGCCGCCTGCCGGCGGCCACAGTCCGCCCCTTTATGGCGGGGGTCTTGGGGACCACTTAACGCCCCCAGAAGCTCTGGGGTACTAGACGCAAAATCCTGCATTCTGGCAGTGTCCAGAGACTTATTTTTAGTCTTTTGGATGATAATTTTTGTGTCTTTTTTTCCCATTTTTTGCATGTTTCTTGCATTTTTTTAAGTGAATAGGTTTCTTTTGTAATTGTCATTTATGATTATCATGATATCATTTATATTCAATAAAGTGATATGCCCAGTTTTCTTTCTCTTTTGATAGCTAGTCTGTATCCAATTCAATCATTCATTCAATTTGTTTCAGTGTTTGGAATGAACCAAGTGTGGATCACTGATTAAATGTGAATGAGACAAATTTGGATATTAAACCATATCTAATCTTTCCTGTTTTTTTATATGTTCATGTTAAAATGTATGCCAAAATGTACAAGTATTTATGGCAATATGGTAGAAAATTTTATCACAGCAAGCATATGATAGTCATGACATGAATGTTGTTTCATGAAAACAAACAAAGATTCAGTTTGAGTGAATCTATTCTATTTAAACACATTTTGACACATAATGTCCACATTTATCAATGTTCAGTTAAGTTCATAGCCACTCGTCCTCAGACTTAAGACCTCCCTTAACACGTGGATCATATCATGCCAAATGTTTCAAGAGGAATTCCGGAGCGTTTGACAAGGTTTATTGCATTAAAAAATATTTTTTAATCGCTGCTACTGTTGCCATTCATCAAACATGAATATACACCTGAGCAAAATTTTCAAAGAAGATAGATAAAATAACATAACATTAAACCCAGAAATAATTCTTCTGTTCAGCACACTTCCACTTGGACAAAGTTGTGCTGATCAAAATTGCTTCATGGGACACCCATCTACAGAACTTATCATGATGTCAATAATTACTATACATCTTTATTCTTTCAAGTGCAGCTCAAAGAAAATTGTTAAAATACAATACACTTTGAAAGAAATAAAGTTTGAAACCAATTGAAAATATTTGTTCATCAAAAAAATTACGATTTTTCATTATGGGCTGTTGTACTTTACTTTGATTCATTGTTCACTTCCGGTAATTAGTCACATCTGGTAAATAAACAAATGGCGCGTAATCCAGTTGAAAGACGTAAATCCTTTGAAAAAATGTTAAATACGCATATCGATTGCCGTTTTTTATTGGAATTTACACATTTACTGATAAATTGGAAGTCTGGGTGAATTATTGGGACCAGATCATGTACAAGTATCTTCTGTGAACCATTGGACGACTTGAGGGAAATAACCGGGCGATCGACTTCGATTTCGCTTTTGAGGCGCCGTAGGGCGACTTCAGATCCCAATAGGGCGACTTTGTCGCCCACTTAGCCCAGTGTGGTGAGCCCTGGACTTAGGTCTGTTTGCCTTTCATTTCACATTTTATAAACATTAAAAATAGATCCTCCTTTAGCCAATCACAAATCTCCTTACGGCCTTGTTTTTGGAATGCTTTTCAACTGGTTTCCTCGATCTCCCTTTACTCTTAGTTACAATTCAGTATAGACCCAGACCGTTTCCGCCAGAAGTCGTGGATAAACAGGAAGTTTTAAAATAGAAATAGGAAAACCCCTAAGTGTTGACATCGCAATTTTTAACAAGTACAAAAATTTGCCGATTTTTAAAGGTACACTTTGAAAAAAAGTAGCCGGCAGGCTTCTTTGATATAGGCGTAGAAATCCGCCGCCTACCGGCTTCTATTGAAAGCCCTGATTCAGGTCGAGTTGTCTTATATTGGTAACAAATAGACTATAGAAAAAATTAGCAAATAAAGCCAGTGACATCACTATGCCAGCACATCAAAGAACAAAACTTAGTGAGAACTATATCAGTCTTCACGAAATGCGTCGGTCCGACCAACAAAACCGATATAATAACGCTTGGACCGGTAAAAAATCTTGTTTCGTCAGTCTGAAAAGTCCGACATTGTTATTATCGAAGTTCAAGTTGCCCTGATGGTTCATTCACAGAAAATACTTATATATCTGGTAGTACTGATTCACATAGACTTCCAACTTTTGAGTAAATATGTAAAACCAATAAAAATTGCAAAGATCCTGCGTTTTTAGTTTGGCAAATGGATTACGTGCCATTTGCTTATTTCCGGGATACGTCTAATTACCAACAGCGAGAAATGAGAAAAAAGTAGACTACAACGACCTTCAATGAAAAATCGTAACTGTTTGATAAACAAACACTTTAAAATGGGGTTGAAACTCAAAAGTTCATTTAAAACGTATTTTATTTTAATCATTGGCATTGATAATATATAAAATATATAATAGTAAGCTGAAATTGAAGGAATAAAGATAACTAGTTATCAATGACCACATGATAATTTCTGTAGATGGGTGTCCCATGGAGCAGTTGCTTTCAGCTTTGTGAAGTATTTCTGTGTATAATAAATGTTATTTTATTTATATTCTTTAGACACATTTGTCCAGATATACACAGCTTGTTTATAACAGTTATGAATAGTATGATGTTTACAATAACTTTAATGTAGGAGATTTATGTCTGTATCTACATTGTACATGCATAAGATAGCTAGTTAAATGTAAACAATCAGACAAATTTGGTCCGGCAAAAGCTGCCTCGGTCCAGCATTTCTGGGGAAGTTGGTGGACCGAATGTCCACCATTCTTTGGAAAGATTTCGTGAAGACTGCTATATAAACGTGGGTTTCTGATATCAGATGAGATGACACAATTCAAAAATTATAAACGCATGACCAATCAAAAGCTACTTTAGCTTTGAAATGGTACAACAGGCAAACAATTTTAAAGTAAACTAAGTAGTCAGAGAATCCTCTGCCGTCCAACGCTTTTTTCTTTTTTTTTTTTTTGCAATGTTTTAATAATGCTGGTAGCAAATTACCTTATTTTTTAAGGATATGAAATATAAATTGTTTTCTTTAAATCTCTTTACTGTACCTGAATGTTATAATATATTCAGAAAAAATAGCTAATATAAATACAGGTGCCGATATAACCATACCAAGTGCCAAATTGACTATACCATGTGCCGATCTGACTAGTATTCAGGTCAGAGAGCTCTCCATAAGCAAAACAGCAAATTTTATCGTGTCCAGATGTTAACCTACATTTTCATCCAATTAAACTATATGTAATTCGCTTCTTTAAATATTCTTCTCTATGAATATAATCATCATACCTTCAATCAAGCTAATTTAAGCATTGGATTTAGGTCACATTGTTGTCATGTGACTTTTTGTTCAAAATGAAAGTAAAATGTCCGAATGTAAGGGTATCAATGGAAATTAGCTTAGAAATGGACTTAAATCATCTTGATTGAAGGTATGATGATTATATTCACAGAGAAAAATATCTAAAGAAGTGAATTATATATATATATATATAGTTTAATTGGATGAAAATGTTTATTAACATATGGACACGATGAAATTTGCCGACTCAGACCTGTGTCGCAAAATCCGGTTTTCTTTATGGAGAGCTCTCTGACATCCCACGCAAAAAAAAAGAAAAAGAGCGTTGGACGGCAGAGGATTCTCGGACTAACGCTGAAGGGGTCATTGTCGACCTGGGTACTATATCAGCGTACCCAGGGTACGTTTATAATTTTAAAAAGTACCCTGATAAATAAGTTTCATATAAACGTACCCAGGATATAAGAAGCGGCTGCAATCGTACCCTGTTCTCGTTCTACTATCACGTGATCAAAAGCCTTTCCGGATCTTACTTCGCGATTTTTCGTACCAAAGTTGATGATGCTGATTATCTTCTTTGCATCTATCAGGGTACGATTGCAGCTGCTTCTTATATCCTGGGTACGTTTATATGAAACTAATTTATCAGGGTACTTTTTAGAATTATAAACGTACCCTGGGTACGCTGATATAGTACCCAGGTCGACAATGACCCCTTCAGCCGGACTAACTATAAGAAGCTGAGAACAGAGTGCGAAATGAATACCGCACGAAATGTCTGTATAATTCTTAACAAGCGGAAGTCAAATACTATCTCTGTGTAGAAGCTAGTTCATGGGATTTTCATGATGCAGTGTTCAAATACTTGATTTGCTAGCATTAGCTTAATTAATAAAGATCTTTCCCGCGAAAATGTCTGCAGAAACAGGAAATACAGTTACTTCCCCTTAACGCAACATTGATGACGTAAAACACAAGACAGGTGTCCCTGGGGCAAAATGTTCACAGTTGTTAATAGTTTTCTTTAAAATAACATTAAACCCCATAGCTGTGATTTGTGTTTCCATTTACTTTTAGACTAAACATGATAATTATATCATAAGTTACTGAAAATGTCAGCCTCAAAGACCACAAGTGGAACAAAAACCATCAGGTAGCATATACAAACATCTTTCACTACCTATTCAATTGAGGTATCGGGTCAAGTCGCCCCATGACGTCGCCCCCTGTTCGAGACAAGACGCCGACCGCTCGAAACAAGACATTAATACAACAATTTGAGAATATTTTATTTTAATATATAAATAAAATTAGTCTTAGATAAATGTTCGTTAGTGTCAATAGTGATATATTTTGTTTAGTTGTTGCGAAATGGACTTCATTGTTATTGTTTATGGGAATAAATAGACCGAGTATGAGTCTAAGCCTGAACTGTGTTGATAGGGAATGGTGTCATCAGCTTTTCATTCATGGCAGTAAAATGGAACTTTACCAGTTGTTCTGTTCTGCTTTCTGTGACATGTTAGACATTAAAGGACTTCTTGGCGAGGTCTCAATGATTCTGTGCATACTAAACATAGAACATCCATGGTTAAACTGAATGCCATAAACTGTAAATGGGCCGTTTTTATACAAAACCCTTTGGCTTTGACAGTGTTCATTCAATATGAACTCGAACTCACAATTGAACACCTTTAATCATTGAAAACAACACAAGCTTGCACCATAACGATCTGCCCACGCTTATTATATGACAAACTAATTAGAACTAATTTGGGGTTAATGAGTTATTATACTCATTAACAGTTGTTGGGTCCCAAACTATAATTTAGTAATTTAAAACACTGAAGTTGTTCTAAACCATAATTTATATTTTTGATGTATTTTTCTAATTATATTAACAATTACGTACTAGCATTTCATGTTCAAAAGAATAATTTATTTAGTGGGTGACTTGTCTTGACACAGAGGGGAACTTGTCTTGAATTAGCGGGTGGCGAGTTGTCTTGGGGGCGTCTTGACTCGCATTCCCTATTGATACATTTTCCAAATCAAAGTTCTAATGTTAAAAGTTGCAAAGTCGGCTTGAAAAGAATGATTTTAAAAACTGTATAACAATTTTTTCTATGTCAGTATCTGAAAAAAACCTAACACTTACCTTTTAAATAGTATTTTATTGTGACTAAAATCAAGACTTTGTCAGACAACCTCAAATCTTTGCCTGACCAAGCAAAATTTGTTGCAAATCAGGTCCTACAGACATGCACATTTCTTGTTTGATCTAAGAAATACATTAGATATCAAAAATAAAACTGACACTGCATGCAAGTTGAATTCATTTGACATTCTGCAAGTGCTTTAGCAGACATACTTTTAACTCCGTGTTCATCTTGTATAGTAGTTCCCCTATTATACAATCCATTCACCAGTGAGCACCTGCTTTGTCCGACCAAAACCCTCTTGCACTAAATGTTTCAAAAGTTAAATCATGAAACCCCCCCCCCCCCCCCCTCAAACGCATCCAGCGTGGACAGATTTTTGACACAAGGTCTAATTCCCCTCACGAATAACCATTTTGGTAGCTGGTCAAATTGCCCCAAGGAAAAATCGCCCCTGTCAAAAACGCCCCCACTTTTTGCTAAATTAAGAGCACATATTTATGATTTATCTAAACAGAGATCATAAAATATAAGCAAAGTCAAAAAAATAAATATAATTACGTACTAATTTTTGATTTTTGTAAATGGGTCAATTTTGCTCAGTGTGGGGCAATTTTGCTAATTGTGGCGATTTTGTAAAAGGTTGGGGCTATTTTACAGTAGGGACATTTTTGCAAATAAGGGGTGGTGGGGGGGGGGGGGGTTTCCGTGGGTCAATTTGACTTGTATTCACCATTTTCACTGACCATAAGTTTATTTTGGAAGTCTCAATATAGAACAAATTTCTTTTTAATCGTAAACCAGTATGGAACCAGTTCAACAACCAGTAAATAAAATGAAATAGGATCAGAAAATTTGCCATTATTTAGAACTAGTATGACATCTCTTTTTCAATAGATCATAACAACAATGTTTTTTTTTTAATTTTAAATACTTTGTATTTAATTTATGTGATTCTTGTTCATTTCACATTTCTTACTTATTGATCACATGGTCGGTCAACACTGAGGTTACGGGTTCAAATCGCACTGGAGGCAGGGTGCCCCTGACTCCAATCTTAATTAACAAGGATTGCAAGTTTTCCTACCGAAGGTCACGGTTTTTCTCCGGGTATTCTGTCTTCCATGGAAGCCATGATATAGCTGAAAGTAAACATTGCTGAAAGTGTCGGTAAACATTCAAACAAACAGAAAATCATTTCTTGTTTCCAATCTACTGGCAAAGCCATCTAAACTGTATGCTCTCAAGAACAAACACCCCAGTTACAAGACCACTTTCATGATGCAGATGGCATGGTCTTAAAATGAGGTGCTCATAACTCAATGCCAATTCTAACAGTTTATTGCTCATCATTTTACTGATGTAGACATACATGTACGTTTGTTGTTTTATTTACAGTTATTGTGACCACATAGAAATTTATGTAGTAAGTGGAAAGAAAGTCATAAGTTTAATAGGACAATAAGTATCAGAAAAAAGTCATAATAAAAAAATCACAATTGTTTGTGAAAAAGTTAGTTGGGTTATATAATGTGTGAAAAAGGTCTAATTTTTTAACAATAAAAATAATAATGTAATGAACAAATGATATATATCACCTTTTTCCGCAGTATCATGGCATCTAGATTTTTTAATGAGTCAGAGTATCAGTGAATAATATATAAAAAAAATAGTAACATATACTGTATACATAATATTTTAATGTGAATAAAACTTTTTTTTAAGTATATTTTTGTGTAATATTTCTAGTAATTCATTCTATTATTAAATAACAACCAACATAAATGATGAAATGTTTGACAATTAAGAAAAAAGTACTGCATCAACAGATCTTGATCCTCATGTTTCCTTTCTATTAAGGATAAACTTTTGTGTTAAATGAACTTTTTCACTGTGTCAGTCATGATTACTTGTTGTTTATTCATTCCATTGTTTTTGTTATATGTCATTTTAGCTAACAAGTTGCATATGGGTCATTATCAAAGTTTTACTTTTTTTCTACTATCACTCCAGCATGTAATAAATCACTTGCAATTTACATCATGTACATTGTGACTTTTTTGTGTTACTCCATATTTTTTTACTTTTTGTCCCTGAGTTTTCACATGACTTTCTTTCCGACAAGCTGTATATAGTCTATATCAAGTTTTTATTACAAATAGTTTTGCTAATCATTATATTTTCATGCTAAATTTGTTGTGAAGAAACATTTAAGAAATTAAAATGCATGTAGGTTGAGCAATCAAAAATTTGTGCTAAAATAAAAATCTTCAATTTTTGTAATACATGTATTTACTAGCCAACTGGATTTCAACATTAAATAAATATAAGGTGACAGTCAGTCAGTTACAATAAGAACATTGATGTTGCTACAGTAGCTAATATGTTCAACTCCTATAGTCAACATCTATATGTTACAGCTTTTCAAAGTGCCTTGAAGACTTTTTATTTTCTTATTGTTTTAGGTTGTACATGGTAACATGGAATGTTGGAGATATGAATGCTCCCACAGACTGCACTGACCTCTTACAACTGGACCTGGATCCACTTCCTGATATTTATGCCATTGGGTAATTATGCATATAAACACTGTGTAAGTCACAGTAAACATTGACAGACATCATTTAAAATAATTTTGTTGTTTTTTGTGTTGGAGACGAGGGAGAAAGCTGGATTACCTGGTGAACTCTCTTGACCTTAGGGAATAACTGGCAATGTCAATTAAGGTTGGAGTCAATACACCCTATCAGCAGCACAGTAATGTTCTAACACAACCTCAGTGTACATGTGGAAACACTGTCAATGTAGATGACTACATGTAACTACCCTAACCACTTGATGGCTGCGGCCCACGAGGTACTTGGTATGGTATTTCCACAGGATTTGTTTTAATAATTTTATTAAAGATGTCAAATATTTTTTTATTATTATTTCATTGTGGCTGGGCAGATAGTGGCCTAGTTGACCAATGAGTAACTTGTTATGTCCATCTCATGAGTCATTTTCACAGAAATTCAGGTTCTTAATGTAGTAAATTATATTTGATAGTAATAAAAGATGAAATAAGAAAGAAATTTAACAAGCAGTTGTGTCACACAACTACTATTGGATTAGATTCAATACGTTTAAAGCAATTTTTAGCCATATTGAGGGTACCAGTTTTCTTGGTAAAGCCAAATTTTTGTACTTTCCTGGAATTGTGAATGTAGAAATGTTTAACAGAAAATTTATTGAAGTTTACAGGAGATGACAAGTGGCGTTGACCATGTATCAAATGACTGGACCAAAAGATTAACAGACCTCCTCTCTGCTAAGGGATATTTTAGGGTAAACACTTGCTTTCAACTGGTTTGAAGTATCATAAATCTTGTGGTTTTTATGAGTTTCATGTAATTAAAATTACCTTTGTCATAAAACAGATGTTTCTGGTTTGTAAACCAGTGTATAAAAATGATAAAAAGGAAAAAAATGTAAAATGTTTAAATAGAAGCATTTGTTTGTGTTAATCAAATATAATTTAATTTGCTTTGTAAGCTGAAATCTGATTAATTCAAATCGAGCAACCCATATTATAAGATATAACTTGCGTGACCTATGACCTATTCTTACGCAGTTAAAATTCAAATAGTGCCATGATGTCATCGACGTTTTTACCATACAAATTGCTAAAATTGTTAGTCCAAATTAAATTATAAGGAATATTTCAAATTTCTAAACAGGTTATACGATATAATATGATTTGGGTCAGTTTACACCATGTGGTTTATTAGGTGTAAACAGACCCAAACCATATTATACCGTATAACCTGTTCAGAAATTTTAAGTATTCCTTCAGAAACATATTATGATAATACTATAGTGTTATTAAATGGATGTTGTCATATTTGACCTGTATTATGTCCAATGGAAGCTGTATTAGCCTGGGAGTCAACACCGTGGGCTTATTCAGTTATTTGAGGCACAATACCAATTTCCGAGGACATAAAACATGTTGAATATGAAAACACCCATTTAATGACACTCTTTTTAACCAGTTGAATAAATTTAAGTACCATTTATCATTCACCAATATAGCTATACTCGATCCGCTTCGGCTTCTCATGGACAAAATAGAAGATTACTATGAACAACTGTCAGTATGAAAATGATATTTTCTCCTTGAAAATTTTGCTGTAATTTACGTAATGCAAAAGAATGTGTTTGTTATTAAAATGATATTAAGATATAAATTACCGGACAACAAAAACTTAATTTCTCCATAAAAACTTAATCTTCTGTATTGGCCTTGTTTTTCTGTATTGGGCTTGTTCAATGGATCCATATTATATGGACAATTTCATATGTATTTTACACAACTGGTTAATAAATATATCTGTTCAAATTTCATCAGCCAGAATCTAGCTGTATAATTTGTATTTTTCATATTGTTCATTCATATGACATATAAAAGGAGATATTCAGATCCTTGAATGAGACAATTGATGAGTAGATGAGTATCACTGTGACGGACATATTTAAAAAAAAAATTTTGTGACATAACATTGCTTTATACAATGTAATTGTATGGATATAACAGTTTACATCTTAATTTGGTTCTTTGACATTCCTGTGCTGTAGGTGAAGTCTGTCAGAATGCAGGCCATTCTGCTAGTAACCTTTGTGAAGAGGGCTGACATTCTGAGTTATACACATATAGAATCAGAAATATCCAGGGCAGGCATGGCAGGTTGGTGGGTATGTACTTTTTACCTTGTTGTCTAGCTGACTAATTAAGGGTTGTATCAATTAAACTAGTTTTTGCCATAATTTAGTCTGTTTTTAATTGGTTGCCTTATTTTAAAATTTTCATTTTTTCATTCCCAAGCATAAAATCGTAATTTGTGTTAATTAGCAACGGTCTGTGTTCGCAACGGGTGATAAATACACATAACATACATTATGTGTAGGTACAACTACCTGTATCACGCCAAGACAGTTGTGTATATTTGTGTCACTATAAGATGCGTAGCATCAAGTTGTGATACGGAAGGTATGTAACTGTCGAGACGTGATACTGATAGTTGTACCAGCACTTCAATTTATGTAATAAGTTTATCTAAAATTAAGGATTATAAAAAGGGCAGAACAAAACTGAATGGTTAAAATTTTTTATTATAATATTCAACAAACCATTTTTAAAAAGAAATATAGTCCCTAATGTCACACACATTATGACATCACATTTCATTCATAGATTGAGAGTCAACATTGTTTTCATATAAAATCATAACATTCATTAAGTAGGTCAGACAAAAGTACATCTTGTACTGTGGTTTCATTTATTTTCGTGGGTATCAATTTTCGTGGTTGGAGGAAAAAGGACATTTCGTTGGATTCTTAAATTCGTGGTACGCGGAATCGAAAAAATGAAAGATAGGGGAATTGCTTACAAATTTTCGGTATTCATATACAATCTTAGTCTGTACATCGTTTTTAAGACATAATCGCTCTCATGAGATGACAATTTGTCATGCTGATCACAGAATTTCAAAGAAATTTACGGTACTTTAGTGTCTAACTACCTGTCTTTAAAACGGCGTATTGACTTTTTGTTTTCAAAGGAACATGAAGTAATAAAGATTAAACAGATTTAGTTTTGTAGCCGTAAACATAATTAACATAATTAATAAACATGTCATTGTATGAAACCAATCTAAATAAACAGTTCATTGAAAATTTGTCATACGTTCCCTGGGGCAAAGATTAAGTTTGTTTGTTTGACAATAAACTTGATGATATAATTAGTGGTTTTTTAAGATGGAAATCAGTATAAAAGGTGTTACAAAATAGATTGCTTTATCGATCGTTATTTCAATTAAAAAAGATACTTAAATATTTGTGTATGCATCTATACTTTACAACGAAGAGGCACAACAGGAACTGACGGGATTACGTAATTAAAAATAACTATGTTTCTTTATCAATTTTATTTCTGTTTAGTGTCATAAACACACTAAAGTTGTTCATAATGCAAAATTGTCATATCTATCGAAAACATATCAATACAACGATGCACCTTGAACATCAGTCATCATTATCCATGTAAACAACTGTCTCATAGCAGTTTCTCATGTCAGCTTACTCTATTATAGATTTCTAGAGGTCATTATTCGTTGAATTTCGTGGTCTGTCCCCACCCACAAAAACGACGAAAATTGGTACCCCACGAATAAAAATGAAACCACAGTATCACATAAAAAGATGATACAAGGTTTCGTATCGACCAGGGTAGGCCAACCAGCTCTACATATACATGTAGAATCACAATGAGTCTGTCTGTAGCAGTATAAATCAGTCAGACAAGCTATGTAAAGATAACAACATCTGAGGTTATACAGCTGTTCATGTTTAGCTTCCATGCATGAATAAAAGAATAAGCAGTCACTTTTGTCTACTTGTTTGCCTTGATGGAGAGGAATAATGATCCAATAAAAACTGGTTTAACCCAGACACAACCATGCCAGAATCTTGACTTCGACGGGTTTGTTGCTAGTCCTCCTCACTTTTGTCTTTTCTTCTGTTTACCTTATGCTATTGTTTCACTAATTAAATTACTTTTCTGTTAAATTTTGTAGGGAAATAAAGGTGGAGTAAGTGTGCGATTTGATGTCAACGGTGTAAATCTGATTATTGTTAATGCTCACCTGGCTGCTCATACGGAAAATGTCAAAGAAAGAATAGAGGTAAGTCTTGTTAATGCTCACCTGGCTGCTCATATGGAAAATGTCAAAGAAAGAATAGAGGTAAGTCTTGTTAATGCTCACCTGGCCGCTCATACAGAAAATGTCAAAGAAAGAATAGAGGTAAGTCTTATTGCTAGTGCTCACCTGGCTGCTCATACAGAAAATGTCAAAGAAAGAATAGAGGTAAGTCTTATTGTTAATGCTCACCTGGCTGCTCATACAGAAAATGTCAAAGAAAGAGTAGAGGTAAGTCTTATTGTTAGTGCTCACCTGGCTGCTCATATGGCAAATGTCAAAAAAAAGAATAGAGGTAAGTCTTATTGTTAGTGCTCACCTGTCTGCTCATATGGAAAATGTCAAAAAAAAGAATAGAGGTAAGTCTTATTGTTAATGCTCACCTGGCTGCTCATACAGAAAATGTCAAAGAAAGAGTAGAGGTAAGTCTTATTGTTAGTGCTCACCTGGCTGCTCATACGTAAAATGTCAAAAAAAAGAATAGAGGTAAGTCTTGTTAATGCTCACTTGGCTGCTCATATGGAAAATGTCAAAAAAAAGAATAGAGGTAAGTCTTGTTAATGCTCACCTGGCTGCTCATATGGAAAATGTCAAAAGAAAGAATAGAGATAAGTCTTATTGTTAATGCTCACCTGGCTGCTCATATGGAAAATGTCAAAAAAAAGAATAGAGGTAAGTCTTATTGTTAGTGCTCACCTGGCTGCTCATATGGAAAATGTCAAAGAAAGAATAGAGGTAAGTCTTATTGTTAGTGCTCACCTGGCTGCTCATATGGAAAATGTCAAAGAAAGAATAGGGGTAAGTCTTGTTAATGCTCACCTGGCTGCTCATATGGAAAATGTCAAAAGAAAGAATAGAGGTAAGTCTTGTTAATGCTCACCTGGCTGCTCATATGGAAAATGTCAAAAAAAGAATAGAGGTAAGTCTTATTGTTAATGCTCACCTGGCTGCTCATATGGAAAATGTCAAAAAAAAGAATAGAGGTAAGTCTTGTTAATGCTCACCTGGCTGCTCATATGGATAATGTCAAAAGAAAGAATAGAGGTAAGTCTTATTGTTAATGCTCACCTGGCTGCTCATATGGAAAATGTCAAAAGAAAGAATAGAGGTAAGTCTTATTGTTAATGCTCACCTGGCTGCTCATATGGAAAATGTCAAAAAAAATAATAGAGGTAAGTCTTATTGTTAATGCTCACCTGGCTGCTCGTATGGAAAATGTCAAAAGAAAGAATAGAGGTAAGTCTTATTGTTAATGCTCACCTGGCTGCTCATATGGAAAATGTCAAAAAAAAGATTAGAGGTAAGTCTTGTTAATGCTCACCTGGCTGCTCATATGGAAAATGTCAAAAAAAAAGAATAGAGGTAAGTCTTATTGTTACTGCTCACCTGGCCGCTCATATGGATAATGTCAAAAGAAAGAATAGAGGTAAGTCTTATTGTTAGTGCTCACCTGGCTGCTCATATGGAAAATGTCAAAAGAAAGAATAGAGGTAAGTCTTATTGTTAATGCTCACATGGCTGCTCATATGGAAAATGTCAAAAGAAAGAATAGAGGTAAGTCTTATTGTTAGTGCTCATATGGATAATGTCAAAAAAAGAATAGAGGTAAGTCTTATTGTTAGTGCTCACCTGGCTGCTCATATGGAAAATGTCAAAAGAAAGAATAGAGGTAAGTCTTGTTAGTGCTCACCTGGATGCTCATATGGAAAATGTCAAAGAAAGAGTAGAGGTAAGTCTTATTGTTAGTGCTCACCTGGCTGCTCATATGGATAATGTCAAAGAAAGAATAGAGGTAATCTTATTGTTAATGCTCACCTGGCCACTCTTATGGATAATGTCAAAGAAAGAATAGAGGTAAGCCTTAAAATAGATACAGTATTGTATAGCTTTACAAAAGAAAACACATAAAATTTTGGGTTTTTATTTTTTAATTTAGCATTAAAGGCATTCATCAGTAGACTCAATATACTTAAGGAAACCATTATGTCTCCCCAACTTCATCGGGAGACATATTGTTTTTGTCCTGTCCGTCCATCTGTCTGTCCATCACAAGGTTACTCCGCTCATCTTCACATAAACTACTCAACTAAATTTTACCAAACTTGGTACATAGCAAGTACACATATGTAGTTGTGCCTATTACCGGGAAATTTTGATCCTCAAGATTTTGTAGAAGTTATGGCCATTTGAATTAGAATTTTTCAAAAATTTCTCGTAAATCATGGTTTCCGCTCAACTCCTCTGAAACTACTTAACCAAATTTTATGAAACTTGGTACATAGCAAGTACACCATATGTAGTTGTGCATATTGGCAGGAAATTTTTATCCTCAAAATTTTGTGGGAGTTATGGCGCTTTGAACTTTTAATTTTTCCAGAAATTCCATACAAATAATGGTTTCCGCTTAACTCCTCTGAAACTACTGCACCAAATTTTACAAAACTTGTATGTAGCAAGTACACCATGTTTTGTTGTACATATTGCCAGGAAATTTTTATCCTCAAAATTTTGTGGGAGTTATGGCGCTTTGAACTTTTAATTTTTCCAGAAATTCCATACAAATAATGGTTTCCGCTCAACTCCTCTGAAACTACTGCACCAAATTTTACAAAACTTGTATGTAGCAAGTACACCATGTTTTGTTGTACATATTGCCAGGAAATGTTTATCCTCGAAATTTTGTGGGAGTTATGGCGCTTTGAACTTTTAATTTTTCCAGAAATTCCATACAAATAATGGTTTCCGCTTAACTCCTCTGAAACTACTGCACCAAATTTTACAAAACTTGTATGTAGCAAGTACACCATGTTTTGTTGTACATATTGCCAGGAAATGTTTATCCTCGAAATTTTGTGGGAGTTATGGGACTGTGATCTTAGATTTTTGCTGAAAATCCACATAGGGAACGGGGTAGACATCATTATACCCCCCCCCCCCCCTTTGCAAACTTGTTTGGGGGGTTATATAGGAATCATCCTGTCTGTCTGTCCGTCTGTCCACATCCCTTGTAAGTGCAACTCCTCCTAAACCGCTTGATGAAATTTAATGAAACTTAGCATAAAGGAAGGAAGTACATTATTTGTAGATGTGGATTTTTATTGACCTTGGATATCATTAAGGGGAGATAATTGGACATGAAAGTGAAGCGGGGGGAAACCCTTTGTGAGCGTGCTCACAGTCCAAACTTGTTTTTATATGTAAAAACAAACTTTAATTATATTTATACATTCTTGTTCAGAATTTTTAGTATTGTACACTTATTTTTATAAGCTAACTGGTGTCTTCATTTCTCAAAACTAATCTATACTACAAGTCAGCATGATTTGGTGAAGTTTCTTTGTGTGACAAATGAAAACTGCTTACAGTGTATGGTCAAGCTTATCCACCTTTTGTAGATCCAGAAATGTACAAATTGAAATCAACAATTATTTTCAACAGATAATCAGTGTTTTGAAAATATGAATTTTTTATGCCCCCGCGACGACATGTCGGGGGCATTAAGTTTTACTCATGTCCGTCCTTCCGTCAAGCTTTTCTCAGAAACAGTACATGAGAACAATGTGAAATTAGGCAGGGTGGTTCAGTATCATAAGTTGTACATCCTAAGCGACTTTCAGACCTGTCGGATAACTACTTCCTGTTTGGGACTTCATTTGTACGTAAATACGTCCGTACGTATGTAGGAATTTCCGTCAAGCTTTTCTCAGAAACCGTACATGAGAACAATTTGAAATCAGTATTACAAGTTGTACGTCCTAAGCAACTTTCAGAACTGTCGGACAACTACTTCCTGTTTGGGACTTCATTTAGCTGGGGCATCCATGTCCCATGGACACATTCTTCAATTTTTTTTAGCTCACCTGACCCAAAGGGTCATGTGAGCTATTGTTATCACTTTGCGTCCGTCGGCGTCGTCGGCGTCGGCGTCTGTAAACTTTTTACATTTTAATCTTCTTCTCTGAAACCACTTGGCCAATTGAAACCAAACTTGGGCATAATGTTCATTGGATGGACCTTTACAAAGTTTGTGTTTTTTATTTTGATTGGTAAACCAATATGGCCGCCACCTCAAGACTTAGTTTAACATAGGACCCTATGGGAAAAAAGTTCAAAAGGGCTTCTTCTCTGAAACCGTTTAACCAATCAAAACAAAACTTACTAGCAATATTGTTTAGATGGTCCTCTATAAAGTTTGTGTTTTAGATGGGAATTGGAAATTCAAAATGGCCGCTACTGCAGGACTTAGTTTAACATAGAACCCTATGGGAAAAAGTTTTAAAAGGCTTCTTCTCTGAAACCGGTTAATCAATGGAAACAAAAACTTACTAGCAATATTGTTTGGATGGTCCTCTATAAAGTTAGTGTTTTTTATGGCAATTGGAAATTCAAAATGGCTGCCACCGCAGGACTTAATTTAACATAGGACCCTATGGGAAAAAGTTTGAAAGGCTTCTTTTCTGAAACCGGCCAACCAATGGAAACAAAACTTACTAGCAATATTGTTTGGATGGTCCTCTATAAAGTTAATGTTTTTTATCCCAATCTGATATTCAAAATGGCCGCCACCGCAGGACTTAGTTTAACATTGGAGCCTATGGGAAAAATGTTAAAAAGGGCTTCTTCTCTGAAACCGGTTAACCAATCAAAACAAAACTTACTAGCAATATTGTTTGGATGGTCCTCTATAAAGTTTGTGTTTTTTATGGCAATTGGAAATTCAAAATGGCTGCCACCGCAGGACTTAATTTAACATAGGACCCTATGGGAAAAAGTTTGAAAGGCTTCTTTTCTGAAACCGACCAACCAATGGAAACAAAACTTACTAGCAATATTGTTTGGATGGTCCTCTATAAAGTTAATGTTTTTTATCTCAATCTGATATTCAAAATGGCCACCACCGCAGGACTTAGTTTAACATTGGACCCTATGGGAAAAATGTTAAAAAGGGCTTCTTCTCTGAAACCGGTTAACCAATCAAAACAAAACTTACTAGCAATATTGTTTGGGTGGTCCTTTATAAAGTTTATGATTTTTATGCCAACTGGAAATTCAAAATGGCCACTACCGCAGGACTTAGTTTAACATAGGACCCTATGGGAAAAAGTTTTTAAAGGCTTCTTCTCTGAAACCGGTTAATCAATGGAAACAAAAACTTACTAGCAATATTGTTTGGATGGTCCTCTATAAAGTTTATGTTTTTTATGGCAATTGGAAATTCAAAATGGCCAACTCCCCCGCAGGACTTAGTTTAACATAGGACCCTATGGGCAAATAAAAAAAATCTCTATACAACTGGTTAACCAATGAAACAAAGCTTTCTAGTAATATTGTTTGGATGGTCCTATTTAAAGTTTATTGAAAATTACAGGACTTACTTTAACATCAGGGAAATGCCATCTTGCCTATAAAATCAGGTGAGCGATACAGGCTCTTAAGAGCCTCTGGTTTTTTGAAAGGGTGATTTTCCATAATAAAGTTTAACTCTCTCTAGAATGAAACTTTAAGCTAATTGAATACAATTTTTGTCTGTTTGAAACCCTTGGGAAATATTGCTTGTGGTTTGCACATGAAAAGTCTCTGGGTTTGTCTGAATACCATAGAATATTACTTAAGCAGACGAACCTTCGTAAACATCATATGATCCCTTTAAAAAGTAAAATGGCTGACGTTCAATGTAAAATTCCCATGTAAATAACAGAGGCATTGTATGGAATAAGGATGTGTTATCATTTATTGATTTCTTCCATTGGATTTTTGTAATAAAATGGTACAATATGAAATAATTAAAAATGCACACAAAAAAATCACTTCACAAGGGGGTGACCTGTAGTATATACAATTTATGCTGAACCTTTATAGCAACATTATTTCATTCAATTGGCCAAACTATTTTTTCTATTCTTATCCAGATTATATCAATGGTTAATTTGCTTGAATTTTGTTTAATGCTGCAATTCTTGATCTATATCATGGTATCCAGATTTTATATGGGGATATTTAATTTGCTGAAGTAACCCGTCAAATCACTCAAGCGATATACAAAAAATGTAGATGACTACATAGACCATCCCCCCTTTATGCTCCTCAAGTAAAAATGAAGTTGGTAGCTGTTGTCATCTGTCAGCTGTGGTTGCTAACTATGCCTCAATCGTATTATCCTTATGGTGCCTAATTAAAATAATTGTGATTATGTATGGCTATAAATAGAAGAAATGGGTAAAATTCAAGTAATTTTCTCATATCTTAAATATGGTAAAATTCTGGCTTGGCAAAAGATCCATTCATTTGGATACAATTAT
Source organism: Limnoperna fortunei (assembly GCA_944474755.1). Lineage (NCBI taxonomy): Eukaryota > Metazoa > Mollusca > Bivalvia > Mytilida > Modiolidae > Limnoperna > Limnoperna fortunei. The sequence continues at coordinate 57,839,219 of OX104121.1, read as the reverse complement.
CAGACAAATTTTTAGTTATTGCTTATAATGATCATTTTTTATCAATTGAGCATTTTTACATTTTGTCTTAAGAACTATAAAAAAGAGACATAAACTGCAAACAGTAAAAATGGTCAGCAAGGAATTACATTATAAAGCCCATTTTGGAAATTTATATTAACCAGTTCTGTTTTTATTGCAGGATTTTCATACCATTTTAGACACCCAGAAATTTAGAGATAAAGATGTGGACCATATACTAGACCATGAGTAAGATTAGGATTTTAAGAGGTCTATATATAGTTTGTAAAATGAAGTTTTTTCACCAAAACTCTAACAGGATTTTCATATGCTATCCAAAATGATTTGCCTATATATGTAATTTATTGTAATACCAGGTCTCAATGGCATAGTTTACAGACAGTGCATAGTAGTCTGAAGAAAATTGGTAACCTATGGTGCCATAATATTGTCATTAGTGTCAGATACCTTATGATATTTTATTTACAGATTGATACAATCAGTCATCCTACCCTTCAGAAACTCAGAGCTATTAAAAATTTCATTGACAGGATAGACAGATATACAGCTGTATCAGTTTAGATTTGTTTGATCTCATTACATATACTCAACAATGCCCCAGTTTCATGCTGATGAGGTGTGTTGATAAATGTTCTATATGTAGTTGGTTTCTGTTTCATGCAGATATTAAATAAATTTTCCCCCGTTTACATTGTGTGTTTTTTACTTCCAGCTATGTATTTTTTATGGGGGATTTGAACTTCCGACTGGAAAAAGTTAGCAGAAATTTTGTAGAGAGAGCGATTTTGCACAATGACATAAAGTCATTAATGGAATATGACCAGGTCGGTAACATCTATTGTTATATGTTTGCATTCATAATGAATAAAAATCGGGACAAATATGAAGTACTGTCGAGGAACCGGTTATCGCGCGTCAGGTGATTCCGCGCATGTTACGTATCATCCAGTTACAATATATTTTTTTTAAATACATATTTAATTTAACCTTCCATAGACAAATTGTTGTCTTTATATTACATTTTTGGACGTTTAATTCTGCAGTGTAATTTTTATGAACATTCGTTTCTTAAATATCATAAAAAACGCTAACCTGAAACACAGGATCTTTAAAACTTCAAACAATCTTCAGTATATCAATGACTGTTTGATTTCTTACATTGTAAAAATTTAACTGTTTCATCAATGTTTAACTTTAGAATTGTTACCAAAAAAATCTTTTCTGAATTCAATCCTGTATTGATTTGTTATGCACATGTGCGATATCACCGGACATACCATTGTTTACATAATACCAGGTCATGCTGAACAAAATGACAAAATTAAATACTTTGCAGACGAACTTCATCAAATTGGGTTGTATGTTTTAAAAATAATATATTCAAAGATAATAAAACATTCAATTTTCATGATTAAATATTATTTCTGAAACTAAAAAAATTTACAAACATTTCTTAGGTGCGCGATAACACTGGACTACTCTGTACTGATTTATATGATGAATGATAGGTTCTTACATATCTTGTTGTTAAAGACTGAGTGAACTTCCACTTCCACTTATATCTTTTCGCTCATCTCAATGTGCTCCACTCATGAAAAGACATGAGTGGAAGATGGCACTGTCTTTCCAAAAAATATAATAAAGTACCTATTTCATCCGTAAACCAACAACTTTCACATCTCACTATCCTATATACACTACATTGTTTAAGAATCCATTGTCTCCAGCATCCAATCAGAACACCCGAAACAGGAACCTTTTTGTGTTACTATAACATTCTTGTTTCGTGCATCTTCATTGGATGATGCAACAAGTACAGATGTGTGCGCGTGAGCACATCTGTACTGGGTCATCTGTGCTACAGGTTAAAATACAACAAGATTTAAATTGTGTAGAACAATGGTGTCATGAAAATAACATGTTCATAAATTCAAATAAAACAAAATGTATGATAATTGGAACTAGACAAAAACTTTCCTCACAAGAGAATGAACTTTGCCTTACAATTTCTTCCAATAAACTACAAAATTCGACATGTGAAAAATTATTAGGAATCAAAGTAGACCAACAACTAAATTGGTCCAGTCAGGTAGACGTAGTCTGTTCCACAATTTCATCTAGAATTTATCTTCTTTCAAAAATCAAACAATATTTAAATCTTGAATTAAGAAAATTATTTTACAATGGATATATTCTACCCCTAATAGATTACTGTTGTATAATATGGGGCAGCTGTAATAATGAAGGACTAAACAGAATTTTAAAACTGCAAAAAAGAGCAGCACGACTTATTATGGATGCTGATCCATTAACACCTTCAGAACCTTTATTTAAATATCTTGGCTGGATGAAAATTGAAGAAAGAATTAAATATCACAAATGTCTACTTACTTTCAAATGCTTAAAAAATGAGGCTCCAGATTACCTCAATAAAAGATTTTCATATATTTCTGAAACGAACCCATATGCTCTAAGAAATGCCTTAAAAGGTAATCTCAATGTCCCTAAACCAAAAACTGAACAATTCAAAAAATCTTTTGTATATTCAGCCCCATTGCTATGGAATAACTTACCACCTTCAGTGCGTGAATCTATTAGCACCAATGTATTCAAGACAAATATTAAAAACTACTTATTATATTCTTCAGACCATCAGGACAATGTATAACTTTTCACCAATTTGTATGTTACTTTCTGTACACTTGTATATTTTCTGTATATGTAATGTTTAAAATTGTCTCACAATTTGATCAATGTATGCTGTACTACATTATTTTCTTTGGTTTAATATGAGGGCCTCAGGGAAGATTAGTGTAGCTAACTGAGTTTACCCTCATAAAATAAAGTATTATTATTATTATTATTATTATTATTATCAGAAACCTGCAATTTATGGAAGAATTTATAAGTTGATTGATTGAGGAAAAGGATATTGTGGATTATGATTATTTTCCTGCCAAAGATCAGGAGTTTTCTCCAGGTATTCTAGCTTCTTCCCTAAAAAAGTGGGCTTAAACACCATTCAAACAAACAATGTAAGTCCCTCATGACACACTAAAATTTTATTAAATGTATATCTATCCACAGCCGTTTGTGTTTGCAAGCATAACTCAGCTGTATATCTGTTAGCCTGCTTTGTGAAAAAAGCTGGTATAAGTTTATATTTAATTAATGTTTGACCTCATTAAATGCACTCTGCCAAGACCCAGGTAACCCAGTAAACTCCCTAACCACCCCTGTTTGAGCAAATAATGTTTACATTGAAGAAAAGAATTTTAACAATGATCAAGCTTCAAGAAATAACTGCAATATTACTAATCTGTAAAACATGTAAAGTCTACAGTTTTAACAATCAATGTTTTATTTTATAGCTACTGCAGTGTATGGAAGAAGATCTAATTTTTGTAGATTTTGAAGAAGGAAAAATAACATTCCCTCCAACATTCAAGTATGACCCAGGGACAGATGTATATGATACAAGGTAAGTTTGTTATTGACAGCTTCCTCGGTGGTCTAGGGAGATGATTGGTTGAAATAGTGCAGTGTGGTTTCCATGGGTGATTAAGTTGCCCATATATGTCCAGCTTAGTAGGTTCTCTAGAAAAATGGAAAACAAGAATGAATGTTGTATTTGTACAAAAATGTTGAAAATCTGTTGAAAATCTTGACACAATGGACCAAAGCCACTATTAACAGACAATGATTGTTTCAGAGGACTTATTTAATGATTCTTACATGTTTGGAAGATCAGCCTTTGAAAACACATACTATATGGATTCAATGTTTTAATATTATCAACAATTCTATTAAAATTTATGGTAACTATGATTTTCTGTACACTATATGATAAACATTCGTTCACTAATATTTGGGTAACAATTTAGATGTAAGCCATGTTTCATTCCAGCCCTAAGCAAAGAGTACCTGCTTACTGTGATAGAATATTATGGTTTGTCCATGAAGATTCATTTGAGAACATGCAGCTGTCTGTCAAACAGTTGTCATATCAGTCACATATGTCATATAAACTCAGTGATCATAAGCCAGTATCAGCACTGTTTGAACTACAGGTACAGTTAAATTACATGATTATCAGAAATTTGGATCCTTCCCAAGGTCCAGGGCTTTCACCTGGTACTCTGGCTTACTCGTCCAATAAAAACTGGACACCATGGTATACATGTAGTTGAAAATGGTTTAAAACCCTATTTTAACAAAGAAATAATTTATAATAAAACATATCAATAAGTGGGCAAAAAACAACAAAGTTTGTTGCCAACAACATTTACTGTTTCTATATACTACCCAGACTCCTGTTACCTGGTATAAATTGTGGAGCACATGTCTTGATTTGGCCAATGTATTAATTTTGACATGCCTAGTGTACAGGTTTTGCCATCATTACCCCTCCCCAAGGGGGCCTTGCTGGCCGAGTGGTCAAGGTAGGTCGTCTACTATTGATCACATTGTCTGTCAACACTGGGATTGCGGGTTTGATTCTCACTGCATGCAGTTTGTACTCGACTCCAATCTTAATTTACAAGTATTGCCAGTTTTCCTACGGCAGGTCGTTTGTTTTCTCCGGGTACTCCGGCTTCCTCCCCAATAAAAACTGAATGCCATGATATAACAGAAAAATTGCTGAAAGTGGCGTAAGAACACCATTCAAACAAACAAAACCCCTGTCCAAGGTAATAATCTGACTTATGTTATCTTCACCCATATGACTAACCCTCCTTACAGTATTAATTTGACTTTTGTTGATGTTAAAGGTTTATGCTTAAACTACCCTTCTCCAGAGTAATAATCTGACTTTCAAACATTTTATAGGTTTACCCATCATCACCTCTCCCCAGGGGATTAATTTGACTTTTGTTGATTTTACAGATTTACCCATTGCCACCCCCTCCCCAGGGGATTAATTTGACTTTGTTGATTTTACAGATTTATCCATTACCCCCCTTTCCACTGCCAGTTATATTCGAACACATTAAATCCTCCACACAGTGGAAGAGTAACGGTGAGGAAAATGTACATTATAAGTTTGACATCAGTCCAAACTTAGAACATCGACCAGATAAATGGGATTGGATAGGATTATATAGGGTAAGTGGTCACATGGTATGATAGTGTTGCTGCATACGATGTTGTCGGGTATAGCTAGAAACTGCTTAGTCCATAAACCTAAAGTAATGAAGGATAACATAAATTTTTCTGTAACTTCAGTAATCTATTCTATATACAACACTTCAGACATTAAACATAATATTAGACTAAAAACTATATAACAGACAAGAAAGGAGTGATAGTAGAGTATATTCTGAGGGTTGTATCTTCTAAACAATCTGAGACAAGCCACACCCTACTATCGTTTGTCTAAAACAAAGACTTTTATCGTATAGTTGGAAAACAAATGCTGTTATCATATTAAAGAAAAAGGAAGGCTAATTTGGGAAAATAAGGTAATAGGTCAGTTTTTGCCTTAATTAAAATTAAAAGAAAATTTTATTTTATGAAAATAAAATATAGAAGTAAAAATAGATATAAATACAAATTAAACGATAAAAGACTGTAAATTCAAAAAAGTATATTCAATTAAGAAATAAGTCTGCAAATAATTATGCGTGGATTATTACATCTTATATATATAAAAGTAGGCATTTCCCACAATGTATCCAAAAATATGTAAATTAGTGTTAAACTGCATCCTCTTACTAATGTATTTCTGCCTTTCAGGAAAATTTTACAAGTATACGAGACCAGGTGGCTTATGTATATGCTATGCAAGGTGCCAAGATGAATTCAGATGGCTGTTCGTTCGTTACATTCCGTAACTCATCAATAGAACCAGGGAAATACAGACTTATGTATATAAGTGAATATAAAGACTCAATGTTAGGAATGAGTGATGTATTCCAGGTAATAATCTATAAATAACCCATTATCATGTGATCACTGTAGTCATGTGATTAACATATATGCCATCCACTACAGACCTCAGAAATTGTTACGAATTTAGCCCTAACATTACATTGTTACAATTTACAGTCTATTCTGTATAGATTAAGGGTCATTATACCCCCCGCAAACTTGTTTTGGGGGTATATAGGAATCACCCTGTCTGCCTGTCTGTCTGTCCGTCTGTCCACATCCCTTGTAAGCGCTTCTCCTCCTAAGCCGCTTGACAGATTTTGATGAAACTTAACATAAAGGAAGTAAATCATATGTAGATGTGCATAAAGAATTTTCGTCTGTCTGATATTATTCAGGGGAGATAATTGGACTTGAAGGGGTATCCCTTTGTGAGTGTGCTCACAGTCCACACTCGTTTATTTTTGTCCAGGACAGTTACCAGATCAAATGTCGAACTAAATCATTTTACGGAAATCTTTTCATAAAAAAGTTTTACTGATGGCATCAAAGCATCACTGGATTAGAATATTTTCAATTTTGTGTAAAAATCATTTCTAAACTGTAAGTTAAAACCCAGTTATCAAACTTAGCCATCTTTTTTTTTCTATTCCAGGTTGTATCATGACATCATCAATAACTGAGGAATATTTTTAGACACTGATGACAGACGACAAAAGCATCTATTTATAATTTTTATACAGCTGTTTTTTAGCCATTTTATACAGTTTTATAAGGTATTATTTTGATATTGACTTGCTTCATGTTAGAAGCTCAGTCATGACAGAAACTGGTAAGAATGTTTGTTTTAAGACTTTTTTAGACCAATCTATTAAATTTTAATGTTATTAAGTATTTTAAATGATATAAACTTTGCCTTCTTATTGCTGTTAGTAAGATGATAGATTTTTATACAGAATATTTATATTTACCTTTATAGTCTTCATACCAATAACTTGTTTGTTTTACTTTTTACTTCCTTGTTTCTTTGTCTGACTATTTATAGTCCCTTAATTAAATTCCATTTTATATTAAAACAGTTGTCCAGGGACAAAATAGGAGAGATTAGATACTATTATTTTTTTTGTTTATTGCTCAAAATAATTTTTTTTCATAGTATTATTTCTGTAGTCTCCACTCCCAGTTAATCATGTAGTTGACAATGTGTTTTAACTGGAAAAAGTAGGAAGGCTCGTTAAACCTCAAGATTTCTTTTTTTTTTCGTTCTTTTTTTCTTGTCAACATTTTTTTTATGACTAATTCAATTGGTCAGTCATAATTTGAAAAATCAACTAATGTTTCAGAATGAAAATATGGGTAAAATAGGATGTGTTTGTCATTTATATATATATCAAAAGTTTTATGGCCCTGGTAGCCGGGTGGTTCAGTTAGTTAGTATTCTACTATTGATCAAGAACCTATCAACGCTGAAGTTTTATGGCCTTGTAGCCGGGTGGTTAAGTTAGTTAGTATTCTACTATTGATCAAGTACCTATCGACGCTGAGGGGGAGGGTTAGAGTCTCACTTTGGACAGAGTGTGCAAGTATTCCGACTAGTGGACAAGGGTTTTCCATGGTTATTCTGGCTTCGTCCAATAAAAACTAAATGCAGTTCTGAAAAAATGAAGATATTAAAGCCAAATTTCTACTTTTGTAATGCAGCCATCTTGGATGATGGGCAAATCTATCTGGTATCATTTTGAAAAAGGGACAATCGATTGGGTTCAACCATCGAGGCTTCAGTTCAAATTTTAAACTATTTTGCTTAAAAGGAAAAGAAGCTGGCATTCATTGCAATATCACCTCTATGTTTATTCATAGTAACTGTGGTTTAGAGTCTTTTTTTTTCAAAGGATAATTTAAACCAACTTTGGTTGTGGCCTATTTTGTTCAAAGGAAACTAAAATTTTTTAATTTATGATAAGCATCCTGACAGAGTTCAAATGATGACAGTTGCTCCTATAGACAGGCCCTTTAGCTAAACTGAAACAAATGTAGAAAAACACATTGTAGTACATACACTTTATATTAAATAATTCATGGCTAAGAATTTGCTCAATTTCTATATAGCATAATGTTTCAGTCTTACATAAAATGTATGTACCTCATTGAAATAAAACTTTTTTATTAATCCTGCCGAAACATTCATTGTCTACATATCTTTGATGGTACTAGTTATTATGGATTGTGTATATTCTTGTTATACAGGTATTCCTGCATCTATATGTTAAACATTGAAAGCATACTAGTAATGATTTCTATGTTGTTACTGTTTGTACATATATTCATCATATTTCAGAGAAAGGTTCATCTTCTTATATATAGTCATAAACAGAACTCTAAAGTGACTTTGCTGCCCACCATTTTAGAAAAATCGCTGTCAATTTTAATACAAATTCAGCTGTCCATTTTAGATAGAATTTTCCGAATTAATATTTTTGTGTTAAAATTCCATTTTGGGGGCTTTTTGTGTTCTTATTAACTTGGTGCTGGTGAGTTGTAATGATGAGTTGACATAATAGATAAGCTTGATGTTTATTGTAGAAGAATGAATGGCAAATACTTAGAAAAACAGTTAATATATTATTATATATATGGTTTATTCAAAAGATTTTTATTTTTAGTTTAATTACTGGTAAAACCAGCTTTTTATATTTTATAACTTTTATAAACATTTAGTTGTGTACTGTTTTATAATTGTCAATGTTTTTGTCTCCATTTAATAAATGTAAAATGTACAAACTATTACACATCAGTATGAATATAGTTATTTATAATTTTTATCTGGTAGGCCATGACACATGCTGATCTTTCCATCCTTAGGAAATAAAAATGCTTAATTGTAAAACTGATACCATCTTCACTTATCATTTTTCTTATGGTTGATATCATGAGCTGGTAGATAAACACAATAATTATTGGATAATTAATTGGGCGGAATTAATATCCAAAATATGATCACGAGTGCCGCATAACGCAACTAATTAAACGAGTGCACGGAACTTGTTCCGCGCACGAATTTAATCTGATGCTTTATGCGGCACGAGTGATCATATTTTGGATATTCACGATGCCCAATTGATTATCCTATTTATTATATAGATTAAAATTGTTTTCGTAAAATTTTAATGCTTAATCCTAAATTTTATGAACGGCGGATGAATATCTGTATAGTTCAAAACCATTGTGACATTTTGGCGGGAAAAATCCCGAGAGTGAAAATAAACGATAATTTTCACATGTGATTTACCATGATTTCTGTCACTCAGAAAAATTCGTTATTTCATCTCTATCTATATAATAATTAAACTTAATAGTCTTCACATGTCCTGAAATAAACTTACCCCAATGTGACTAAATAAAGAGGTTATGTTAGTGAAACAGGAAACACTTATCAACATGTAAGGTTTTACTGTTGTTATTGTAAAAATTCATGTGTACTTTATGGTGTGTCGCCCTCAGATTGTGATCTTTGTCCAACTTATAGTCTACAAGATGAGTGTGTTCTGTCAAATTTCAAATAAATTGTGGTTTGTCTAAGTTACTTCTTCAGTAAATATTCATTCATAATTAATACCTTAATCAGTTCCTACCAACTATAATAAAAATGTTTTCACATCAGTTTCAGCATTATAATGGAAGCATATGTGTTCTAATTGGCCAAATAACATGAAGGCATTTACATATACATGATATATTGATATACATATAATAATGGTTTCTGTGCAATAACTGGACACATTTGTAATGTGTTCTGCATGAATTACTTGTTGATTACTCTCATTAATCTTATATTTGCACTTGGGAATCACAAACATTTGGGTGTAATTAATTTTATACCAATTACCCATTAGATGTTAGATTGGTGGTTCTAGGGCAGTAAATTTGAGTAGTTAACTGATATCTATTACAGTTATTCAATTTTTTAAAGTGATTTGCATGAATGTATAATAATTGACAATGTACAATAATTGACTGGAATGCAACAAGTTCTCCTTGTTGATGTATCATTGCATTTTTGTTCACGCCGCAATGTGACAGAGGGTGTCTGTGCGTCTGTCCTTCCTTTCATCATATTTTTGTGGACACAACTCCTCTGAAACTGCTTAACATATTTTGTTCAAATTTTGTAGGAATGTTATTCATCATATGTAGTTGATCATATGTCAACAACATCTTGATTTGACAAATTTTATAAGGGTTAAGGGACTTTATCAACTTGGTGCACTTTTTGTGGACAGATTTCTTTGATATTTAGTGAATTTTAATTGTTACGATGGCCAGATGTGCATACTCTACCATTATTTTGATTCGTCAAATTTGTTGGAGTTTTGGGACTTTTACCGTTTAAGCAATATAATACAATGTAGATCTTGTGGACGCATCTCTTCTGAAACCGCTTGAAAAATTGCTTCGTTATTTGGTAGGATGAATTAGTATGATGTGTAGATTTGCACACTCTACCATCATTTTGATTCGTCAAAATTTGTACGAGTTATGGGACTTTGATCATTTCAGTAATATAATACAATGGTAGATAATGTGGACGCATCTCCTCTGAAACTGCTTGATGGATTACTTTGATGTTTGGTAGGATTAATTGTTATGTGTATAGATGTGCATAGTATATCATCCTTTTGATTTATCAAATTTTGTAGGAGTTATGTAACTGACCATTTCAGCCATATAATACAATAATAAATCTAGTGGGTGCATTTCTGAAACCTTTCAATGGATTACTTTGATTTTAATAGGATTAATTGTTGTGATGTGTAGATGTGCATACTGGACCACCATTTTGATATGTCAAATTTTTTAGGAGTTGTGGGACTTTTACTTTTTTAGCAATATTGAAAACTATCGAAAGCAAATTTTATCAAGCACTCTACTGAAGTTAGCACATTCTGATGTAGTTGCTTAGCTCTTCACAAATACCTGTCCAAACAGTTCTAATATTACATGCTTATTAGTTTGTCTTGAAACTAAATGTATTACAAAAAATACATTTTCCATATTAGCTTTTCACCTCTCTCAGTCAATTCTATATTTCAGTGGCTGGGGACATTTGGTTCTGTGTAGCATCTTGCCCTTGTTAATATTCTCATATAATCTTACATTTGTGAATTTGAATTTCTTACTGTGTTTTCATATTATCTATAAAAATATGGCTATAATTTAAATGTAGACAGAAGTATATAGATCTTACTATGATTTTTTTATATATTAATAAATGTATATATTGTTTTTTTTTAAAAACATGTATTGATAAACTATTTTCAGTCCAAAGATAGTTATTAATATAAAAAACATATCTTAATATTAAAGTTTATGCCAAAACTTGTTATGAATCAAGATATCAGTTAAAACATATATTGTAATTTGAATTCTAGTTAGTCTGACATTTTTGGGGAATGTTTGATTAATTGGTAACAAATCAATAATAAAATAGAGTTGCATCTATGACATCTCAGTGTGGTTTGTTGCATTCGGTGTACATCTCTGACATCAAAGTGTCGTTTGTTGCATTCGGTGTACATCTCTGACATCAAAGTGTCGTTTGTTGTGTTCTGTGTACATCTCTGACGTCACATTGTCGTTTGTTGCATTCTGTGTACATTTATGACATCACACTGTCATTTGTTGCCTTCTGTGTACATTTATGACATCACAGTTTTATTTGTTGCATTCTGTGTACATCGGTGACATCAAAATGCCGTTGTTGCATATTGTGTACATCGCTGGCATCACAATGTCGTTTGTTGCATTCAGTGTACATCCCTGACATCAAAGTGTCATTTGTTGTGTTCTGTGTACATCTCTGACATAAAAGTTTCGTTTGTTGCATTCGGTGTACATCTCTGACATCAAAGTGTCGTTTGTTGCGTTTTGTGTACATCTCTGGCGTCACATTGTCGTTTGTTGCATTCTGTGTACATTTATGACATCACACTGTCATTTGTTGCCTTCTGTGTACATTTATGACATCACAGTTTTATTTGTTGCATTCTGTGTACATCGGTGACATCAAAATGTCGTTGTTCCATCTTGTGTGCATCTCTGACATCAAAGTGTCGTTTGTTGCATTCGGTGTACATCTCTGACATCAGGGTGTCCTTGGTTGATTCTGTGTACATCCCTGACAGCACAGTGTCATTTGTTGTGTTCTGTGTACATCTCTGACGTCACATTGTCGTTTGTTGCATTCTGTGTACATTTATGACATCACAGTGTCGTTTGGTGCATTCTGTGTACATTTATGACATCACAGTGTCATTTGTTGCATTCTGTGTACATCGGTGACATCAAAATGCCGTTGTTGCATATTGTGTACATCGCTGGCATCACAATGTCGTTTGTTGCATTCAGTGTACATCTCTGACATCAAAGTGTCGTTTGTTGCATTCGGTGTACATCTCTGACATCAAAGTGTCGTTTGTTGCATTCGGTGTAGATCTCTGACATCAAAGTGTCGTTTGTTGCATTCTGTGTATATCTTTGATATCACAGTGTCGTTTGTTGCGTTCGGTGTACATCTCTGACATCAAAGTGTCATTTGTTGCGTTCGGTGTACATTTATGACATCACATTGTCGTTTGTTGCATTCTGTGTACATCTATGACATCATTGTCGTTTATTGCATTCTGTGTATATCTTTGATACAACAGTGTCGTTTGTTGCATTCTGTGTATATCTTTGATACCACAGTGTCGTTTATTGCATTCTGTGTATATCTTTGATACCACAGTGTCGTTTATTGCATTCTGTGTATATCTTTGATACCACAGTGTCGTTTGTTGCATTCTGTGTATATCTTTGATACCACAGTGTCGTTTATTGCATTCTGTTCATCTCTTGACATTACAATGTCGTTTGTTGTATTCTGTGCACATCATTGGCATCACTGTGTCACTTGTTCCATTCTGTAAATCTCTTGACATCATAATGTCATTTGTTTGTATTTTGTGTACATCTCTGACATTACAATGTCGTTTTTTGTATTCTGTGTACATTTCTGACAGCACAGTGTGGTTTGTTGAGTTCTGTGTACATCGCTGACGTCACAGTGTCGTTTGTTGCGTTTTGTTTACATCCCTGACATAACAGTGTCGTTTGTTGTGTTCCGTAAACATATCTGATATCACAGTGTTGTTGGTTGTGTTCTTTGTATATGTCGGACATCACATTGTCGTTTGTCGCGTTATGTGTACATCTCTGACATCACAGTGTCGTTTTTGCGTCCTGTTCATATATTTGACATCACAGTGTCGTTTGTTGTGTTATGTGTACATCATCGACATCGGTGTCATTTGTTGCGTTTGGTCAAAATGTCGGTCATCCAGTGTAGTTTGTTGCGTTGCGTGTACATCTCTGACATCAGTGTCTTTTGTTTCGTACTGTTAATATATCTGACATCACAATGTCGTTTGTCGCGTTCTGTGTACATCTCGTACATCACAGTGTCGTTTGTTGCGTTCTGTGTACATCTCTGACATCACAATTTTGTTTGTTGCATTCTGTGTAAATCTTTGACATCATAGTTTCATTTGTTGTGTTCTGTGTACATCTCTGACATCATAGCGTCGTTTTTGCGTCCTGTTCATATATATTTGACATCACGGTGTCGTTTGTTCAGTTATGTGTACATCTCTGACATCGATGTCGTTTGTTGCGTTCTACGAACATGTATCACATCCAGTGTCGTTTGTTGCGTTATGTGTACATCTCTGACACAACTGTCTTTTGTTGCGTCCGGTGCATCTATCTCGCATCACCGTGTCTTTTATTGCGTTCTGTGTACAAGTCGAACATCACAGTGTCGTTTGTTGCGTTCTATGTACATTTCTGACATCACAGTGTTATTGGTTGCATGTGTACAAGTTGCACATCCAGTGTCGTTTGTTGCGTTCTATGTACATTTCTGACATCACAGTGTTATTGGTTGCATGTGTACAAGTTGCACATCCAGTGTCGTTTAATGCGTTCTATGTACATTTCTGACATCACAGTGTTATTGGTTGCATGTGTACAAGTTGCACATCCAGTGTCGTTTGTTGCGTTCTATGTACATTTCTGACATCACAGTGTTATTGGTTGCATGTGTACAAGTTGCACATCCAGTGTCGTTTGTTGCGTTCTATGTACATTTCTGACATCACAGTGTTATTGGTTGCATGTGTACAAGTTGCACATCCAGTGTCGTTTGTTGCGTTCTATGTACATTTCTGACATCACAGTGTTATTGGTTGCATGTGTACAAGTTGCACATCCAGTGTCGTTTGTTGCGTTCTATGTACATTTCTGACATCACAGTGTTATTGGTTGCATGTGTACAAGTTGCACATCCAGTGTCGTTTGTTGCGTTATGTTTACATTTCTGACATCACAGTGTTATTGGTTGCATGTGTACAAGTTGGACATCACAATGTCGTTTGTTGCGTTCAGTGTACATTTCTGACATCACAGTGTTATTGGTTGCATGTGTACAAGTTGCACATCCAGTGTCGTTTGTTGCGTTATGTTTACATTTCTGACATCACAGTGTTATTGGTTGCATGTGTACAAGTTGGACATCACAATGTCGTTTGTTGCGTTCAGTGTACATCTCTGACATCACATTGTCGTTTGTTGGGTTCTGTGTACATCTCCGACATCATAGTTGTGTTCTGTGTTTATCTCTAACCTCACAATGTCGTTTGTTGCATTCTGTACATCTCTTGACATCACGGTGTCGTTTGTTGCATACTGTACATCTCATGACATCACAATGTCGTTTGTTGCATTCTGTACATCTCTTGATATCACAGTGTCGTTTGTTGCATTCTGTACATCACAGTGTCGTTTGTTGCATTCTGTACATCTCATGACATCACGGTGTTGTTTGTTGCATTCTGTACATCTCTTGATATCACAGTGTCGTTTGTTGCATTCTGTACATCACGGTGTTGTTTGTTGCATTCTGTACATCTCTTGACATCACGGTGTCGTTTGTTGCATTCTGTACATCTCGGTGTCGTTTGTTGCATTCTGTACATCTCTTGATATCACAGTGTCGTTTGTTGCATTCTGTACATCTCTTGACATCACGGTGTCGTTTGTTGCATTCTGTACATCTCTTGACATCACGGTGCCGTTTGTTGCATTCTGTACATCTCTTGACATCACGGTGCCGTTTGTTGCATTCTGTACATCTCTTGACATCACGGTGCCGTTTGTTGCATTCTGTACATCTCTTGATATCACAGTGTCGTTTGTTGCATTCTGTACATCTCGGTGTCGTTTGTTGTATTCTGTACATCACGGTGCCGTTTGTTGCATTCTGTACATCTCTTGACATCACGGTGCCGTTTGTTGCATTCTGTACATCTCTTGATATCACAGTGTCGTTTGTCGCATTCTGTACATCTCGGTGTCGTTTGTTGCATTCTGTACATCTCTTGATATCACAGTGTCGTTTGTTGCATTCTGTACATCTCGGTGTCGTTTGTTGCATTCTGTACATCACGGTGCCGTTTGTTGCATTCTGTACATCTCTTGACATCACGGTGCCGTTTGTTGCATTCTGTACATCTCTTGATATCACAGTGTCGTTTGTTGCATTCTGTACATCACGGTGTCGTTTGTTGCATTCTGTACATCTCTTGATATCACAGTGTCGTTTGTTGCATTCTGTACATCTCAGTGTCGTTTGTAACATTCTGTACATCTCTTGATATCACAGTGTCGTTTGTTGCATTCTGTACATCTCTTGACATCGCAATGTCATTTATACATTCTGTGAACTTCTCAGACATCACCGTGTCGTTTGTTGTGTTCTGTGGACATCTCTAACTACACAATGTTGTTTGTTGGGTTTGACATCAGTCTTGCTTGTTGCGTTCTGTGTACATCTCTGTCAACACAATGTCGTTTTTTTTGCATTATGTGTACACCCTAGCATAATTATTTAGATTTTGTTTATCAGATCAAGAAACATTTGAAATTAATAATTTGAACTGATAGTGACAGCACTGTTACGGATAGCTTGTAGTAGTTGACAATGATGAGAAACATATTAAGTTGTGAGAGGACAATATTAAAGATGTACGTAAGACAAGGAATTGTTCTAAAAATCCTGACCTTTGAGGCTTCCTTTGGCGATATTTCACTGCCAGTGTGGTTAAGGTGGTTCATTCATTTTTGATCTACCTGTACTAATGTACTACATTGCAATTTTTTTTCAAATTTATACTTCTCAAGGAAGTACCTGAAATAATCTGTACTGCTGCTATGGATTTATTACTTTTTATTTATGTTACATTTGCAGTTTTTTCTGTCAACCACAAAATTACAACTTGTAGTCTGTAGATGCAACATGCTGCTTTAAAGTAATTGTATCGAATTTTAAGGGTATATAATCAACGTAAAGAGTTTCCATGACCCAGATTTTGTTTTTTGATTGGAACACGTTTCGATACATACACAGCTTCCTGACTTTGCATAACACATACCTTCGACCTATAAGTAATCTCCAATAGTAGAGAATCATCCTTTTTTCTGTAATAATAGGTAGTCTATTATCTGAAGGATGGTCAATCAAACACTATTGTTTAGTTTTTCGCTTAACCACAATCACAGTTAACGTCAAGTCCTTACTAGAAAAATCGAAGTTTAACCAGGTGTTTCATAAGGTCGACACTCGTCTTGACACTTACCTTGTATCCACCAACAACCTAGTGGTGTCCATAATTCAATTGCTGCATGGTAGATTGTGTTGAACACAGCCATGGTAGTTGGGAAAGCGCCAGAGTAACATATCAATATAGGTATACATAGTTTATGGAATAAGACGTCAGTTCTGAAACCGTTCTAATATAAGTAGCGAAGTTCCCGTTCTTTCCGCTCGAAATGTCGTTTATTGCTTGTACACTGTAAATTTCTCATTCTTTCCGCTCTATTGATGTTTACTGTACTTCGTCAATCTATATGCTTTTATAACAACAAACGTTTATCTATATGATTGATTGATTGATTGATTGATGTTTATCGTCCAGCAAGCAATATTTCAGCTATATTCAGGACGTTTATCAATATGAAGTTATATACATATAACAACCGCCCAAAATGTAACGTTATGGATTCTTTGTAAACATCTGATTTATTGTTTATTATATATATCAGTCATTTATGATTAACCCTAATTTATTTAGTAAATTGTTTTCAGACGTCATTGATTCTAGGCTGAAATTCTTTCTAACACTTGATTTGTGTTGAAAAGATGCCTTTCAAACATTGAAATTATTGCAACTTGTCATCTGCAAGCAATTGCACATAATCACTATTGTCTAAATTACAAGGTTTCTCAATTTGCAAGTTGTTTGGGGCTTTTCAGAACAGGTTTCAGATTTATTCGTTCGTAAATTTCGTAATAATCATACATATCGTGTTAAATCCTTATGTAATTAATCAATTATGTTCTATGGTTTACTTAGTTTACGTTAAATTAACCATTGTATGTATGGCGTGCATTCCAGTTGACCATTGTTTTCAGAATTCTTTGATCAGTTTTTCATCAGACTGATTTTTAAGAGACAGCGGCTCCATTATAATTAGTTTCTATTCTGTTATTGTGGTGTTTTGGTTTTTGAAGTACATTTCATTATAAGAGCCGTACATTTAACGCTGTTTATACTTTAGTCTTGTACGTCACGCATTTTCCATTTAAGACCGCCCTGTTTTCTGCATATAAAGTGGATATCACTTTATTATACAGTATTCTTCTAAGCATTACACTCTGCATTACGCGAAGTTTCTTGCTTTCCTTCCCTATTAAAACTGGACACCATGATATAGCTAAAAATTGCTGAAAATGGCGTTAAACACCATTCAGAAGAAGATTGATCAAGGTAAAATTATGTATAGCGTACGCGACTATACAATTGTTCTGTTGTTTTTATCTTTACTTTAAACGATGAACATTTAAATTGTTTTCCTTTATACGAGAGAAAAAATTGTACATTGTGTGCATAATCGTTACCACAAACGGTCCTACATCAAGCGTACAGCCTGGTATGTAGTTATTTCAGATTTCTTTATTACAGGAATGAGGCTACATTTTTGCATACTAAACTTGATCGTGTTTTAATGCGATACGTTCACATATGCACGTATTGTTGAGCGTTTCTCTCGTTTAGTATCCATTGTTTATATGTGTTGTCAGGTTGTATTTGTACGTGACCCTACTCCTATTGTTGTCGTTTTGGTTATATCTTTAACTTAGGCTTCACTGCTAACAAATAAGTTACCAAGAACACCCATGTCTTGCTTGTCCTGGGATACTCCATATTTGTTACTGTTGTCTTTATAATTGAACGTTTTCTCTCAATTTATGTTTAAAACCGTACATAAACACAAAAATATTAAACGCTTACATTTCTCTTTTTCATTATTTCGTTGATTTTAATTTTAATTAGGCGTTCTACTCTACCAAGTAATTCATTTATTACTGCGAGAGGTACAAGTTTCGTCTGTTGTTTCAAATATGTGATTCTCATCCTTACTTGTTAGTTGTACAACTTCTGCCCTCCACTTTTATTTTGATAATTATGATAAGTTTATGCTTTTATAATTTTACTTTTCTATTTTTATATGTAAAAATCCTTAAACCCAATTATTCTTTTATATTACTGATGCTTTTTCAGATTTTATTTAGCTTAAGAGTACCAAGAACAAGATTTTATTGATTGTAGCACTTTTTTAATAAATCATTTCAATAATATACAAAATTGTATGTACACGTGTAAATGTTACATATGACCATATAAAACACACTATAGTATATTAAAATTATACGACAAGCTCTCTCAATACACTTTCTACAACACTGAAACATGTGGGATAATGGAATGATATATTGCTTGTATGGTCTAATCTATAGACCGTTAATAGTCACTATTTGTCTAATCAAACGTACACATAATGTTATTTAGGAGTCCGTTCGTTGGAATGACAAATTATACAAATTATACAACCGACATAAATGCGTTTCTACAACCTGAGACATTATGTGAGTTTGGTCAAAGGAATAATAATAATTACATTTGGAAACAATACATTAAAGGAAACACACAATGTCCGATTTCTATCTTGATGTACATGAATTTTGATTTCATAAACACATTCCATAACTTAAAAACTAGCAAAAATCAAGATTATGAAAATCTTACAAAAATATCTGAATATGCAACAACAATAGATAAATAAAAATTGGATAAAAATATATAAACACTGTTATCCAATGCTGATGTTGCATTTTATGTTTGTTATATCAAGCACTGTATCACAACCAGGAGACATTCATTTGGCTTGCTGATCTTATTATTCTATTTGAACTGTGGTATTATCACGTAGCTAGGTCTATAAATATCACATGGTAACTGTTTATTATTAAATCACAGAGCACCAAGATCTGTTTGTGAACGTGTTTCTGAAAGTACAAAAATACAGTTAATATAATGACTGAATTTGCCGTCTACTTAGGTTGATAACAGAACAGTCTTATCTACCAAATTTTAATGTGTTAGAATGAATCTGATATCCCGTAGGCAGGAAACAAAATCAGTGATCACAAACACCAGAGAAAGTTGTTAGAATTACCATCAACAGCGTGTTTATACATATTTTTTGTTTGTTTTATTACTTAGTCTGACATTTTTGGGGAATGTTTGATTAATTGGTAACAAATCAATAATAAAATTGAGTTGCATCTATGACATCTCAGTGTGGTTTGTTGCATTCGGTGTACATCTCTGACATCAAAGTGTCGTTTGTTGCATTCGGTGTACATCCCTGACATCAAAGTGTCATTTGTTGTGTTCTGTGTACATCTCTGACATAAAAGTTTCGTTTGTTGCATTCGGTGTACATCTCTGACATCAAAGTGTCGTTTGTTGCGTTTTGTGTACATCTCTGGCGTCACATTGTCGTTTGTTGCATTCTGTGTACATTTATGACATCACACTGTCATTTGTTGCCTTCTGTGTACATTTATGACATCACAGTTTTATTTGTTGCATTCTGTGTACATCGGTGACATCAAAATGTCGTTGTTCCATCTTGTGTACATCGCTGGCATCACAATGTCGTTTGTTGCATTCAGTGTACATCTCTGACATCAAAGTGTCGTTTGTTGCATTCGGTGTACATCTCTGACATCAGGGTGTCCTTGGTTGATTCTGTGTACATCCCTGACAGCACAGTGTCATTTGTTGTGTTCTGTGTACATCTCTGACGTCACATTGTCGTTTGTTGCATTCTGTGTACATTTATGACATCACAGTGTCGTTTGGTGCATTCTGTGTACATTTATGACATCACAGTGTCATTTGTTGCATTCTGTGTACATCGGTGACATCAAAATGCCGTTGTTCCATCTTGTGTACATCGCTGGCATCACAATGTCGTTTGTTGCATTCAGTGTACATCTCTGACATCAAAGTGTCGTTTGTTGCATTCGGTGTACATCTCTGACATCAAAGTGTCGTTTGTTGCATTCGGTGTAGATCTCTGACATCAAAGTGTCGTTTGTTGCATTCTGTGTATATCTTTGATATCACAGTGTCGTTTGTTGCGTTCGGTGTACATCTCTGACATCAAAGTGTCATTTGTTGCGTTCGGTGTACATTTATGACATCACATTGTCGTTTGTTGCATTCTGTGTACATCTATGACATCATTGTCGTTTATTGCATTCTGTGTATATCTTTGATACAACAGTGTCGTTTGTTGCATTCTGTGTATATCTTTGATACCAAAGTGTCGTTTATTGCATTCTGTGTATATCTTTGATACCACAGTGTCGTTTATTGCATTCTGTGTATATCTTTGATACCACAGTGTCGTTTGTTGCATTCTGTGTATATCTTTGATACCACAGTGTCGTTTATTGCATTCTGTGTATATCTTTGATACCACAATGTCGTTTGTTGTATTCTGTGCACATCATTGGCATCACTGTGTCACTTGTTCCATTCTGTAAATCTCTTGACATCATAATGTCATTTGTTTGTATTTTGTGTACATCTCTGATATCACAATGTCGTTTTTTGTATTCTGTGTACATTTCTGACAGCACAGTTTGGTTTGTTGAGTTCTGTGTACATCGCTGACGTCACAGTGTCGTTCGTTGCGTTTTGTTTACATCCCTGACATAACAGTGTCGTTTGTTGTGTTCCGTAAACATATCTGATATCACAGTGTTGTTGGTTGTGTTCTTTGTATATGTCGGACATCACATTGTCGTTTGTCGCGTTATGTGTACATCTCTGACATCACAGTGTCGTTTTTGCGTCCTGTTCATATATTTGACATCACAGTGTCGTTTGTTGTGTTATATGTACATCATCGACATCGGTGTCATTTGTTGCGTTTGGTCAAAATGTCGGTCATCCAGTGTCGTTTGTTGCGTTGCGTGTACATCTCTGACATCATAATGTCATTTGTTTGTATTTTGTGTACATCTCTGACATCACAATGTCGTTTTTTGTATTCTGTGTACATTTCTGACAGCACAGTGTGGTTTGTTGAGTTCTGTGTACATCGCTGACGTCACAGTGTCGTTTGTTGCGTTTTGTTTACATCCCTGACATAACAGTGTCGTTTGTTGTGTTCCGTAAACATATCTGATATCACAGTGTTGTTGGTTGTGTTCTTTGTATATGTCGGACATCACATTGTCGTTTGTCGCGTTATGTGTACATCTCTGACATCACAGTGTCGTTTTTGCGTCCTGTTCATATATTTGACATCACAGTGTCGTTTGTTGTGTTATGTGTACATCATCGACATCGGTGTCATTTGTTGCGTACTGTTAATATATCTGACATCACAGTGTCTTTTGTTGTGTTCTGTGTACATGTCGGATATTAAAGTGTCGTTTGTCGCGTTCTGTGTACATCTCGTACATCACAGTGTCGTTTGTTGCGTTCTGTGTACATCTCGTACATCACAGTGTCGTTTGTTGCGTTCTGTGTACATCTCGTACATCACAGTGTCGTTTGTTGCGTTCTGTGTACATCTCGTACATCACAGTGTCGTTTGTTGCGTTCTGTGTACATCTTGTACATCACAGTGTCGTTTGTTGCGTTCTGTGTACATCTCGTTCATCACAGTGTCGTTTGTTGCGTTCTGTGTACATCTCGTACATCACAGTGTCGTTTGTTGCGTTCTGTGTACATCTCTGACATCACAATTTGGTTTGTTGCATTCTGTGTACATCTTTGACATCATAGTTTCATTTGTTGTGTTCTGTGTACATCTCTGACATCATAGCGTCGTTTTTGCGTCCTGTTCATATATTTAACATCACAGTGTCGTTTGTTGTGTTATGTGTACATCATCGACATCGGTGTCATTTGTTGCGTTTGGTCAAAATGTCGGTCATCCAGTGTCGTTTGTTGCGTTGCGTGTACATCTCTGACATCAGTGTCTTTTGTTTCGTACTGTTAATATATCTGACATCACAATGTCGTTTGTCGCGTTCTGTGTACATCTCGTACATCACAGTGTCGTTTGTTGCGTTCTGTGTACATCTCGTACATCACAGTGTCGTTTGTTGCGTTCTGTGTACATCTCTGACATCACAATTTTGTTTGTTGCATTCTGTGTACATCTTTGACATCATAGTTTCATTTGTTGTGTTCTGTGTACATCTCTGACATCATAGCGTCGTTTTTGCGTCCTGTTCATATATTTGACATCACAGTGTCGTTTGTTGTGTTATGTGTACATCATCGACATCGGTGTCATTTGTTGCGTTTGGTCAAAATGTCGGTCATCCAGTGTCGTTTGTTGCGTTGCGTGTACATCTCTGACATCAGTGTCTTTTGTTTCGTACTGTTAATATATCTGACATCACAGTGTCGTTTGTTGTGTTCTGTGTACATGTCGTACATCACAGTGTCGTTTGTTGCGTTCTGTGTACATCTCGTACATCACAGTGTCGTTTGTTGCGTTCTGTGTACATCTCTGACATCACAATTTTGTTTGTTGCATTCTGTGTACATCTTTGACATCATAGTTTCATTTGTTGTGTTCTGTGTACATCTCTGACATCATAGCGTCGTTTTTGTGTCCTGTTCATATATTTGACATCACAGTGTCGTTTGTTGTGTTATGTGTACATCATCGACATCGGTGTCATTTGTTGCGTTTGGTCAAAATGTCGGTCATCCAGTGTCGTTTGTTGCGTTGCGTGTACATCTCTGACATCAGTGTCTTTTGTTTCGTACTGTTAAGATATCTGACATCACAGTGTCGTTTGTCGCGTTCTGTGTACATCTCGTACATCACAGTGTCGTTTGTTGCGTTCTGTGTACATCTCTGACATCACAATTTTGTTTGTTGCATTCTGTGTAAATCTTTGACATCATAGTTTCATTTGTTGTGTTCTGTGTACATCTCTGACATCATAGCGTCGTTTTTGCGTCCTGTTCATATATATTTGACATCACGGTGTCGTTTGTTCAGTTATGTGTACATCTCTGACATCGATGTCTTTTGTTGCGTTCTACGAACATGTATCACATCCAGTGTCGTTTGTTGCGTTATGTTTACATTTCTGACATCACAGTGTTATTGGTTGCATGTGTACAAGTTGGACATCACAATGTCGTTTGTTGCGTTCAGTGTACATCTTTGACATCACATTGTCTTTTGTTGGGTTCTGTGTACATCTCTGACATCACATTGTCGTTTGTTGGGTTCTGTGTACATCTCCGACATCATAGTTGTGTTCTGTGTTTATATCTAACCTCACAATGTCGTTTGTTGCATTCTGTACATCTCTTGATATCACAGTGTCGTTTGTTGCATACTGTACATCTCATGACATCACAATGTCGTTTGTTGCATTCTGTACATCTCTTGATATCACAGTGTCGTTTGTTGCATTCTGTACATCACAGTGTCGTTTGTTGCATTCTGTACATCTCATGACATCACGGTGTTGTTTGTTGCATTCTGTACATCTCTTGATATCACAGTGTCGTTTGTTGCATTCTGTACATCACGGTGTTGTTTGTTGCATTCTGTACATCTCTTGACATCACGGTGTCGTTTGTTGCATTCTGTACATCTCGGTGTCGTTTGTTGCATTCTGTACATCTCTTGATATCACAGTGTCGTTTGTTGCATTCTGTACATCTCTTGACATCACGGTGTCGTTTGTTGCATTCTGTACATCTCTTGACATCACGGTGCCGTTTGTTGCATTCTGTACATCTCTTGACATCACGGTGCCGTTTGTTGCATTCTGTACATCTCTTGACATCACGGTGCCGTTTGTTGCATTCTGTACATCTCTTGATATCACAGTGTCGTTTGTTGCATTCTGTACATCTCGGTGTCGTTTGTTGTATTCTGTACATCACGGTGGCGTTTGTTGCATTCTGTACATCTCTTGACATCACGGTGCCGTTTGTTGCATTCTGTACATCTCTTGATATCACAGTGTCGTTTGTTGCATTCTGTACATCTCGGTGTCGTTTGTTGCATTCTGTACATCTCTTGATATCACAGTGTCGTTTGTTGCATTCTGTACATCTCGGTGTCGTTTGTTGCATTCTGTACATCACGGTGCCGTTTGTTGCATTCTGTACATCTCTTGACATCACGGTGCCGTTTGTTGCATTCTGTACATCTCTTGATATCACAGTGTCGTTTGTTGCATTCTGTACATCTCGGTGTCGTTTGTTGCATTCTGTACATCTCTTGATATCACAGTGTCGTTTGTTGCATTCTGTACATCTCAGTGTCGTTTGTAACATTCTGTACATCTCTTGATATCACAGTGTCGTTTGTTGCATTCTGTACATCTCTTGACATCGCAATGTCATTTATACATTCTGTGAACTTCTCAGACATCACCGTGTCGTTTGTTGTGTTCTGTGGACATCTCTAACTACACAATGTTGTTTGTTGGGTTTGACATCAGTCTTGCTTGTTGCGTTCTGTGTACATCTCTGTCAACACAATGTCGTTTTTTTTGCATTATGTGTACACCCTAGCATAATTATTTAGATTTTGTTTATCAGATCAAGAAACATTTGAAATTAATAATTTGAACTGATAGTGACAGCACTGTTACGGATAGCTTGTAGTAGTTGACAATGATGAGAAACATATTAAGTTGTGAGAGGACAATATTAAAGATGTACGTAAGACAAGGAATTGTTCTAAAAATCCTGACCTTTGAGGCTTCCTTTGGCGATATTTCACTGCCAGTGTGGTTAAGGTGGTTCATTCATTTTTGATCTACCTGTACTAATGTACTACATTGCAATTTTTTTTCAAATTTATACTTCTCAAGGAAGTACCTGAAATAATCTGTACTGCTGCTATGGATTTATTACTTTTTATTTATGTTACATTTGCAGTTTTTTCTGTCAACCACAAAATTACAACTTGTAGTCTGTAGATGCAACATGCTGCTTTAAAGTAATTGTATCGAATTTTAAGGGTATATAATCAACGTAAAGAGTTTCCATGACCCAGATTTTGTTTTTTGATTGGAACACGTTTCGATACATACACAGCTTCCTGACTTTGCATAACACATACCTTCGACCTATAAGTAATCTCCAATAGTAGAGAATCATCCTTTTTTCTGTAATAATAGGTAGTCTATTATCTGAAGGATGGTCAATCAAACACTATTGTTTAGTTTTTCGCTTAACCACAATCACAGTTAACGTCAAGTCCTTACTAGAAAAATCGAAGTTTAACCAGGTGTTTCATAAGGTCGACACTCGTCTTGACACTTACCTTGTATCCACCAACAACCTAGTGGTGTCCATAATTCAATTGCTGCATGGTAGATTGTGTTGAACACAGCCATGGTAG
Source organism: Limnoperna fortunei (assembly GCA_944474755.1). Taxonomy (NCBI): domain Eukaryota; kingdom Metazoa; phylum Mollusca; class Bivalvia; order Mytilida; family Modiolidae; genus Limnoperna; species Limnoperna fortunei. The sequence continues at coordinate 57,813,413 of OX104121.1, read as the reverse complement.
TTGGGAAAGCGCCAGAGTAACATATCAATATAGGTATACATAGTTTATGGAATAAGACGTCAGTTCTGAAACCGTTCTAATATAAGTAGCGAAGTTCCCGTTCTTTCCGCTCGAAATGTCGTTTATTGCTTGTACACTGTAAATTTCTCATTCTTTCCGCTCTATTGATGTTTACTGTACTTCGTCAATCTATATGCTTTTATAACAACAAACGTTTATCTATATGATTGATTGATTGATTGATTGATGTTTATCGTCCAGCAAGCAATATTTCAGCTATATTCAGGACGTTTATCAATATGAAGTTATATACATATAACAACCGCCCAAAATGTAACGTTATGGATTCTTTGTAAACATCTGATTTATTGTTTATTATATATATCAGTCATTTATGATTAACCCTAATTTATTTAGTAAATTGTTTTCAGACGTCATTGATTCTAGGCTGAAATTCTTTCTAACACTTGATTTGTGTTGAAAAGATGCCTTTCAAACATTGAAATTATTGCAACTTGTCATCTGCAAGCAATTGCACATAATCACTATTGTCTAAATTACAAGGTTTCTCAATTTGCAAGTTGTTTGGGGCTTTTCAGAACAGGTTTCAGATTTATTCGTTCGTAAATTTCGTAATAATCATACATATCGTGTTAAATCCTTATGTAATTAATCAATTATGTTCTATGGTTTACTTAGTTTACGTTAAATTAACCATTGTATGTATGGCGTGCATTCCAGTTGACCATTGTTTTCAGAATTCTTTGATCAGTTTTTCATCAGACTGATTTTTAAGAGACAGCGGCTCCATTATAATTAGTTTCTATTCTGTTATTGTGGTGTTTTGGTTTTTGAAGTACATTTCATTATAAGAGCCGTACATTTAACGCTGTTTATACTTTAGTCTTGTACGTCACGCATTTTCCATTTAAGACCGCCCTGTTTTCTGCATATAAAGTGGATATCACTTTATTATACAGTATTCTTCTAAGCATTACACTCTGCATTACGCGAAGTTTCTGGCTTTCCTTCCCTATTAAAACTGGACACCATGATATAGCTAAAAATTGCTGAAAATGGCGTTAAACACCATTCAGAAGAAGATTGATCAAGGTAAAATTATGTATAGCGTACGCGACTATACAATTGTTCTGTTGTTTTTATCTTTACTTTAAACGATGAACATTTAAATTGTTTTCCTTTATACGAGAGAAAAAATTGTACATTGTGTGCATAATCGTTACCACAAACGGTCCTACATCAAGCGTACAGCCTGGTATGTAGTTATTTCAGATTTCTTTATTACAGGAATGAGGCTACATTTTTGCATACTAAACTTGATCGTGTTTTAATGCGATACGTTCACATATGCACGTATTGTTGAGCGTTTCTCTCGTTTAGTATCCATTGTTTATATGTGTTGTCAGGTTGTATTTGTACGTGACCCTACTCCTATTGTTGTCGTTTTGGTTATATCTTTAACTAAGGCTTCACTGCTAACAAATAAGTTACCAAGAACACCCAAGTCTTGCTTGTCCTGGGATACTCCATATTTGTTACTGTTGTCTTTATAATTGAACGTTTTCTCTCAATTTATGTTTAAAACCTTACATAAACACAAAAATATTAAACGCTTACATTTCTCTTTTTCATTATTTCGTTGATTTTAATTTTAATTAGGCGTTCTACTCTACCAAGTAATTCATTTGTTACTGCGAGAGGTACACGTTTCGTCTGTTGTTTCAAATATGTGATTCTCATCTTTACTTGTTAGTTGTACAACTTCTGCCCTCCACTTTTATTTTGATAATTATGATAAGTTTATGCTTTTATAATTTTACTTTTCTATTTTTATATGTAAAAATCCTTAAACCCAATTATTCTTTTATATTACTGATGCTTTTTCAGATTTTATTTAGCTTAAGAGTACCAAGAACAAGATTTTATTGATTGTAGCACTTTTTTAATAAATCATTTCAATAATATACAAAATTGTATGTACACGTGTAAATGTTACATATGACCATATAAAACACACTATAGTATATTAAAATTATACGACAAGCTCTCTCAATACACTTTCTACAACACTGAGACATGTGGGATAATGGAATGATATATTGCTTGTATGGTCTAATCTATAGACCGTTAATAGTCACTATTTCTCTAATCAAACGTACACATAATGTTATTTAGGAGTCCGTTCGTTGGAATGACAAATTATACAAATTATACAACTGACATAAATGCGTTTCTACAACCTGAGACATTATGTGAGTTTGGTCAAAGGAATAAGAATAATTATATTTGGAAACAATACATCAAAGGAAACACACAATGTCCGATTTCTATATTGATGTACATGAATTTTGATTTCATAAACACATTCCATAACTTAAAAACTAGCAAAAATCAAGATTATGAAAATCTTACAAAAATATCTGAATATGCAACAACAATAGATAAATAAAAATTGGATAAAAATATATAAACACTGTTATCCAATGCTGATGTTGCATTTTATGTTTGTTATATCAAGCACTGTATCACAACCAGGAGACATTCATTTGGCTTGCTGATCTTATTATTCTAGTTGAACGGTGGTATTATCACGTAGCTAGGTCTATAAATATCACATGGTAACTGTTTATTATTAAATCACAGAGCACCAAGATCTGTTTGTGAACGTGTTTCTGAAAGTACAAAAATACAGATAATATAATGACTGAATTTGCCGTTAAGTCTACTTAGGTTGATAACAGAACAGTCTTATCTACCAAATTTTAATGTGTTAGAATGAATCTGATATCCTGAAGGCAGGAAACAAAATCCGTGATCACAAACATCAGAGAAAGTTGTTAGAGTTACCATCAACAGCGTGTTTATACATATTTTTTGTTTGTTTTATTACTTTCCTTGTTGTTCTTGTGTCATTTCCTTACCAACTGATATTTAATTTGTATAAACACGGAATTCAATTTAATCTGCATTATTATAATATCCAAGAAAATACTTTTATTTAAAAAATAGACATTCGTGCTCCTACTTACTCCTCAATGTTCCTCCACTCTCTGATCTTGACTTTCTATACAGATACCCTACTTCCGATTGTGGACGACGCTTGTCCTGCGGTAATTGTTTCCCTGATAAATCATTTGTTAATTTCAAACTTTTACTTGAATATGCAAGATCTGGTCGTTTGGTATAAACAGGGGCACTGTGTCCGCTGTATGTGCTTCCTGGATGTCTTAAATGATCTACAATAATAACAATACAATCCACAAAATCCTAAATATTCACTACACTAGACAACTCAGTACAGTTTAGCTTTACCCCCCCCCCCCCCCACCCCCACAACCCCCGTTCACACATAGACGCCGCTTCTATTAAGATCAAAATATGGCCGAAAACGTGGCCGATCGTGACAAATCGCAGGGGAATCGTAGTGGAGTCTTCATAAGCGCAGTATGATCCGATAGGGTCTTCATGATCGGAAAGCTCTACGCTCTCGCCACACTTATTTTGAACATGCTCAAAACAAGCGTTCGCCTGAATATAGCTGAAATATTGCTGCTCGGGCGTTAAACACCATTAATCAATCAATCAATCAATCAAAACAAGCGTAGCGGATCGTGGCCAACAAGAATCGGGGTAAAGTCGTAAAAAGAGTGTAGTTGAAGCGCGCAATCGTACAAGCAGCGCGGAAGCATCATGAAGAGATCTTCATGATCGCAGTACAAGCGTAGTACAGTTGGAATCTTATCAAGTACGATCTAACAACGCTCCCAAAAAACGTTCTTACTACTTTCCCACTACGTAAAATGATTGGCACCACCGTAGCGATATCGACATACATTCATCCAGGTCTGCGTAGCGTCGTAATATGATCTTGAATTTCGTAGCGGAAGCGTAGCGTAAACGCAGTGAACGCGGCCGATGGTCGGCAACCGTCTATGCGCAACATGGTAGTAGAAGCGTTTTAGCAGTGCGTTTGACATGCAAAGCTTTTCAGATCGTGGCTCGTCGCAGCTCTGTGTGAACGGGGCCTTACTAAACCATTTTTACCTATTGTGTACGAATTGTATCATCAAGTAAAATAATTACTTAAGAAATTCATTAAAGATACCAAGTTGAACATTTTACTAAATGACATCTACGTCCACTTTGTAAGCACTCATTCTAGTAGCAGCTATTGACCAACATAAAACTGTTTAATTATTCATTTTGTCCCTTTAAACTTCATGGTTTCCCCTAAGACTTTTCGTGAAAGAATCCGTGAACACCAACATATTGTTTTTATTGACATTATTCCCATTGTTCAAATAAGACGTGTTTCATTAACATATCAACTGCTTATTAGACATTTTTACAGAATACATATACATTACTTATACTTACTTGGGTCCCCATTGCTCACTAGAATGGGGTCTGAGTGATTTACATAAATCACAGAACTTGGTCTGCTCTTATAACTAGGTGGCGCCATAATAACAGATTGTGCATAATAGGATTCTCGATCGTCTTCCAAGTAAATACCTTCAACTCCCATGTTGACGAGCTGTCGTACTTTTGGAAGGAACATTGAAAATAAAACTAAAGTGGCTGTAACAAACAGACCAAACGCAATGCAGGCGTCGGTGAATTCGTGTGCTTTGTCTTGATCTCGATTCAATCCTCCCATCAGACCCCAGGCAATCCAAATTGGTATCGAAAATCCTGAAGCAATTCCGATGAAAATGCTCTCTCTGTGATTCGTGATGATACCGTGTGCCTTCATGGCTACGAAGGTGTTCATTAAAATGAGAAACATGATATATACCAAAGAAATCAGATGGTTTTCGAATTCAGTTCGGACAAATTTTTTCATATCATTCCAATTATTTTTAGCCTCCCACGTAAAATGGTTGCAGATCCAGACTTCCTGTCCATCATTTGCTTTGACTTTGACGGCTCTTGGGGGTACCAGAATCAGCCATTGGGCGTCAATAACAACCTGAACCCCGACAACAAAAACAAACATCAAGAACTGATAAATTCCTTTCAAATAATTTGGAGAACCAAAGTCTTCGTCTGCTAGTATAGAAGCCTCGGATGATTTTGACGTCAGTATTACCATTAACTTTACCAAAAGAACGGCAAACATAATGGAATATGAAAGGCCCACGCCAAATCGTGTAATTCCACAGGTGGCGTCGGTTGGAATGGGTAGATATGCAAAAAGAGTTAAATATGACAGAAAGATGCCAAACAAGAGTAATTGCCCCAGCCATAATGTTCGCCACTGACGTCCCGTCTTGGTGCCCATTAACTTATACAATATGTAAATTTCAAATACCAAAACGGCTAATATGCCAACGCCTGCTAAAACTCCTAGCGCAATTATCCATTTTTGTCCGATTTCAAATCTTACATCAAACTTGTCTCTCGGCTGATCTGCATACACCCCTGTAAATTCCTGTTTTGCCAGCATTAAAACCTGAATGTATTTCCCGCCTTCAGTTATATCTGTTGTTGTTTTGATTGTTGTTGTTGTTGGCGCTTGCGTGGAAGGTGCCAAAGTGGAAGGAACTTCTCCGCATTCTAAACAAGGTGAATGTGGACACTGATCACCAATGGCTTGAATGGTGTTTTGGAGATTTAATGACTGTCCATTCCATGTACCGAACTGAAAGAGAAAGTTCGTAAAAAATATAAGTATCATTTATCTAACTAGATGTACTTTCCACTAATTTCTAAACTGTAAGGGACCGACCATTTAACTTGCAAGGGGGGGGATTGGTTTTTTCCTAAAAAAATATTTTGAAAATGATTTTTGATGAAAAAAATATTTTGGAAGCAGTGGGTAAGAAAAAAAAATTCTGAAGAAGGATTTCTGCTATATAAAATAATGCTAATAATGAAAAAAAAATTCTGTCGCGACGCCTTCAAAAAATAAATAGCGCGGAAAAAAAATTTCTGATCAAAACAAAAAACCAACGCCCCCCCCCCTTTCAAGTTAAATGGTCTGTCCCTAAGGTAAAGAATTCCTTCAAGAAGTGTCACGATCCATTACTGATCTTGTTGGAAAAACTAGTTTATCTGCGTATAAGGTTTTCAGGTGTCATGGGAAATAATTTTGTAAAGGAAAACGGTTCGGTGTGCCAGGGTGAAAGGCGAAAGCGTAAATATCTAACCGGTCCATGATAAAAATGTGTTCGTGACATGTCGGGAAACATTTTTCAATTTATATTGAAAAACAAAAGTTGGCAGAATAAAAAATAAAAGAAAATTAATGCTTTCCATTCCAATAGTGGACAGCCTTGATGAACAGAAATAGTCACACGAGGTTATCGTTACTTTGGCTGCTTTTGAGGAAAAACTGAAGACAATGAAAGAGAACAGTAAATTGTTACAGTGGGAAAATATTCACTATTATTAATTAACTATTACAATAATCATTTTGATAACAGCTATACTCTGATATATTTTGCCGAACAAGTCCAATACGGAATTAACTAATCTGTTCCTCGTGCCAATACATCAAGCATTGGACCAGTAACAGGCCATTACAGATATCATCACGTTATATCATAATATCCGTCAGTAATGTGCACAATAAAACTACCAATACTGAATAAAGCTTAAGTTACAAAACGTTAAGGATTTGTGAATAAGACAGATATGTAATACCTGCAATAGTTGGGTAATTGTCTTAATTAGTATTTGAATAAAAGGAAAGCACTAAAGCTGTTTGATCGTATGCACAAAATGGTGATTAATAGTGACGTCAATCCAACATGGCTGCAATCTTTTTTCCTTGAGAAAATTTTGACAAAGTTTTGGTTATTTCTCTGGTATCATCATCCCAAATTTTACCAAACTCACTGTGCATCATCACCTATAATAGTGGAATGGAATAAAATAAGTTTTTGAGAAGATCAACTCCAGATTACCATTTTTACACTCTGAAGTATACTCCCGCAAATATTAGCAGGAAAAATCCGAAGCTTTCCGAACAAGATTAGGCAATGTACTTCGCCAGCCAATAACTTAAGAGAACTTCCTAATTTTAAATCCATTTCCGCCAAAATATAAACAATCGGAAACGCAACCTAATAGGGGTTAGGCTCTGCTGTAGTACAGTACTCCAACAACAATGAAGATGATCAAAGTAGTCAGTCATATTCTTTTCCTCACAACTACAATCTTTACACTGTTATGTTACATACTTACCTTGTCATGTATACCAAGGGAAGAACACCATAAACTTCTCATAACACATGAATGCAAAGTTAATCTCTATGCCAATGCTATGACCTGGAACACTATTACCCCAACCATGAGTCTTAAAATCAGTAAATTTGAAGGCATTACATCCAGCAAGACTAAATCAACTCGAATGCTTAAAGCTTTCATCCTACTCACATTGATACTGGCAAATGATATTCATCCGAACCCAGGCCCAATACGCTATCCCTGTGGAATATGTCAAAAATCTGTTAATAGTAATCATAGAGCTATAACATGTGACTCATGCAATTTTTGGATCCATATTAGATGTGGGAAAATAACACCAGATGATTATAAAATAATGTGTGAGTCCACAGACGACATCAAATGGACATGCCCAGCATGTGACAACAAAGCAAACAACATAGATAACTTATCCCTGTCAACAGTAGACGAAAATAACAACGAGTCTGAGATAGACCTTTCCACAACCACTGAAGAAAGTCTGTCTGACACAACAACACAGAACAAAAATCAGCAGCTTAAAATCTTGACCATGAACTGCTGTAGCTTAAGAAGTGAAAAAAAGAGAAATGAACTAGCAGCAATACTAGAAATATATCAACCACATGTAATTCATCTCCAAGAGACACACCTAGAGAAAACGATTTCAACTTCAGAAATACTAAACCCTGAACAATATGAAATAGCACGCAAAGACAGAGTAACCGAAAAGGGCCATGAAGGTGGAGGTGTTATAAATGCGGTACGCAAAGACATTGTTAGTTCCAGTGAAAATACCCTTGACACAGAATGCGAAATAACCTGGACCAAGATCCAACTAAAAGGATGCAAGGCTTTATACACTGGTTCCTTCTACCGTAAACCAGATAGTGATCCATCAGCACTCCAAAATCTCAATACATCTCTCAACAGACTTACCCACAACAATACACTACCAAACATCATACTAACTGGAGACTTTAACCTCCCAGACATTAGTTGGGACACAGACAATACAAAGGGTGGAAATAAGATCAAACAAAATCCAAACTACACAAGAGAATTAAACAATGAATTTTTGGACATAATTGAAGAGCACAACTTGCAACAATGTGTGAATGAGACCACAAGAGGGAATAACATTCTAGATCTAGTATTAACATCTAATGAGAACTTAATCCAAAATATAAATGTCATTAACGGGATGAGTGATCATAAAATGCTGATAACTACCATCAATGCAAAACCCAAGATAATAAAAAATAAACCAAGAAAAGTATACCTGTACAAGAAAGGGGACATAGAAGCTGTCAAACAGTATCTATATGATAAACTAGATTCCTTCAAGAATAGCTACAAGGGCTTAGATATTGAATCCTATTGGCAGACCTTCAAAACAAACCTATTCAGTGCAATGGACAGACACATACCATCAAAATACTTATCAACTAGATGGAATTTACCATGGATGAACAAAGACCTAAAAAGAATGATCAGGAAAAAAGAGAGACTATATAAAGCTGCAAAGTACTACCAGACAGAGGAAAACTGGGTAAAGTTTAAGGAATTCAGGTCAAAAGTGAAGACTGAGTTAGACGAAGCACACAGAAAGTACATCACAGACATGCTTGAAGTCAGCAATTCCAACAACAACCACACTGATGATGGAGATGTAAATAAATATAGAATAGGCAAAAAGTACTGGAAATACATTAAGTCTAAAAGACGAGAAACAGTTGGAGTATCAACATTAAAGGTAAATGGCAAACATATCGAAGATAGCAAGGGAAAAACAGAGGCATTGAATGATCAATTCAAATCAGTATTTACTAAAGAAGACCTTGAAAATTTCCCAGATATAGAAGACTTAGGAATACCAGATATAGAAGAACTTGTAATATCAACATCAGGCATACATAAATTATTGAGAGGAATAAATCCAGGGAAGGCTAACGGACCAGACAAAATATCATGTAGAATATTGAAGGAAACTGCAGAAGCTATATCACCACACTTACAATTAATTTTCAGCAAATCTATCGAGGAAAACCAAGTACCGAAGGACTGGACAACAGCAAATGTTTCAGCTTTACTAAAGAAAGGGGATCAAAGTCAACCTGTGAATTATAGACCAGTGTCACTGACATCAGTTCCATGTAAGATCATGGAACATATTATATTCAAACACATCATGAACCATCTGGAAGGATATAATATACTTGTTGACTTCCAACATGGCTTTAGGACAAAGAGATCATGTGAATCACAACTGGTTATCACCACAGAAGATATAGCAAGAAACCTAGACAAGAACCAACAAGTAGATATGCTAATATTAGACTTCAGCAAAGCATTTGACACTGTTCCACACCAGCGACTATTGAAAAAACTAAAATCTTATGGCATTCGGGGCAACATACTCCATTGGACTGAATCCTGGCTTACCAACCGTGAACAACAAGTTACACTGGAAGGAGAAAACTCGACTACGGCAAAAGTGACATCAGGTGTACCACAAGGAACCGTACTAGGTCCACTGATGTTCCTTCTCTACATCAATGACATTGGGAACAATATAAAGTCAAAGATCAGACTTTTCGCTGATGACAGTCTACTATACCTGACAATCGCCAACAAAGATGACTGCATGCAACTCCAACAAGACCTCAACAGAATGATTAAATGGACAAAAGACTGGCAGATGATATTCAACCCCTTGAAGTGCTACGTCCTTAAAATATCAAACAAAAAGACCACAGTGGACTTCAACTACACCATAGATGGCCACATACTCGAAACTGTCACATCAAATCCATACCTGGGTGTGGAACTTACCAACAACATGTCATGGGATAAACAAGTGCAGAAGGTTGTATCAAAGGGAAATAGAGCTCTGTCTTTCATAAGGAGAAACCTAGGATCTTGTCCAGAGGAGGTGAAAAAACAAGCGTATTTAGCACTAGTAAGACCACACCTAGAATATGCTAGCTGTGCATGGGACCCCCATCTCAAGAAACACATCGACCAAATAGAGATGGTTCAACGCCGTGCAGGGAGATTTATTAAAAGGAATTATTCAAGAGAGCCTGGGACAGTAACAGCAATCCTAGGTCAGCTTAACTTACCACCTTTAGAAACGAGAAGAAGAATATCCAGAATAACACTCTTACACAAGGCAATCCATAACAACATAGCGATACCTATTCCAGCATACATTCTAAAACCCACTAGAACATCAAGACACTACCATCAGGACAGCTACATTCAACCAAGAACTCACAAAGAAGTATATCGTAACAGTTTTTTCCCACGCACCATCAGGGAATGGAACCATCTACCAGATGAACTAATGGACATTCAGAGCAGTGATGAGTTTAAGACCAGACTCACCAAACTCCTGCTCAACAACTAGAAGTACATACATCAGAACAGCTGATTTTAACCACTATTTTAAAGCCGCACTGTATATACGCACTGATAATTTATTGTAAGAAGCAACCATGTTGGAGATGACGTCAAATTTATTCATACTTGAGTGATGGGTCGCTGACCTTTTTCAAGTTATAGACATAGATGTAGATGTAGATGGTGTTTCTTCGGCGCTTATTTCAATGAGAATATTTGAGTACGGACCTACAATAGTCATTTTACTTGAACAACGATTAAAATCTCCGCGCAAAGGATTCTGGGTATCCAAAAACAATAACATTTGCCACACTATTGGTCAATGCTATGCGATATATCTCAAGGCGGATAAGCCTCATGCACAAATGCAGAACTTCTTATATAAAACCGTATCAAAAGTGTATAAACAGGCTACATAAAAATAAATAAGATCACATGTATTGTTTTCACATCGGTCTTTGTTTACAAACATCACGGGCAAATGTATAGTCTCGCAGTAAACGTTAGATGACGTGCAGCAAAGATTACATCTGGGAACCAGTTCTGTTCTCAGGATTATTGTCACAAAATATGATTACTAAACTCACTTAAAATATATGAGATATCATGAAGGTACAAAAAATGTGCTTTTGTAACCCATTTCTCACTTCATAAAGAACATCAGATTATTGTCAAAGTATCCGATTTTACCTATTATGGCCAAAATATATGGTTTTCATGCAAATTTCTTTATAGATTTAAGTGTACAATAGGTACAGCTCAATATTCCAAAGATGACATGAATTAATTAGTTTTATACAAATGAAGTAGCCTACTTACTGGTGTATAACTTCCATCTGAGGCAATTCTGTATATGTTATAATTAACGTTGTTTTCTGCTAAGTCGCCATTAGTCTGGAAATAACGGTTATTGTTACTATCGGTGGCACTGATGATGGCGTCCTTGATCAGTTGACCTCTATTCCATTGGTTGAGGAGGTTTGAACATAACAGAGTAGTAGAGTTTGAATTGCTGCACGTTGTTTTAGCTACTGCTTCGATTCCTTTCTGTATGGCTTTTACAGCCATCAAAGTAAATGGTGTGTAGACGTCTCTTATGTTCCTATTCGCCAATGATAGTGTCGATTCGCAAGTTGCTAGATCGCCGGTTGTGCAACCGACCTTTGACCTCCACCATTTTTCATACCATGGGTTCTGTAAGTTTTTACTTGGTTTTAGGGTATCTAAATAAGCATAAAACGAATTAAGGTCGTTTTGTATTGGTAGTGGTGGTGCTACCAATATTGTATAGCCACTGACTCCGCCTCCAGTGGTGATGTCAGCAGATGTTCCCCAGGAAGACGTCCCAAAGAAATAAAACTGACCCAGGGGGAAATTGGTTGAACGGAAATACGTCATAAGCGGTTTTATCCTGTCGGCAGACATTAGCAGAACTATGATTCTAGCCATCACTCGGTTTTCTGATTGAAGGTCTGTTGCAACTTTTGCCATGTTTGTAGTCGTCATTTTCTGACTATAAACAATGCATATGTTACTTTGGTTCATTGTTGTCTGGAATGACTGCCATAGACCCATGCCGTAATCATCGTCTTGGTATAGAGCCAAAACAAACCTAGAATTTAACCTTTTCAAAAGTTGACCCATTATTTCAACATCTTTGACATCGGTAGGTACTGTACGCAAGAAAAATGTGTCCTTTCCCGTGTTTCTTAAATAGGGCGATGTTGCAGCATGACTTATGTGAGTTTTATTCATCTCGTACAACAGTGAAGACACAGCAGTTACTTGCGAACTTCGGTCAGGACCAACATAAGCCAACAAGTTTCTGGGAGACACTGGATTTTGCTCACCGAATCTCACTTTGCAAGTTTCGAAACTTAAAATGTTCTCAATATTTTGATCCGATGACGAGCACGAATCTAGTGCAACGCCCCCAGTCGAGATGGCAGATTGAAAATTTTTAATGGCCCATAAAAAAGCCTCTAAATTTATTATACCGCGGTCTCGTATCACAGCATCAGCACAAGAATAAGCGTCCATAGGCTGCTCATGCACACTAAATAGTCCACCAATATAATAATGCTGGTTAGCCTGGTTATTTGCGGCTGGGTAGTATCCAATATTTTCATATGGGCATACTTTGGTGGAGGCGGGACAATCCTGTTGTCCGTTAGCAAACCCAAAAGCCAGAACAAGAAAGATGTTCCTTATAGTCATCTACAAGAAAAAAATATATAATTTATATGAATCGAAATTCTTCAAAATCATATGGGTGAGGAGTGGTATATATTTATAAACTTTCTGATATGTATGATTAAATATGAAATTTATAAGAATGACATGAAATATATGGTGAATTCCTAAATGAATGGCATTTAAAATTAATATAAAAACAGTGTTTACCGCCGTCGATTGGGAGTATATACTCCTCACAGCGTTGTAGTCACGTCATATTAGAAGTAGAACAAAGTCTTGTTTATTTTAGTAAGTATTTAAGTCGACACTGTATGATTATTATAACGATAAACAATATGGATTTCATGTTTGTTTGTCAAACTTTGTTATTGTTGGAATCGAGCTCGAACTGACAATATGATCAGGGACTGTGAGGCCCACTGTGGATTTTACTCTGTATCTGCTGTCGCATACTGTGTGGACTGCTTTTATTTTTTTAACCGTAGAAACAATTGAATTAACAGATCATCAAAGTTGGACATACCAAATATATTTTAATGTTGCGTAGTTTGCGAAGAGACAGCAGATACTTATTTCTACGATGACAAACGACATAAAATACCAGACTTTGTATATTGAATCAATATGAAAAACAGAGTTCTTATGACAGATCATCGCCCTTTTGTATTCGTCACTGCTAAGTAAACTAGAAATTATTGTTATGTGGTAATTTTATTAAACTATTTAGTATACGTTTATTACCCCCCCCCCCAAATCCACCTCACACCACGTCGTTCACCAATCATAAAATCCTAAAACGTATTCAGAATAATTATTAAAAATCGAGTCGATCGTTTTGTAATGTCAGTTTAAACAACATACTTCAACTCTGGAGCCCGATAATAGAGCCATAAGACAGTGTGAACTGTCCAAATTAGGTCATACCAATGTTACGCCATTAGGTTGAACAACAGAAGCTAACATTCAAGTCTGGCACTTTTTAAACAACACAGATGAAACGTAGTAGTGCTAATGTTAACATCATACGACTTATTTTCGTTTTCAGTTTGATTTTCAAGAATAGTTTGGTTTATGAGAAAGGTTGGAGGGGATATTTTAACTGCAAATGGGAAACTGATGGTTTTTTATATTTTTGTATTTCAATATTTTTTTTTAATATAACACAATTCTTAAATCGTAAATGAATTTCAGCTTTAATAAACAATGAATGAATTAATATAAATATTGCCAATTAAATCCTGCACACAACTTTTATTTCAAACTAAAAAGAAACATGTGTTTTGGTTGTTCGTAAACATGCATTGTTTTGGAGTTTCTTTTTAATTATTAAATAAAAAATAAAACACAAAAAATTGCACAAGCTTGAATTAAGAACTATTTTAACAGAAAATGCAGAAAATGTACGGATTTAGCATTTACTCTCAGGCTTCAATGGCATCAAAATATTCCACTCTGGAATCAAAACATGCAAGAATCAATTATACACGATTATATGGAATTTCAAAGGTAAATGCAGGTAATAATTAATAATAATTACTTACCTTGGCGTGTTTATACCACACCAAGCAGGTTAGTACCCTAAAACAAGAAAATCCCCTTTCTTCTTTTAATGATGCCAATTCCAAGTTGTCAACGAACCCAAAACCAAGCCCTGGCTAACGAACTAAAAATACTACTGTTCCATTCGTATCCTTTCCGTCTTTTACATACCTTGTCATTTAAAATAATTCAGGTGTGAATTTATGTTGTAGAACTGGTCTGACAACTTGTTAAAGGTAAAAATAGAAAACCAATATTCATTATATTGTTTACGGATGAATTAGTTTGGCGCTAAAATTGTGTCAGTTAAAACACCTTTGAACTTGAATTTGCAAACACAAATATAAGGTGAAGTATTTTTGTGAAGGTATCAATGAATTTGTATTTTTTTATGTTATCGTAATTATATATATTTAATATATGCATATATATTAGTAGCTTTCTTTAGACCATTTATATATATGAATATTCTTTATATAGACGAATATAAATGTGCTAGTTGTTTAATGTTTCATAGAAATTTATTAGGAATTAAAATACTAATACGAAACTGCATTGCAGCCGTCGCCTACATTTTATTTCATATATTAGATTATTATTTAGTTATCTCCCTTGATTGTGCTGGCACATCGTGTCCTATGATACAACGAAACACGTTAATGGCATTGTACGCGACAAATAAATAAATAATAATAATAATAATAATAATAATAATAATAATAATAATAATAATTATTATTATTATTATTATTATTATTATTATTATTATTATTATTATTATTATTATTATTATTATTATTATTATTATTATTATTATTCGCTTTTGTGCAAAGTGTTGTAAAATTCGATAAAATTTTGGTTTGCTGGCTATTTACCAATCTTTTTGACGCATCTGTTGAGAGTTCGTGGCAAGAAAGAAATATGTCTTATAGAAATTTGAAGGAAACAAATCCCTACCTACCTATTTACCTGTCAAGAAATAGCAACCCAATTAATTTTAACCCTATTAAAAACTGGAAATTGCCTGTACGTGAAGTCAGACGTCGATATTTTCCAATCTATATTAAAAAAGACCAGAATGACAACAAACATTAAATTTCACTAACTACCCATATCACTCTATGTTTAATTATTGAACATGACACATATAGCATTTAAATATTGACATATATAGCATTTAAATATCCTTTAATTAATAAAGGAAACAATCAGCTGGGAAATGGATGAAATATTTATTAGTACATGGTTGAATTGAATGCGTCATAAACTAGGCGATAAAAAATAAGTAAAACTTCATCTTATTCAGGGGAATTTTAAAACGCTTTCTTCCACAACACATAGACTAAAATAATAAACATGAACATTGTATAAGGGTTTTATTTTTACTTACAAACAATTCTTCACCATTTACTCTTGAGTTTTTATTAGTTTTTGGTTTATTAAAGATGGCATAATAATAACCTGCATTATGGGAAGGGCTTCTAGATAGGGCTCGACCGCTGGAGCTTCTGAGGGCGTCCAGTGAGTGGCGATTGTCGGGGGAGTGGTCGATTATAATGGGAAAGCATGAGTGCGGATCATAATGGGTAACGAGTTTAGAGACTGCTGCGCTCCTTGGACATTAAAAAACATTTTGTGGATTTCTAAAAATAGTAGGACATGTAAAAATTGTCTGTCCCCAACCACTCTACATACTTTTACCTTTGAGGTCAAATTTTTTGTTTCGTCCATGCAATAAACAAATAAATCATAATAATAATATTAACTGTGAAGACGATAATTTAAACCCGTTTTTCTTTAAAAGTCAAATGTATATAGATTTAGTATATTCTGTGATCAGTGATGCCTTCCATATATATCGAATACCTTATGGTATTATCAATGATCGCTACAATCGCCAAGCTATATGACGACCGTTTACTTCATTGTCTCGAATTTATTGGAATACACGTAGATGGAATTATAACACCACTTCTAGAGATACTACTACCAGATTTATTGGTGTAGCAGCAGCTGCCAATCGCGGACCAGGACCTGGTCACTGAGTCACATGACCGTAGTCAAGTACATCTAGTGTAGTTTCACACTTGGACCTTGAACTTGTCAAAATTTCGTTACTAGAAATCGAAATTTGTTGAAATACTATCAAGATAAGTGCACGAGTTAAACACTTTTTTGATGCACAATTCTATTTGATGAGTCATAATTTTTTCACAATGGCTATATGCAGAACCAAAATATTTATATAGTATAGAATGTCCCTTGATTTTTATTCCTATTTGCGTACAGGTTTTTTTTATTTAACACAAGCTTAGCCTCCTAGTCTTCCATGAAATATAAGATTGTTTGAGCTCTGTCTTATTATTTTGCTTTCCTGTGTTTGGACCTTTAAAATCTAACTATCAATAATAGGCCCAGCCTTATATGAATACCTGATATGAATACATTATATACATCTATAAACATTAATGCGAGCATACATATCTTATGGTTCATGACGTTACTTTTGAGCATTCCGCTAACTGCCTCTTGACGGTTTTCTCTAATGTGTTGGTTTTGTATGAAAATTTTGTTATTATTTTTAAACAAAACAATAAATTTTCATCAATGTTTGTTTAATTTAATTTGTGGGCGTATACAAACCCCGAAACATATACACACAAAGAAGAGTTTTGTAGACTGTTGTGTAAGCCCATTTTTAATGTCTTGGTAATTAAAATGACAAAAACACTTCACTGAAAATATATTTACTTTAAAACATATTTATTGGAATGTCCACACATACCTGATATGAATACATTATATACATCTATAAACATTAATATGATATAAAAACAAAATCAACATAGCACTGATACATATATAATGTATACCCAAAACTGTATCACAATATCAGCATAAATACAATAAAACTAGTAAAACACCCTGTTACCGGTAAATATACACCATACTGTTACCGGTAGGTAAATCTACGTTATCTTGTTACCGGTAGGTAAATCTACGCTATCTTGTTACCGGTAGGTAAATCTACGTTATCTTGTTACGGGTAAGTAAATCTACATCATCCCCTTGTTACCGGTAAGTAAATCTACATCACCCCCTTGTTACCGGTAAGTAAATCTACATCATCCCCTTGTTACCGGTAAGTAAATCTACATCATCCCCTTGTTACCGGTAAGTAAATCTACATCATCCCCTTGTTACCGGTAGGTAAATCTACGTTATGTTGTTACATTTATCTTGTTACCGGTAAGTAAATCTACATCATCCCCTTGTTACCGGCGCTTAAATCTTTACAATGTACATTACGATGCCTTTAATAAATTCTACTATCAAAAGCTGAGACTGAGTATTTCTTTTCATTTCTTATATTATGATTTTAATATTCCTGGATTTGTTGACATGGTGAATCATACAATTCATGAATATTACATAATAATTTGCAAAAAGTACAGAGAATCCATCATGATTTCCCAGAAATCACAGTACAGGAATGCAGTTAACTACTATATTTACTAGTATTTCAATTAAATTCTGAGACATGTTCATGTTATACAATTTACAGTTAAATAGACAGTTATCCTAATAATAACAGGTACTACTATCTGCAGCAAACCATGAACCATGTTACTTATACTGGTCCAATATCAAACAAACTACATGCTTTCTACAGCAGTGAGATATCTGCAGCAAACCAGGAACCAAACTAGTTATACTGGTCCCAGAATAAAACATACACCTTCTCTACTATGGCAGTTTGATATGTTGCCAATCATTACTTTAAATTTTTTTAATTTATCACACACATAAATGTATTGTTATACCTAGATTTTTTAAACCAACTCCATTCAAACTACCATATATAGCAACATGATTAAGTTTTGACTGAATGGATCAGTGACATAAATTTAAAGTCAGCTAAGAATTAAGTTCAAGAAATAGATCAGTTTCATCCAATCAAAACGTTAGATTTCACTTCTTCTCATATTAATTAAAGACACTCATGGATGAACCTAGGACATATTTATACCATGTAAAATGTATTGTAATTCCAATCTTGATATGTATAAACATTGAGACATACTTAAATTCTCTCAAATTTGCAATAAAGATATATTTTGTTAGAATGCAAATGGCTTCTTTTTCAACAAAATGGCAAGAAGTATAATGTATGATTTACAAGGTGTCTCAATACATACCAGTATTAAATAATTAACTGTATCTCAATTCAACTAAATCTAAATATTATGCTCAAACAAAGAAATATTATGCTTCAAAAATATTTTTAAAAAAACAAGTAAACTGGATATCTCCGTTAAAATAATTAAATTGTCTGCAAATTATTAAAAAATATGGGATTTCATAAAATAAATAGGAAGATACCTATTAATTAAAGGTAAATGTTTTACACAGGTGTAAATAAACAATGGTAATGATGGTAGACCTTTGCACACAACTGATTGGATTATTATGAAAGACAATATCAATAGAGTTGGCATGATCACGTGTTGTCTATGCTGGTGAACCAAACTTTTCCATTTCTTCCCACAGAATTAATATTGCATAGCTGGTATATAAACTGAAAATGAAACAAGATATATATAGAAACAGAAAACTATCATTCTAATATGGTGTGCTTTAAACGCTTTAAAACCACAAGGATTATAGAAAAATAGGCCATTCAATGGGACACATTTTACTGAATTACATATCAGCCGACATGAACAGCTAGTCTATCTCAGAAGACAATTTTTACCTTGACCCAGGATTTATAAAAATTACTTCAAATTGGCACAACTCAAAAACTACATTTGGGATTGAGCTGAACTTCATTTTATAGTACTTAACAGCTCTGCAAAGTTTAAAAAAAAAATCTGTTGACATGTTCTCAAGTTATCATCCGGAAACCACCAATTGTTGACAAAAAATTGTTATCATCTGGAAACCACCAATTGTTGACAAAAAATTGAATTGGCCTAAGTCTAAAACTACAAATTGGATTGTGCTGAAAATTTAGCTTGATCTTCATTTTCGGGTATTTAATAGCTGTGCAAAGTTTAAATAAAATCTGTAGACACCTTTTCAAGTTATCATCTGGAAACCACCAAGGCAAGGACAGATGGACGGACATTCATATTCATACAGAGGATATCACATAATATCAATAAAAATTATTTATGCATGAGCAACACACAACACAAAAGGGTGTGTCTTGAAGAGCTGTTCCAATTACAAACTGTACTTCTACCAGCGGACATGTGAAATATTGATCATATATATAGGGACATGCGCTTAATTATCCATTTCAATATATGTGTTAAATTTTAGGAAGAGCCAATTTATGGCAGAATAGTATAAGCTATAGATTCCGAAAGTATTCTAAATGTACCATAAATTTAATCATATTAGAATCAAAATATTTCACAGAGGCTGTGGTTTGTCATTGTTTTATCATGAGCAGGTCATTTATGCCGCATATCTCAGGATAAAATAATTAGACATAAATAGCAGCCCATGGTTAATCAATGATAACCCAAATCCTCTGTGAACAGTTTTAATGGCTTAATTTGACTTCCATTTATTATGATGTCTTATGTAGTCAGTGTTTAGTTCAGTTTTAAAATGTATTTCTTAATTTTAACTTAATGGTTAGGTTTAATAGCAAACATAATGTCTTAACACCTCTTTAAAAAATTTAATGTTCCTGTTTCATGGCTAGATACAAAAAACTGTAACGCTTGGTTGCTCTTGTTTTCCCCAAAGAAGTAGCAAATAGCTAAATATATTATACCATGAAATAGTGTATACACTTGTTATTTTATAAATAAGAATGAAAAAATAAATATTTAGACCCAAGTTCCAATGTCCATGGTTATAGAATCAACGAACTACTACACTTTGGTCATGCAGCTTCCATATGCAATAAACTGATTTGACAAGAAATTGCATAATGGATAGAATCTTTTTTCTGTATAAGCCACCACCCTTCCATATATATAATTCTTCATCAGTTAAAGACTTCAGGAGTCTCGACAGTGTTCATGCAATTTAACTTTAGGACATATATACAGAGTTCTCAGAAAAGGTTCAATTTTTTCAAATACCAGTCACAAATTATAATAACATTTACACTATGAAGACATTTGTTTATAAAATAAAGAACAATTAAAAAATTCCAAGATTCATTTAATGATTCAAAATAAATATTCTATTTTGTAAAGCACCTTCAGCTATTGGTTCATGCATACACCAGTTGCTGTAGATTTCGCCAATGGCAACACGGACACAGATTGACATAACATACTGTTATGGTGATAAAGTCAACCTGCCTTTTTAATCTTTAATTCACTTATATATTTTTGTGACATGAAAACTAAAGCTTGAAATATATAAAAACATGATGGTGCTTAATGGTTATCATTGTTGCAAGTTTTTATTAATAGCTGAGGTTTCATTTATTAACATTTTGTTTTAAACTTTAACCAAAAAAGGTAAATCTGCCATTTTGATTTCAAAACCTATAGAAAATTCATGCAACATGCAATATTATATACCTGTTTCCTCACCATGGCAACATGCTGACGAGACATTACATACTTGTACGTCGTTCATCATTGTAACCCGAGTGTAAGTCATAACCTGACTGACGATCATAATCATAACCAAATCTGGGACTGTTGTCATACTGCTTACTGTACATAGAGGCATAGTCCACTGAAACATAAAGATTTCATCCTGAGTATTACATGGCAAACAGTAATTATAATATAGGCAATGGCTTACATTATACACAATACTGGTACATGTACTGTGAAACATTCAAAACTTGCAGCCAACACTTATTTAAAAATATGTGACCAGTTTACATGTGTTAAACGTCGAGGTTGCATTAACAAAATGCAAAAGCTGATGATTCAGTGGTAGTTTTATTAAGGATCGATTTTGAGAAATAATACTACAGAGAGAATTTACATTTTATCACGATGTAGTAGTGTCTTTGTTCATTTTAACTGCTATTAAAATAATACAACTGTGAATTCTCGGCTGAAAACAGTATAGTGCATAAATAATTCATAACTGTATTTATTGTTCTAATCAAGTAATCTAAAAGGGTCATTAATATAACTGTTGAATAATACTGTTTTAAGGTATCCGACCCATAATTGAAGAGACCGTTTACCGGTAATTTTATTTTTCGACCAAGAAATACAGCTTTTACATCAATGTATTGTTAATAAATGATACAAATTAAATCTTTTGTTTTACTTTTAGTCAATGTTAACAGTTTTGACACCAAAAAAATTAGTTACTCAAATAGTATTTCCGATGTTTGCTGAACATTACCAAGGTCTGCTCCACTGAAAAACAATGGACATCTGGGACACCAAATATTATCATGTGGTCAATTGTGGTCCGGATACCTTAAAACACTGGGTTTGTGTAATATTTCTATAGATTAAATCTAATGCAAGAATATGAAACCTTAATCTTAGAGAAATGGAGGGCACTTGTATTTACTGTATACATTGGTATAAAATACCTATATTCAGATTCTTTAGGCCAAAGGCAAAATCCTTAAAATGATGACTTCTTGACGAAAATTGGCTGTTTTCCCCATGTAATGTGGCTTCTAACCTCATTAAAACGGACATGACTTAAGTAAAACTTGTTTAAACTTAAACCAAATTTAAGAAAACAAACAAAAATACAATGACTTACATCCTCTTTGGCTATGTCCATTTAACTGGGATTTATGTTCTTCCTCCTCAAGTTTCTCCAGTTTCTCTTGGTATTTGTTCAGCAAATAAAGCTTTCTCATTGGTCCAAGAAACAACATTACAGTAGCATTCAGCAGCAGTCCTATTGCTATGGAAGCATCACGCATTCTGATTGGTGCCAGTGTTGCTACCACACCAAATATTACCCATATAGGAACACTTATTAGTGCTATTCCACAAATCCACCTTGCTTCGTAATGATTTTTAGGATTTCTTAATGAGGCAAGGCCAAATAATATTGTTAGCAGAATGATAAACATTACATATACGAGAGACAAAATAAGACTTTCGTCATAAAAGTCATTTGGTGTACAGCGTGGCCAAATGTAATTATTATACAATATTTTTTCCACATCTGGCCTTCGTAAAATCATCCACTCTGTATTTATCAGAACTTGAACTAAAACTAATAAAACAACACACACAAAGAGACCAAAGGGATGCCCAAGTTTTTCATATTTGATTTCTTTCTCGGCACTGTAGTCTTTACACCTCCAACAGTCAACAACCTTAACAAACAATGATGCATAACAAATACAATAGCAGACCCCAAGCAAGAACTTACGCATGGCACAAAGCTCTGATGTGGCATGAACAATGAAAACAAAAATCAAACAATAGAGAAGAATAATGCCAAAAGTCAGCAAATATCCCAGAATGGAAGTTCCACTTTTGTTTGGATAAACTGCCAACAGATAAATAAACATGCATAACGAAGTAAAGCCACCGATTGCTGCCAAAGTAGCGACAATTATGCCCCATATGTCACGGAAACGAGCCGGCAAATCAGGTTCTCCTTCAACGTCGACAATCTGTCCTGTCTGTGCATCTACATACTGTCCACTCTCTAGTTGGTAGTAAGATATTCCTGATACACCAGTACGTTTTATTTCATCCACTGTCCCATTGCTATTCAAGCATTTACAAACCACACCTAATGGACAACTAGAAGTTGGTATGGTACGAGAATCCACAAAACTAAAACCATAATATTTTGTTCTGTCTATTGTTAGGGACTGTTGGTAGGTTCCAATCTGAAAAAATTAGTATTTAGTATTAACACTTGTGTAGATAGGAATTGATTTTTTTGCATCTTGACTGAAGAATTCATGAAAACAGATTAGAACATTTGTTTATCATGTTACAAATTTACCAGAACAAAAAGATACCTAATGGCCCATGGAAGGACAAACACTACTCTAAGAAATACATTTGGTTGGACCAATGATTCATTGTAATAAGCCTTTATCTACCTTTATATTTAATTGGACATTACCTGTAATTGAATGGACACTTCATATTTATATTCAGTTCATATTCCCCAAACTATACCTCATTTTTGGACTATAAATTCAGAAAATTTTTACTGCAATTGGATGCCATGGAGACAATTCCAAGTAGACCTACATGTATAGTCTACATAGATTTGTAGTCCAATTATTCCAGTCATATAATTAAATTCACCTTTTCATATTCAAACTTTGCAGTAGCTTGGTTTCTCCTGAAGTTAAGGATGTTATAACCAACATCACCATAACCACCACTGGTGAACTGGAAGGTGAATGGTTCCTTAATGTCGTCTGGTAACACTCGGTAATCTGCATTCTTGATGCTATTATAAATGAGGTCATTTTTATTGGCTTGAAGAGACAGACATGCTGATAGGCTGAGAGATGATGCCGTACACTGCTCTATTCGACTGAGTCCCTGTGCTACCATGAAAACGGCAATTACTGTGTGAAGAACATATGCATCTTGTGGGATCATGCTGTCTGTAATTCGCTCATCACCCGTACAAATACGAGAGTATGACTGGCTGACAACGCTGTTGAGAATCCTACACTGATGAAGTTTCTGGTAGATTTCTTCGAACCAATCATCAGGGATTCCTTTGTGGTCCTTGAGAGTCAAGGATTTCAAATATGTCTTAAATTTTTCAATTACTTGTGAGTTGATTTGAATCGTAATGGCTCCAGCTGCTGTAAATTCATAATCTTTTACAATATAGTCACTGTTGGACCAGGTGTCACTACCAATCCAGACAAATCTATTTGTTAGTTGTCTTTCTGTAGCTGCTTGCAGAAGTAATCGAGCATTATCTGCAGTAACAAATAATACAACTACCTTCGCACCAACTCTCTGATTTAATTCATCAACAATTTTCTTTGCATCATCAAGAGTGGCAGCCTCTGGCATAGCTATAGCTTGAGAGACGCATGTTCTTGGACTTGTTGCCATTGCGGTTTCCAACAGAGTTTGTTTCGCAGCTCTACCATAAGCGTTATTGGTGTATACTGCAGACATATAATCCCATCCAAAACTCTGAATGACCTTTACCATGGCAACTGCCTGGATATTGTCAGGTGGTACTGTTCTCAAGAAATAATCATGTAGGGCAGAACTTAATTCTACAGAGGTGGCACTCTGACTCATTGATGTCATCTTCAGAGGTGACAGAATGCTGCTGGTGGCTATTGCATTAGCACTATTTTTAGCCAGATGTACTACTACAGTAGATGGTGACAATACTTGTCCTTCATTTCCTGACCCACATATCCCCTCACCACTCAATAAACTGTATAAATCTTGTCCAATCCTACTGGCAGATGAGCATGTATCTAGAGTTATTCCACCAAGTTTTAATGAAGATGGATACCTGGAGTCTGAGTTTTGATTGACTAAATCAATACCATAATAAAAAGCCATCAAATTCTGGAAATTTGACTGAGTATCAATCGGTCCACAGGCAAACTTGTTGTAAGGGTCGGCAGCATGTATGTCAGAAATATAGACAAGATTAAGGTCATTTGGCGACTTTTTGAGCATGTACCGAGATGGCTGATATTTTGGGAAGACACACTGGCATGACCCCATTGAATCGCAGTTAGAGACCCACTTCAGATCATGTATGGCATCAATTTTCAGGTAATGAGTATCGTTATAGCTTCCAACCTACAAAAGAATGTGAAATTATAAAACTATATCATGCGCATTTATATATAAACCTAACAAATATGTTTTGGGCTGTTTACACAAATATCAATTGGAATCATGTTATATAAAACAAGTACCTATTTTCTGTCCATACAGATATCAATGTCTTCAAAAATTATCGGGAATAAGAGAACGGATGTCATCTATTCATTGAATAAAATCATAACATAATAATAATTTTCTTTTCTAAACTGCACCCCGAGATTCAACCCTCCTCACAGAAAATCTGTTATCTGCCCTTGAAATGGTATCAAATGCAAAATAATCAGAAGACATGGACATTATATCTACTATTAATACATGTAGATGTCATACTCCATGATATCAACAAAGCTAGAGTAAGGTTGTACATGCTAGTACTTCATTATCAAAACTCAAAAAAAGTTGCAAATAATGATTGTTCTAATATAAACAATTTTTACTGAAATTAACTATGAAAAGAAAAACTAGATACATTTATTCATAAAATATACTTACATCTTCTAAAACATATGTTTGACCCTGAGGAATTGGTTCCCAAATATGATACCCTCGAGAACTGTCTCCTCCTGGTGTGTAGTAAAATGGCTGTCTTGTATCGTCAGTAAATGTTGCCTTCTTAGCCCCATCCAGGATAAGTTGTCGTTTCTGTCCACTGGTCACAAAGATGTTACAAACTCCATTATAATCTGGTCTGCATAATTCCTTTAAAGCCTCATGAGCACCGAGTGCTGCAGAAAAGACAGCATTTACAACATAGAGTACGTATGGGTCTTGGATATACTTCAAAGCTCTAGGAAGACCATTCAGCTTAGTTGGACAAGGATTTGGTGAGTTTGTTCTATCAACCGAACATTCATACAGTTGTTCATAATAATCTTTAAACCATGGATTAG
Organism: Limnoperna fortunei; assembly: GCA_944474755.1. Taxonomy (NCBI): domain Eukaryota; kingdom Metazoa; phylum Mollusca; class Bivalvia; order Mytilida; family Modiolidae; genus Limnoperna; species Limnoperna fortunei. The sequence continues at coordinate 57,787,414 of OX104121.1, read as the reverse complement.
TTTTATAAGACTCAGGAGTTTTGTATTCCAGATACTGATCAAAAAGAGGTAGATCTGCAGTTTCCACATCAAATGTTAATGCCCGTCTTTCTTTCATGATATTATTTAATCCTTGCCACATTTCTGGGTCTTGACCCCATTTGTCAGTTCCAATAAAGACAAAATTGTCTCTGATTGACTTTGTACTTTCAATGACCTTCAACAGTGGCATAGGGTCATCAACAAACAAGACAACTACTTTGGCATCAGTTACATTGAATAATTGATTCAATGCAGACGTGGCATCTGCAGTCGACACATCTCCATCTTGTCCAATGGTAATATTCTGTGAAATACATATATGATTTAAGAATGCTAAACGACTGAATTCTTGACGCCCGAATTCTCCATCACTGTTAAATGTATGGATAACTTGGACATTGCGTAATTTAAACATTTTCAAATAGGAAATTATGGCCCGTGCTTGTTTATCATCTGCCGGTACAGTTCTCAAAAAGTATCGATACTTCAAAGAATCTCTCAATTCTAGTGATGTTGCACCATAACTAATCTGCGGAATTCCCAAAGCATTCAGCACATCTGCAACTCTTATTGATGTCTCGCTGTCCATGGCACCAACGTACATGTCAAACGTCGAAGGATTAATAACATTACCATTATTTTTCAAATTAATGTTACGGCTGTGAATGTTTGCCACTAGATTACCTGCCCTCGTTGGGCTCTGGCACACGTCAAGTGTTACATAACCAATTCTGATGCCATTCAAAATGTCTGAAAATATTCCTTTCTTTGAATTAACATATTCAACAGCATAATGAAATGCTTCTTGCAGCTGTACGCCATGTTTGTTGTTGATTTGTCCACATGTGTATGGCGTCTTGCCAGCTTTGTGGATATCAAACAAACCTGAAAAATGAAATAAAAAAGGAGTTATTTTTATTGAACATCAAGTTATTTATTAATCAGGACAATGTGATAATATTGTTTGATAACAATGATTGGTATCTACTTGGCCATAAGGTCTGACACGACTATTTCACCTTTTCGACAAATATTGCACATGCCTAGTTAGATGCTAACATACATAAATTTAATGGTAAAAAATGTGCATGATCCTCAGCATAAGAATAAGAATGGCTGTATTTTAATTATACAAATTGACACATATGTTCCTTCAAATCTATATTTATAATTACATTACTGTGCATACATGTGGCGGCTTTGTTTTTTGTATTTTTGTTAGTCACACTACTTGTTGAACTCTTCCAAATGTCATTCAATCAATATGTCGTTTTCAAGAAAGTTAGTTAGATGTATCATATCACGTTATTAATGGTATCAAATGATTTTATTAAGGGCACTTTCCGCAACGTACCATCTTTTAACATCATGTGAATGTCATAAAATGGAATAAAACTTGACCACTATCCCGTAATTTTATGTTTAGTGTTGGCTTTGCACCCTGGTACAACACAGCACAGGTTTCCTTTTGCATCATCTTTTAGTATGCCGTCCCATTTCGTATCAAATGTTGCCGTTTTAAACTAACAGTGCCCTAAATTTTTGATGACATAACATGATCCGTATTACTATTTCCACCTACTTTAACAGGAGCGATTATATCTTGAAAACAACCTATTGTAATCAATGTAATAAGTGGTACATATGTAATCTATTATGACTAACCACTAAACTAGGCAACATAACTGACAACACAAAATCAAAGAATGTGTCCATGGTACACAGATCCCCCCCTGCTAAATGAAGTCCCAAACAGGAAGCAGTTGTCCGGCAGGTCTGAAAGTTGCTTAGGACGTACAACTTGTGATACTGAACCACCCTGACAAATTTCAAATTGTTCTCATGTACAGTTTCTGAGAAAAGTTTGACAGAAATTGGTAAGGACGTACATACGTATGGACAGACAGACAGACAGACAGACGGACGGACAGACATGAGTAAAACTTAATGCCCCCCAACATGTCGTTGCGTGGGCATAAAAATGTATTGCATCAATAATTATAGCATCAATATCATAAACAGAAAGCATCCCAAGGATCAAATACATACCGACAAGCATAACTTCTCCTGCCAAATATGTCAGCTGTTCACTGCCATCACCCAGTACAAAACAGGTGGAACAGTCCCCTGTACAGGTGGCTGGTACATTTTGGTATTTACTGGTCAAGTCATCCTTGTCTCGCAAACTAATGGTATCATTTATAACATTTCCTTCCTAAAATTAAAAGGACATACTTGTTAAGTTGATTTTATAACTACTAGTAGAGGTTATAATCATCTGGGAAATTGACGGCTACAATAAAGAAATTATTCACGGAGGCTGTGGCTTTTCATTGTTTTACCGTAAGCTGGCCATTTATTTTTAAGAAATAATTCATGCAGGCTGTGGTTTATCATTGTTTTACAATGGGGTGACCATTTATGTCATATTATTTTATCACGAGCAACAGCGAGGGATAAAATAACGACATAAATGGTCATCCCATTGTAAAACAATGATAAACCACTGCCTGCGTGAATTATTTCTATTCTAATAAGACAATTACGGTACATTTATAATATTTTCGTACCTTTCGAAACATCATTTACGCCATAAACTGGCTGTTATGTCAATGTAACACACAATATAATGCAACGGATAATGATAGCGTGTGATAGCGCGTGTCGCTATTTATAAGATTTATACGTCATACGCAATAGCTTTCCGGTGGAAGTTACAGTTTTGTAATTGGAACAGCCATTTAAAACACACCCTCCTCAGCGCGTGTTGCTTATAGATAAATCATTTTTTTACCACAATTTTGGTCTCAAAGCCTTTAAAGCACGTCATATTAGAATATTTTTTTATCCCCAGCAACAGAAAGAGATAAAATAATGACATAAGTAGCTAGCCCATGGTAAACAAATTAGAAACCCCAGTCTGTAAATTACTTTGATTCTACTACCACAATAATAGATTTACGATAACCTCTTCTGCCATAAACTGTTCTGTCAATGTAACACACACTATATAGCAACAGATTATTATAGTATGTGTTGTTATTTTTAAGATAAATACTAGTATGTCATGCGCATCCGGTTTCTGGTGGTAGTATAGTTTTGCAATTGGAACAGCCCTTCAAGACAAGCACTGTATATCATGTGTTACTCATACATAAATCATTGCCATGGTTGTGGTATCAAAGCATTTATTTCGTCATATAATTAGAATTTAGATTTGTTCATGCTGCAAATCCTCAAGGTTCAAGTAGGAAGAAATGAAGAAATTATTACAAACAATCCCGTCAAGTTACAATTTATTTAGAGGAAAGAATTTAGAAAATTTCAGGAAGTTCAAAATTAAAGGATGATGAGCAAAAAAAAGTAAAGGAATCTTAGAAAAAGTACCAACTATACTTCACTACAGTACATATAAAGTGAAGTGGTAAGTTTAATAAAAAAAAATGTCTTCTGACAAAGTGTTAATTAAAGTTTCTTGTTCTTGGACATAATTTAGACTTAAATTAATATTTGACTTACACTGAAGAACTTTGATACAGATGATGACACAGAATCAAGTCTATAAATAGACATATTTTGATTGGATTCTCGTTGAACAAAATAAAACATTTGGTTAATGATGTCATTAAAACTCAGTGCATCAAGGTGAGTCATCAGTCTCTGGAGAGTATCACCATCACTGTTATATCTGAAATCAAACTTTTGGTACTAAAATAATGATCACATACGATTTCTGTCAGTAAAATGACACATAATTCTCTCATAAAAATTAGATTTTTATCCCAAAAAAATTCTGTAAAAGCAAATTACAGTTTTATTACACACTAATTCCAGCAGTGAAATGACAGTTTATTTAATGTAAAATATGTGTCAGTAAAACTACATTGCCTACAGCATATGCCATTTTTTGTAATAGAATGTTAAAGTAATATCTATTTGCACCTACTTCAAATAAATATTACTTGAACATTCTATTACAAAAAAATATCGTATAGCAATTTACATGTATTTAGATTAAACACTTCAAACAAATGAAGGTTATAACAAATAACAAACAAGTAAACTATCTAAAAAACTATCCACAAAGTCCAAGACACTGGTAAACTCAGGAATCAACTAAAAATGACTTGGTACAGGCATCAAAAGAAATGGTGGGTTAAACCAGGTTTTTATGGCATGCCAAACCTACTGTGGTGGGTTAAACCAGGTTTTATGGCATGCCAAACCTACTGTGGTGTGTTAAACCAGGTTTTATGGCTTGCCAAACCTACTGTGGTGGGTTAAACCAGGTTTTATGGCATGCCAAACCTACTGTGGTGGGTTAAACCAGGTTTTAAGGCATGCCAAACCTACTGTGGTGTGTTAAACCAGGTTTTATGGCATGCCAAACCTACTGTGGTGGGTTAAACATGGTTTTATGGCATGCCAAACCTACTCTGGTGGGTTAAACCAGGTTTTCCAAACCTACTGTGGTGGGTTAAACCAGGTTTTATGGCATGCCAAACCTACTGTGGTGGGTTAAACCAGGTTTTATGGCATGCCAAACCTACTGTGGTGGGTTAAACCAGGTTTTATGGCATGCCAAACCTACTGTGGTGGGTTAAACCAGGTTTTATGGCATGCCAAACCTACTGTGGTTTGTTAAACCAGGTTTTATGGCATGCCAAACCTACTGTGGTGGGTTAAACCAGGTTTTATGGCATGCCAAACCTACTGTGGTGGGTTAACCAGGTTTAAAGGCATGCCAAACCTACTGTGGTGGGTTAAACCAGGTTTTAAGGCATGCCAAACCTACTCTGGTGGGTTAAACCAGGTTTTATGGCATGCCAAACCTACTGTGGTGGGTTAAACCAGGTTTTATGGCATGCCAAACCTACTGTGGTGGGTTAAACCAGGTTTTATGGCATGCCAAACCTACTGTGGTGGGTTAAACCAGGTTTTATGGCATGCCAAACCTACTGTGGTGGGTTAAACCAGGTTTTATGGCATGCCAAACCTACTGTGGTTTGTTAAACCAGGTTTTATGGCATGCCAAACCTACTGTGGTGGGTTAAACCAGGTTTTATGGCATGCCAAACCTACTGTGGTGGGTTAACCAGGTTTAAAGGCATGCCAAACCTACTGTGGTGGGTTAAACCAGGTTTTAAGGCATGCCAAACCTACTCTGGTGGGTTAAACCAGGTTTTATGGCATGCCAAACCTACTGTGGTGGGTTAAACCAAGTTTTATGGCATGCCAAACCTACTGTGGTGGGTTATACCAGGTTTTAAGGCATGCCAAACCTACTGTGGTGGGTTAAACCAGGTTTTATGGCATGCCAAACCTACTGTGGTGGGTTAAACCAGGTTTTATGGCATGCCAAACCTACTGTGGTGGGTTAAACCAGGTTTTATGGCATGCCAAACCTAGTGCTTGAGTAGAGTGTGAGTTGGTGTGCTGATGAAAATGGTTTTGTGTCATAAACCACTAGTCTGTAATAGGTGTAACACATCACACTCCCTATGCACATTGACTTTAAACATGGGACAGTATTAATAGGTTTTGATGTTCACAAAAGTGTGGGCATGAGATGGGAAAAATGTTCAAGCCTGCCACCCTCATGTCATAAGACTTGCTGTTTCTTTGCCTTATATCAAACATATACAATCCAAAATAATCCCTCCTTTTACAACATCAGATGTCAAGGTCGAGGGGATAACTGTGGGCTGTTCTCAGAGTATGGGTGGAAAATGTTGATACATTTGTGTATATTATTGTTACATTTCTCACTACCATTCCAGACTGATTGCGAGAAAAACAAAAGCTTACTTGAAACAAACTCCAGTGTAATTCTGTCCACATTTTTCCTTCAGTACACGACTGATGCCTTCAGCGTATGCCATTACTGCTGTTATGGTCGGTAAAGTTGTGATGTCCTCTATGAAGTTATCTACAATAAAAAATTGTGTTTCCAATACTCAAAAAAATTCAAACTGTGCAAAATTTGGCAAATAAAGTTATCACCTCTTAATTTGACTAAAACAATACAACAACAATATATGTATCTGTGTTACATTATGATCCTGGATTTTGACTTGATTGAAACAGCTGCCAAGCATGACCCCAGATAGATGATCCATTGTTGGGTTGGGGGTGTTAACCATAACTGCCAAGCATGACCCCAGATAGATGATCCATTGTTGGGTTGGGGGTGTTGACCACAGCTGCCAAGCATGATCCTAAATAGATGATCCATTGTTGGGTTGGGGGTGTTAACCACAGCTGCCAAGCATGACCCCAGATAGATGATCCATTGTTGGGTTGGGGGTGTTAACCACAGCTGCCAAGCATGACCCCAGATAGATGATCCATTGTTGGGTTGGGGGTGTTAACCACAGCTGACAAGCATGACCCCAGATATATGATCCATTGTTGGGTTGGGGGTGTTAACCACAGCTGACAAGCATGACCCCAGATATATGATCCATTGTTGGGTTGGGGGTGTTAACCATAATTGCAGTGTACTTGTGATTGGGCATATCTTCAATCCACTTCCTTTTGCCTATCTTCAAATCTGCTAACCAAAGGTAATGACCTAATTTCTTCTTTGAATTAATCTTTGTAAAATAAAGTGTTTTGTTCCACCTTGGCACAGATTTAACACATATCGGAGATGATTTTTGCCATTGTCAAGAAGTTTAAGATTAAAATTATTCTCCAAAGCACAGATTTCTCTCATGTTCTAATTATAGCTACATGTACATGTATGTTTTTACAATTTTCTTTAATACATGTAAAATATTTCACTATTTTAACAAAGTACATGGAAACAATACAGGTCTGATTAATACAAATTGGTAAACTAACAGACACGTTCTTGCTAACTAAATATTTTATTCAGTTTAGTTTCTTATAGTTGAAAGCATTAGATAAACTTACCCCCAACAATAGATCTGAGTGGATAACAATTTGACCGATACTGCCATGCGGTGCCGAGACTACACTCATAGTATGCTTGGTAGAACTCATTGTACCATGGATTTTCTGGGAATGTCTGTTTGCCTGACAAGTAATTTCTAAAACTTTGGATTGGTGTTGTGTAACTCGGTGATCCAAACATCAAAGACCTGTCTGCAAATCTCAGTGCTGTGTGAGGAATGACCGGAGTCGACCACGGATGATTTGCCATGAAAATTATATTGGCTGCTTCTGTTTTTCTACCTTTTGCCATCAACAGATCCTCAACATATTTATCTGGGTACGTAAACACAGCAATAACCCTTGTAGACGAATCAGCAATATACCCAATCAGGGTATCCATGCTGCCATCTGTTACAAACTCGTATGATGATGCAATGCAAATTCCCTGAGCTTCTGCATATTTCCAGAATAGTTGAGCTGCATCTCTGGATTCCTTGTTTGGAGCATTCAGTGTGATTATATATTCAAACTTTAACTGTTTTGCCAATTGAGCCATTGCTTTGGTGACTTTTCCATCTGAAGAAATCGTGCGAAACAATGATTTAAACATTGTTTTGTCATCTAAAACGTGTGATGTAGCAGCCGGTGTAATCACTGGTACATTAAAATCACCCAAGCTTCCACTAACATCTATTGTTGTCTCACTATCATACAACATCCATCCTATAGATTTATCTAGGGCAAATTTTGGACTTCCATCATTATCCTTAAACCACTGAGAGTGGAAAGCACTAACAATTGCATTTGAACGGAAGGAGTTCATACAACCATCAAACCCAACACCACCGAGTTTTACATTATTCAATTTTATTGGTGAATTTCCGCTGTTGATGTATTCCAGTGTATATGAAAATGCCTCGGAATTCAAAAATCCATTCCTGGTTCTAACACCACCACAGCCGAATGGTCCAGTTCCTGGATAATGGATGTCAAAGATGGCTGGGATAATGAGATCTCCTTTCATATACATGTATTGCTGATCCTGGAATGTGTAGAGACACTGGGTACAGACCAGAGGACACATAGATGTCACCTGTTGTGGGGATTTGTCACCGTACATCTTGACGTCATTCTCACTAAAGGAAAAGGTTTCTGCTGATGGATCATAGTCACCTACCTGTATAATACAAAAATGTAATTAGATATCACATACTGACAATGTTACTTAGTAATAGGGTACAGTTGTTATGAAGGACTTTTCCACATAACACAGTGCAGGATATATTCCCTATTTTCGGAAAACAAGAGTTACTTCCCATTTCCAAGAGTTGTCTTTCATAACAGCAGGTATCTAGTATTGAACAGATAGGAAAAAATCACGTTTTTATTTTTTTTTAATAATGCCTGCGACTGACTCTTCCAGTACAACTAAAAAAACTGCAGAATAAGTTTGCACATCATAATAAATTTTATCGGATACTTTGCTATATGTGAATAAAAAAATATTGTAGAAATACTACTTTTTACCCACAGTAGTTACTATAAAGTACCTGCTCTAAAGAACAGATTACTCTGCAAATGGGAGATAAATCTTGTTTACCGCAAGTAGGGAATACCAAACAGTGGCTCCATCTTGCTTCGTGAGAATTCACATAAATACATGATATGACCAAAAACAAGTTTAATACATGTTTTTTAACCTCCTCCATTCTGAAGCAAATATACATACAGCAGTCTACTTGGAAAAATATCCACAATTCATGGATCACAATGTTAATTATATACACAATTTTTTTTATAAATTGTAGTATCGTTTTAGTTTTTTAACCAAAAATTATTATGCGAGTAAAACCTATTATTATTTGATTTGGTTTGCTTCGTCTTTAATGGTATGCTTCTTTACATGACATGTGATGACATGTTATTAACCTGAGGGCATTGATGTACTTGTCACTAGTTCGATTGTTGTTAATTAGATAGATTAATTGTACCGATGAAAACTAAAAATATTGATATCCAACGAATAAAAATGAAACCACAGTAATTCAACCTAGCCTCTGTTTGCTTTCCCAGTGAAGAATGATGTCTTATGGTGAAGTGGTCTATTGATAATCTAAAAACATTAGTAAAATGTGTTTACTTATTTGACTGACTGGGCCTTTTGAATACAGTTCAATTCTGTGGATGCATTCATTTTTGCAGATACCAATTTTCCTATGATTAAGAAAAAAAATGCTACATTGGATTTCCACGATACATGTAGTTAACGCAGGAGAAACATTTCTTAAATTGATACAAGTGGACCAACCAACCTTAATCCAACCTGAGGGTCCATTCCAGAAGTAATACTCCAGTGGAAAATTGATTTCTCCATTTTTGAACAGAATGTTTGTTTTACCATCTACATTAAATGCAACCATTTTTATCTTCTCCACCAGCTTTGCCCCACGATCAGCAGCACTTCTATAGTTGCCACAAATTCCAATGTAGTTCTGTCCACAATATTGTTTTAATGTTTCATGCAAGCCAAAGGCAAAAGCATAAATGCCATATATTGCTGATGTTATACTGCCCGAGTAAGAGACACCCGGAGCAGAGCCTACGTTTCTATTTTTGTCACATACAGTTGGGTACGTTCTCATGTTGTTGACATCTAATGAGCAATTAAACAATGTCTCATACCATGAAGTAAACCATGGATTGGTTGCACCTGCCGTGTTAGCTGTTAAACTTGTTAAATATTGTCTGAATTCTGGGACATCCGGCATTCGGTAACCAATATTTATCGTTCCTTTGGCAACATCTTGATATCCCATAAAGTTGTCTGATGCTGAAGGTAAGAGAGAGAGAAAGTTAAACTGTCCACTGGAACTTTGAGATTTTAAACTGTCAAAAACTTTATTTAAAACTGATTCTCTTGTAATGGATAACACAGGCTGTACAGTTGATTTGATGCGTAATTTTTCAACAATATCATTTCCTGTCATGTTATCGGTTATCTCGTATGATGCAACAACACAAATACCTTGTTTTCCTGCCATATCTTTGAAATCTTTTATGAATGTTCTTGAAAATGTGTCTGGGTCATTAATTGCCTGGACATAGTACCATCCAAGTTTCTTCAGCATTAAGATATAAGCCTGTATTATTTTATCTGTTCCGTAGGTCATGTATATCAAATAAGGGTAACTGCTACCCTCGGAGCTAGTCGGATTAATGGCTACTTGTGGACGTTTAATTTCATTCATTAGCTCGGCTAGTGGCAGCACAAATCTGGTAAGATAGCCTCCATGGAATCCATCAATGGTTGCAGGATCTAAGGCATTGCCATAAGTGTCACTGACAGTCATGTCATAACGGCGAACTGCTGTGACCTCTTGAATGCCCTTCAATGTGGAGAAACAATCATCAAATACCAACCCACCAAGTGTCACACCATTTAAGATTCTTTTTTGGTTAATGTCTCCAATGGTCCATTTCATAGCTTCTACTAACAGGGCACCAGTTCTGAAGAGCGACCCACATGTAAGAGGTGTCATTCCTTCCATATGAACAGGATACACACCATTCATAACAACGTCACCAGGAATATACATGTATTTACCTGTAAAATAGGCCAATATACCATCAGTAAATTGACACAATGTTTAAATCGGCGAAGCTTATTATTTTTATGCATCTTGTTTCCATTTATCTTAAAATACAACATTGTTTTGTTTTAAAGGCAACAGGTAAACAAGTTAGAAAAGATTTTGTGTTCATTTGTTTGAATGGGATTTTCTGCTATTTGCAAATGGCTAACTATTTTGACAACTTTGCCACAAAAAAAAGTGTATTTTATTTCCAGTTAAAAATTTAAAAAATACATAGGTGTTTTGAGTACATGTACATGACCGAAAACACAACGTTAACAGCAACTCAAATATACCATAAAAACAAACACCACAAGAGATATTTATTACATGAAAATGTTTATAAATACTTCAGGAGTATTTTCATTTAAGATAAAAGAATGAACTTTTCTTTAAGTAAGGAAGTTATACCACAGTGATAATGAAAGGTATCATATTGAATACTTTAACTTCATGGCTTTTATAATTATATAGATTAGAGGTATTACACACACAAATGAGGTACAATTGCAATTGTCTCAAAAAGTGGAATAATGGGTCTGGGAGGTGTTCCCCGGGTGTGTCCAAAGTACAAGCCTGTAGAACGTTATAACCGAGATGAGAAGCTCAGGAACTCCTTAACATGGAGCACAAGGAGCACGCTGGCGGTGATGACATGCTTGGTCTCTAGACTGATCATACATGATTCAATAAATACTTACTATCACGAGGAACTCCATAACACGGAGCACAAGGAAATGATGGACATGTTGATGCTGGGGGTAATGACAACGTTTGGTCTCTAGACTGATCATAGATGATTCAATTAATATTTACTGTCACGAGGAACTCTTAAACATGGAGCACAAGGAGATGTCGGACATGTTGATGCTTGCGGTGATGACAACGCTTGGTCTCTAGACTGATCATAGATGATTCAATTAATACTTACTGTCACGAGGAACTCTTAAACATGGAGCACAAGGAGATGTTGGACATGTTTATGCTGGTGACAACACTTCGTCTCTAGACTGATCATACATGATTCAATTACACGTAGTACTTACTGTCATGAGGAACTCCTAAACACGGAGCACAGAGATGTTGGACAGGTTGATGCTCGCCGTGATGACATCTCTTGGTCTCTAGACTGATCATACATGATTCAATTAGTACTTACTGTCATGAGGAACTACTAAACACGGAGCACATGGAGATGTTGTACAGGTTGATGCTCGCCGTGATGACATCTCTTGGTCTCTAGACTGATCATACATGATTCAATTAGTACTTACATGTACTGTCATGAGGAACTCCTAAATACGGAGCACATGGAGATGTTGTACAGGTTGATGCTCGCCGTGATGACATCGCTTGGTCTCTAGACTGATCATACATGATTCAATTAATACTTACTGTCATGAGGAACTCCTAAACACGGAGCACAGAGATGTTGGACAGGTTGATGCTCGCCGTGATGACATCTCTTGGTCTCTAGACTGATCATACATGATTCAATTAGTACTTACTGTCATGAGGAACTCCTACACACGGAGCACAGAGATGTTGGACAGGTTGATGCTGGCCGTGATGACATCTCTTGGTCTCTAGACTTATCATACATGATTCAATTAGTACTTACTGTCATGAGGAACTCCTAAACACGGGGCACATGGAGATGTTGGACATGTTGATGCTGGGGAGGTGATGAAAATGCTTGGTCTCTTGACCCATCATAATTGATTCAATTAATACTTACTGTCACGAGGAACTCCTAAACACGGGGCACATGGAGATGTTGGACATGTTGATGCTGGGGGTGATGACAAGGCTTGGTCTCTAGATTCATCATACATAATAAACTTTGGACTAATAACTTCGAGCCTTCCATTATAAAATGTTCCAACCTGCAATGAAATTTATCTAAAAGCATTAAAAAACAATATATATTTTTAGATTTTCATTCATGATTGTTTACACTTATTTATTATGAATAACAACAAATTATAAAATTCCATATTTTGTGTGACTATCACAGGGGTATATCAGATTTACTAGTATGTAAGTGAAAAAATTATTATTGATATTTATATCCTCTGAACTGTTTTAAAGATAACTAAAGTACAACAAATATATCATTTGTATTTTGTCAAAGTAACAATGAGACGTAACACTGTTTTTATCATCTTGGAAGCGAAGTTTGGATTGCCTGTAAATTTGAATAGTCGGCAGAGTCGCGTACCCTCTGTGTTGTAATTCGATTTTATAGCCATTTGTGTTGTAAATGGTGATGTTTCTCAAAAGGCCGTGTTTATTTTATGTTCAGGCCATTTTGTTTTACAAAGGGCAATAATCAAAACAGGTTTGACTGTAGTAAGTTTAAGGGCATTTAAATCATGCGAACCCTTATATTACCATAATGAACGTCATAACCAGCCAATTTTATACCTTTTGTGTGACATTGGCAGTTCTTTGAATTGTGTTTATATGAATAAATACATGGGAACAGATTGGTTCATTTGTCAACAACAATATGTTTTAATATAAATTGTTATGTTAAAACATGATTTTACACAGTTTGGCTCAATGACAAGGCTCACTTTATACTATTTACATCCCCATGAACATTTTCTCTCTAAGTTTCATGAAATTGACATTTTTTGTATAAAGGGCCATAACTCTTAAGTGCCTAAAGCAATTTGGCAGCGAGTAATCAAATTTGCTAGAGATATTATGCCCATAAACTTTTCCCCCAAGTTTCATGAAGATAGGACAACAACTGTTTCAGATAGACAGTGGACAAGGCAAATTTGCCATTTTTTATAAATAAAGGGCCATAACTCTTAACTCATTCAGCCCCGATCACACTTTCAGGCGTGTTAATATTTGTGCAATCAGTGGCCGATCCCGTCTGTACGGGTGTTTTGTTTTCATCATTCAATGGCCGATCACGTCTATAGGCGTTTCAAATAGGTGGTTGTAAAACGTTCTCCGATTGGTTTAAATGCAGGGAATTCCCGAATTCTTTCAAATATAAGCCAATAAGAAATGATTTTACTGTTCTTTTTATATTTTTTCGTCATTTAAAAGGGCAAGGTTAAATTACCAGAGAGGATTTTCCACACGTGTTTCATTCATAAAAATTGTAAACAATGGCGGATTTTGATGCAGTTTTCGGTGATGATGGAAGTGATTCAGAGTTTACTGGCTTCAATCTAGATAATTAAGGGGAAGCAGAAGAAAGATATTTGAATCAATTAAATGTATTAAACAATTTTTATTCCGATATTAAAATTTCCGACTTGGAATCATCTAAAAATGATCTATAATAGTGACGACTTTGACTCCGAGGATGACACCGTTTTTGCCGAGATTGCTCAATGGAGTGATCATATTAGATCATATTAGACCAATTAAAATCATGGAATTTAAAGGTCCAAATCTATATCATAAAGAATTTTTTCCATATTTATTCCAGTAAATGAAATTAAAAATACATATTAAAACTGTAAATAAATGTACATAATTTTGTAAAAAGTGTTTGATAAACTTAAGAAAAAACAGGAATTATGAAGAAAAAATTATATTACTGTGTAGATAATTTTATTGTGAACATTGTGGGAAAATTTCATGGATTTCTGATGGATATTAACAGAGAAATTAAGATAAGACTGCATGCATGTGCATGATGTTTACAAATCTAACTAATTAGATAAAATATCTCTGGGGCACAAGCAGCTAGAAATATAAAATGATGCTGGGGCATTATCAGCAGTGATTCTGATAACAGTGATGGGGCTGAATGAGTTAAGTGGCTGAAGCAATTTGGCTGGTTATCGAACTTTGCCAAGATATCATGCCTAAAAACATTTTCCCCAAGTTTCATGAAGGTCAGACAACAACTGTTGAAGTGATGTAAAGGCCTGATGTTTTTGGAATGTACCAATATCATTTATTGACAGTCACATGACAAAACCAGAAATAACTAATTAACCAATATATCTGACAAGAACTTACAACCCTAAAGGCAGCCTTAACACAAAAAAAAAAAAACAACACAAACTTAAAACTGGAATTACTTAAAACTGGAATTTAAACCAAGTGCTAAGAAAGGGTTAGGATTTTCTACATCAACATATGTCATGTTTTCTTGAAGAAATATATGGGTACATTAGGAATAAAACAATGTAAAAAAATAATATCTACAAACCAAAACAATGTAAACAAATAAATATCTACAAACCAAAACAATGTAAACAAATAAATATCTACAAACCTTTTCAAACTTGTATGTGCCTTTTGTACTGTAGTCATTAAAGCTGTATATCTCATAGCTGTAACCGATTATATCACCATTCGTGTCAAACTTGACCTTAGCAGGAGCATTGTATGGTTCTAACTGTGCAGATGCCAAACTTTCCACTCTTTCTACCCTGGAGTATGTAAAGTCGGTATTCTGCAGGTAATTCTGAAAAAACTCTTCTGTTGTCATAGATTTAAGCTGTGTGCACAAGCCTGGTGCCCCCAAACACTTGTTAGCATGTGCACGCTTGAGTGCATTGGCATATGTGTAGACTGCGTGTACTGCTGGTTCCACAAACTGGTCCTGTACAAAGGCAAATCGTCTGTTATTTTCAGTTGGTATCTGGCAGGCTGGTTTAGTGTTATGTGGGGGGTTTACAGCACCAGGCAAGGAGCAGTTATATTCCGTCATGTACCATTCTTTGTACCATGGATTTTCTGATGAGGAATTTGTAGGATCAATTCTAATCCAATGATCTTCAAATTCTGTGATCTTTCTTGAGCCAGGCAGTACAGAGATAATGCCCCTTGGGTATTTCTTCCCACTAAAGGAACTTGAAAGTGAAACACTATCTGTGAAAATCCATTGCAGTTTTCCAGCTCTGTTGTTTGTTTCTGCTCTGTTCAGCAAACTTGAAGCTATTTGTCCTGCTCCCAGAAAAATGTTTCCAACCGAGTCTGATCCCGTTAGTTTTCGTAAGACGTCGTCCATAGCAGTGTTAGATGTGTCTGTAGATGATAGTTCTATACCCTGCGTTAAGCAGATACCTGCTGCCACAAGACGAGGATGTATTTCATTGTAAGAGCTTCTACCAAAAGCATCATTGGTGTAGACAACGTTGACAAAGCTCCATTTTAGTTCTTGTAACACCCTTATTAATGCCTGCAATAAAAATTTGAAGTATTAAATTGATTGAGTGTATGTACTATAATACCAAGTAAGGTAATCTTTCTGCTTTATTAAAGCAAGATTATAAATAACCCACCATGCAGTTTTAATAGGTCCACTTTGTCCTTGACCAATTGTACACAGGGTCAGTGCTATCACATTAAAGTAAATATTGGCTGTCAAGTCACTTCACATGAACATATACAAATGTCTTTTCACTATATGGCCAATAGTTCTTCATCTATTTATCGGTGGCTGAATGGTTCAGGTAGTTTGTCTACTATTGATCATGTGGTCTGTCAACACTGATATTGTGGGTTCAAGTCCCACTGCGCATGTGGGCAGGATGCACTCAACTCCAATCTTAATGGACACAGATTGCCATTTTTCCTACCGAAGGTAAGGGTTTTTCTTCTGGTACTCCAGCTTCCTCCCCTAAGAAACTGAACGACATGAAATAGCTGAAAACCTACTGAAGTGGCATTAAACACCATTCAAACAAACAAAAGCAACAGTCCATCTTATTAATTTTCAACAGTTTTAGACCTTTTTACAAAATAAAAATGTTATCACATCAAGTTGATATGATGACCTGTGATACTGGTTATGATTAAGCCATAAATACATGTGGATTTGGTCAGTTTTAATCATACTTACATCCATAAGAGGTCCATCAGGGGAAATAGTTCTCATAAAGTATGGATGTTTTTTTCCATCACTCAGCTCTGAAGCTGTTGAAGAATAGGATACCAGGGGAACTTTGTACTTAGCAGAAAACTTTGTACTAACTTCTTCAGTGACAGAACTTGTTGATGCTCCAATTATTCCTATGTAAAAAAGAGATTATTATGATACAAATACTAGTAATGGACTTTATTATAGTCGCAAAATATAGATGTATCTGCCATTATACAGTGATAAAATGTCAACTTAGATTATAGACAACTGTATAGATCTAGGATTTACACACATACAAAATAGCAGCTCAATATCTGCAAGTGTTCTGAAAAAAGTCCGGAAAACTGTTCTTTTTTGGAAATTTCTGTCCAAGGGCCATAATTTCATCAAAAGTCATGGACTGAAACGATAAGTGAATTTGATCTGTAACTCATGGATGACTTACATACCAAATATCAGCCCAATATCTGTATTAAGCAAAATGGTAAGGTAAAGGTATGATGGATTTATGGACTAACAAATAGAGTACAAAACCTTAGTCCCTTTGGCCAAGCTGGTAACAAACAAAAACAAGGCTATGCAGTAACCCAAAATTAATGCTGAAACACAGACAAGATAAAAGGGTGCAGACATCTTGTTTTCAATATTAGCAAAACAATCCAATGCAGTTAGAGATAACATCATTTACATGTTATATTGGATACAAAATAAATTTGTATAGCTCCCATTACTTAAATACATTTCAGAATAATAAACATGATAAAAAAAAAATTTTAATTTATATTCTGTGTAAACAATTGTCACTCACAGTCAGTATGCCTGTTATTAGATTAATATTTTCATCAGCAATAATATTAAAAAAAAGATATGTGAAAAAGACATTTAATTTACAAATTCTAAGGCAAATTAATTTTACATATAGGATTTCTTACATGTACATGTAGATAGATTAGCTAATGTAAAAAATAGTAACTACTGTAATTAATCTTTTTTAGCATTAAAACAAATAAAATACCATACATTTGTTACATGGAACTTTACTTTATATACAGTCATGCATTTGCAAGTTGTTAGTGTATAACAATGAAAGGGTGGAGGGTTGGGACGGCTTTAATCCATTCAACCACATCACATATTTTATGTCACTGTTTCTAGCCATTAGTTTAAGCCCTCTTATTTATCCTTTCCATTATGTGCTTTTGTTATTTTGTACTGATTGTATTGTTCAGTGTTTTAGTCATATATATTGTACTTTTTGTGTTTGGTTATACACACAAAGTACATAAAGTAACAAGAAAAAACAACTTTACTACTTTTGTTTAACAAATGATATGAATGATAATTTTTCCTACCAAGCATTATCTCCCCTGCTGCTGTACAATCATTGGCTTCTGACAACAAAGGAGGGAATAACTCCTGTGCATCACTGACAGCCTGGTACTTTCTGTCACAGTAATCTCTTGCCTGCATACCTGTTATCAGTAGAAAAAATAAAAACAATAATAATAAAAAATATAATATTAGCAGTGTATATTTAAAGAACAAATTCACAGCAATGAAGAAACAGGATATTTTATAATTTTTTTTTTATCCGAAATCCAAAATCCACACCATGAGGAAATAATTTCTCACAAGTGTTATATCGACTCATCTGTTGATAAGGTAAAATATAAGATGTTTAATGGAAAGCACATGGATAACAACATATATAAGCTTGTCAAATTTCTCTGACATTTCTGGTGACCTTAATGAACTTGTGGTCAAATGTACATTAAACAAAATTATGTATGTTATAAATGTTGCCCCACAATTATTAGATTCACTCTGTCAGGCATGTTAAAATATAATATAACAAATGTTCCATAGAATTTTTTTTCCATGCAAAAAATATTTTACATAAGTACATGCAATTCAAGGTACGTCTGTACATGAACCTTACTAGTATGTGCAAAAACTAGCCTTACCTAGTGTTACACCAGGTATGTAACTATCTGTCAAATATTCTCCATTGAGTTGTTCATTCTTTTTATTCAATCTGTCTACTGCCCAACGTACAGCTTCATAGGCTTGCATATCTGAAAACAGAATATTACTCCACTTGATTTAGGCATTTTAAACTTTAAAATATTTTGTAAAATACTTTGTAAAAAACTAGATCTTTGAATATTCTTGCAAGAGAAACTGTTTTTAAGTTTTGGTTGATAAACTCCTGGTAATAGAAATTCAGATAAAACCAGTGAGCTAATGCTTCCTGATGATACTCCACTTATAACTTTAGAGAGGTCTGAAAATAAATCCCACAAAATGGCATGATCATACAAAGCTATGACAAAATTTCATAATTGTATCATTGATAATTTCTGAGAAAAAATTGTTGAAAAATTGTTATCGAGGGATACAATCACAAACTAACACACTAACTGAAAATGGGGCTGTCAGTTTTTGTGGATCAGAATGTGAGATATTAATAAAATCAAGTGATTAATGTAAAAAAAAAAGATGAAAAGGAATTTGCTGACAAATGACTGAAAAATGAAAGCGCCTCATGAGAATTCAGTAAGAATTCAGGCCTGCGATAACAGTATACTCATATCCAAAATGGGGAGGGGATTAATGAGTCTTAATCAGACTTACGGTGAGTGGTTGACATTCCACATCCATATCCACCAGTTCCCTCATAATGCATACTAAACAATCCTCCAATCAGAGCCTGAGCTCCAGATTTTATAACCGACTTCTGCGAGCTGTCTGTACATGCCTGCTGCTGTAGGGTAACTTGGGAGCTGACTAATGCCCAGAGCAATCCAAACAGTATTAAGAGATTCAACATCTTTTGACTGTCTGGTGAAATGAAAAAGAAACTTTGTTAATGAGTACCGTTTGTTACGTTTTCACAAAACAACAGTTTCTGTTTAGCATATCAAAATTCTTACACATTTTCAATTTAGATATTACAACAGTTGTTCCAAGTTAATTTAAATTATTTGCTGTCTTAATTAAAACCATTTAGCTTTTTTGCCAACTGTTTCTTTTAGACAGTGAATTAAAAATAATGGTCGAGTTCACTACCGATGAACAATGATATTGTTAGTAATTCAGTTCAAACAATTGATGATATTTCTGGAGATACTACATGTTTTATTCAAAAAGTACAATTATTATTTTAATTTATAATATAAAAAGTCCTCTATGTAATATCAATCATCTAAACATTTTTTTAATAATTAGATGAGAAATCAGACTATCACATTTTTTAAAACTTGTATTCCTTAATTTGTTTTCTTTTCCAATTGTTTTCAATCCTTTCAAACTATTTTAATAAAAATCATGCCTGTTTAAAACATAAGTAACCCATTTTTTTAATTATTTAGTCTTTTAAACAAATTCTATGAAAAATAACTTTGGAATTTCTCACAGGGGTGATTTATTTAATGTTGAAAACAGTTGTGTTTCCTTCACGACTTTCCTTAGGTGATGAATCTATTAGCTTTTGATAATGGCTTTTCTGTATGTTGAAAGATTCTTCAATTGTGGCCAGTAACTTAATATATCATTTTATTTATACATAGCTTAATATTTTTTGTCAATGTAGCTACTAAATTATTGAAATATTCCATATATCATAAAAATACAAAATAAAATTAATAAAATATAGATAAATAAAAAAGTGGTTGATATAGTCCATGGAAATTCAGACTAAGTGTGAATTGCGATAGCCATATAGAAAATTGTGGGTAAGGGTGGGGGGGGGGGGGGGCAACATTTGCAGTTTCCCAGTTTTGATTTAAGAACTAAACAAAACAATTAACTCCAGATTTATGCAAGTAGCATATTTTTATGTTTGGTGTGTGCAACCTGTATAATAATGATGCCAAACTTGGATCTTATATACGACATTGTCCCTTCTGAAATACTTGTTTTCTGTACCGAACATGTACAGCATAAGTCTTACATTTGTTAATTTCTCATTATATGTTGAATACCGAATTGATTTGCTTTCAGTAACTAACATCAAGATAACATATTTATGCATAAAACTGTCTAATTTTAATGTAACTTCAAACTGATCTAATTTGAATTAGACTAATCACTGATGAATTTACATGAAAACAATTAACACACATGTACTCGTTTTCCGTTAAAGATTACTTACCTGTAGATTATTACCTATATTCAATGCATGTGTCTCTCATTAAAGCATGTGTTTCTGGTGGTGTTCCCCTTCAAGTAAGGAAAAATTCGGAAAACACCAAAATTTTGATCTAGTCAACTAGGTAGGGTGTAGTAGACTTTCAATGCTTACATCTAAAAATAGACATCTCTCCGTATTGACTGAGATCGACCATGACTTCAACGGTAGCAATAATACAAACTTGTCAAACAAGTTTTCCTTAGATCTATTTTTAAATAAGGCGGAGCTTTAATGCAAATATAAACACGCCTCGATTATATGGAGGATAACTCCGTTATACTATACAAAGATCTATACACATATGTAATACAATGTGCAAAAAGTTGACATTTTAAATCGTCTTTTGTCGAGCCGTATTTGTAAAAAGAAAATCTTACAGCGTTGATCATGTTTATTAAGAACTGAATGTTTTAAATTTTAAATCGCGTGTTTTAATTATCACTTTTTGATAGTTGATTGAACACTTTATTAATGTATTGCAATACATTTTCATGATTGTGTAACTTGCATATCCTTTACAGAATTTTTCTAGAGTGAATGAAACAGTCAATCTCGTTTAAACCATGCACCTTTCATGAATAATACAAGAAATACATGACCATCACATATTTTGATGCCGCAATTGTTTCCAAAACTCCCAAGTACAGGAAAATTAATATTTTAAAATTTTGTCAACATTTATAGGCGACGGTTTTGGAGTAAATTATGTCCCGAAGGGGAAATAATTTTACAAAAGAAGCATATATGATATAAGATATAAGATATTTTATTTGTTCAACACATTTACAATAAATGGTTATAACACATAAAATGTAATTAATACAACAACAGAAACTGGGTCTTGATACAATTCTTCACCCATTCATCATAGTTGGTAAATAAATATAAAATTGCACCAAGATGCAGTTTTGAAAATAATGTTTGAATAATAACAAAGAACTATATTACGTTTAACATAATCTTTCATTAAATAATGTTATTGAGTATATATATATGATGAATTGTATACAGTTGTCTCCTCAGTCGAAACATCCCAGTGGTTTCATGGGTACATCCCACATATATATATGTAACTGTTGTTTTTTATGTATATACTGTATTCCTTGTGTTTGTTGCTGATAACAACTCATTTTTGGGTTTTATATCAATAAATATTATCTTATCTAAACTTTTTCAGACGCAGAATTATGGAACGCCACAGCTGCCTTATGATACACAAACATATATCATTAAGGCAACAAGCATACTATTTAGCTATTATTCTACACCATTAAGACATTTAGTTATACTATATTGACGCTAATTCACATCAATAAGCAACATTTTTAAACTATAAAGACGTTGAAATACACCATAACGATAATCTTTTAAACTATTTAACTATTATGCTATAACATAAAGATACTTCATTATATCATGATGATCATTTACTACACCACGAAGACACTTAACAATACTATGACGTCATCTTATTATACCATAAAGACACTTTACTATATCATTAAGACATATTAATATACCATGACGATGCTTGGGTATATCACGAAGACATCTTAGTATATCATGACGGTACATTATTATATCATGAAGGCATCTAACTGTACCATGACGACTTTTTAATATATTACAAAGACATCTTACTACATTAAGGAGATCACATGTTGTATTAGAAAGACATTTTAATATATCACTAAGCCATGTATAAGTACCATTATAGCATTTTACTTTTCTATGATGTCACACTTCTCTGTCAGAAAGACACGCTTCCATAATAAATTCACATGTCAATATAATAGTGAGCAGTTTCTGTGTACAAACAAACAAACAAATATTACAACAGTATTTTGTAGTGCTACGATGTCGGTTTTTAGTAGTACTCACTAAAGTTCTAAAAACAGCGTTTTAAAAGTCTATTCAAAACAGTAGTGTGCTTTTGGGGGTTCTAGGGATGCAATATTGCAATGGCATCAATAGAATGTAATGAATGTGTGACGTCACTGGAATGTCTAGTATGCATTGCAATGAAATTAGTTAGAAAGCATGTGAAATTGTAATTATGTGTTTACATCAAAGACAACCCGTGAAGTTATTCGAATAACTCATTTTCAATAAAACCAGTACAAAGTAATGAAATGGGTTAGAAGTGAAATGCATTAAGTAAATATAAATAATTGACTCTACGGGTGTTCTTTACATAAGCCAACATCATCTGGAAACCTAATTATACTTACTTAAACAGTTGTGAAATTGTTACTATGGATTAACCTCTAAGCAACTAGTGAAGTCATTCGAATAATTATTTTCATTAATACCCGTGTAAAGTTTAAAAAAAAACCAGTGTGAATTTTGTAACAAACAGTATTTTAGTAACGTGTAAATGTATAAAAAATAAACACAAATAAATGTTTTAACTAAAAGATTAAAAAATTACTTTAGAAGAAACCGAAACTGTTAATTTTGGAAACGTTTAATACGAAAGTATTATCCAAAATTCTAGTTTTGAAAACTTAAATGACAAAAATGCTAGATTTGATACACGTGATTTAACGGAATTTAAAGAATGTGTGACGTCTCTTAAATGTCCAGTATATATATTACTGCAAATAAAGAATTCTATTAATCATTGCCATAGAACACAAAATGGATATAGAGACAGATTCGTTTTGCTGTAATCTTTTTACATTCAAACCATGGCATCCGACGAGAATGTTTTACATAGATAGAGAACGATCATTCGAGAATTGGCCACAGCAAATAGCACAGAGACCCAAAGAATTGATTCTAAACGGCTTTTTTTACACAGGCATGGGGGATAAAGTGACATGCTTCTACTGTAATGTCACATTAAATCAATGGGAAAAACTGATTGTATCGAAACGGAACATTTAAAATGGGAACCAAATTGCCTATATGCTAAAATGGTGTCGAATAGAGTTCCTCACTTTGATATGTTTTCGAGATGACTCATACCCAAGAATTTACGAAATATTCCCAACATTTCAGGAATGCTAACGTATATATATATAACCGCACAAACTCAGAACTGATTAGAACAAACATGACAGAAACTGGTGACAACTCTCGGTTGGTTAATCAGACTTATTATTTTGAAGTGGCAAAACTATTGCGAAGAGAAATAGGAAGACTTGCACAGAAATATTGTTATGGATGTGAAGTGAATCACCCAAGTCAGACTAACCATACGTGTCTAATGTGGACAGAATTGGAACATTTTGAAATGTATCAGGATGAAGCATTTGAAAACATTGGTGAAAATGACTTAAACGAGATAAGGTGGAATGTAATTTCTTCTATGGAGTTGCCCGAGACCATGCAAAATACTTTCATCGAAAGTAAGAGGAATGTCATGCAAGACCAGAAAAGGATCTTCGACGTGGTAGAAAGAATGATAAAACTTGAGGGTCGATTCTTTTAGTGTGGTATATATAAGCGACATCTCAAGATACGATTCTTCATTTCTTTAAACATGAGTAGAACAATAGTACAGAACGCGGCTTTTCTTAAAGCCATTTATCATGCAGGACCTCTTCAAAGAAAAGCACTGATCGATTTTACGGACGACGAACACATTCGTGCACTCTGTGAGATAGCAAGACTAATTCTACATGGAAGAATTAATGTTAGCACTGCATATAAAGACAAGTTGAAGGAATACAGAACTGTGATTCGTTCTCTATCCAGTCCTCGTGTAAACATTATTAGGAAAAGAAGAACATTGGCTTCATACCACAAACTTATACCTCTCTTGATAAAACCTATTTTACATTTACTTGACGAAAGCTAAACGTTATAAAATGCCAATATAGACTCTATTAGATTCATTGTAGTTAGACATTTGTAATTCGACAGTTGTAAGTAAGATATGACTGGCAGCTAACATTTGTAATTTGACGGTTATAAAATAAAATATGAAACTATACTGTATGTCTTTGGATGATTAGTTAATTAAGTGCACATATTTTTTGCAGACGTTATCATGGTCCAAAGGCAAAATCAGAAAAAAGTCGATTCGATCCTGAAAAAAATATATTATGACCTTCCTTCAGCGGCTTCTTATCTCGGCCCAACTAAACTTCATAAAGTTTTAAAAGCAAAAGGTGTTAAAGATATTGGAAAATACACAGTAAAAAAATGGTTGCAAAATCAAGACGATTACAGTTTACAAAAACCTTCTAGAAAAACGTTTAAAAAAGCCAGAGTAGTAGTGTCGGGAATCGACGACCAATTTGATGCTGATCTAGCCGATTTGTCCAGATTCTCCAAAGAAAACGGTGGATTTCAATACCTTCTCATTGTCATCGATATTTTCTCGAAATACCTATGGGTTCAACCCCTAAAAAACAAGACAGCAAAGGATGTTATTGACGGGTTTAAAAAGGTGTTTGGGCAAGGTAGAAAATGTAAAAAGCTAAGAACAGATAATGGTTCAGAATTTATTTCAAAGGTCACCAGATCTTATCTGAAGAACGAGGGTGTATATTATTTCACGACTCAAAATTCAAACACTAAAGCCAACATTGCAGAAAGGGTGATAAAAACTCTTAAAAATATGATGTTTCGATATTTCACCAAACAAAGACATCACCGCTACATCGATGTTTTACAAGACCTAGTCAGAAGCTACAATGCAACCCCACATGGAAGTCTGAACAACATTGCACCAAAAGATGTTAACAAAGACAACGAGGCAGATCTATGGGCATATATGTTTCTAAAGCCTAAACAATTAAAGAAAGGGATCACCCCCTACCAATTCAAAAAGGGAGATTTAGTCAGAATTTCACACGTCAACATGGTCTTTAAGCGATCTTACGACGAACAGTTTACACGCGAAATATTTAAAATAAAACAAAGACTGAGAATGCAAGGAATTCCTATGTATAAAATAGAGGATTTCATGAATGAACCAATCAAAGGGAATTTTTACGAGAGTGAATTACAGAAAGTGGATAAAGACAAAGATGCATTGTGGTTTATCGAAAAGAGAATCGGCAAAAGGAAAAGAAATGGTAAATTGGAATGGTTGGTGAAATTTGACGGTTGGCCAGAAAAATATAATCAGTGGATCCCCGAAGACGACATCAATGACGTGTAAATACTTGAAAGATGAGCATCTATGTGATATTCAGCAGCGATAAATCAACGGATTACTTTACAAATAACAAACCCTATGAATTTAAATCTCGATTAAATGCACCGCTGTTGCTAGAAGGGAAGTGGAAAGTTGCTTTAGTCGAAGCGGATATAAAAAGTAGTCTTTCCAGAGAGGATTCTATATACCTTTTTTCTAACATCTGTAACGAATCTATCATCGAAGGGGAAAAACACCCCCTCCTTCGAAAATTATCGTGCATACAACCAGGCGATTGGACATCTATCATAGAAACCCCACATTACATGTTAGTTAACGGACAAGAATTGTACGACATCAACATCTATATAACAGATCGAGATGGAAAACCAGCGTCATTCCTAGATCGACCTTCTACGATAACACTTCACTTCAAGTCGTTTCCATTTTTCTAGATGGATAGCAGTAAAATGTACGTTCCAAATGTTGACAAATGGATAAAATATTATCAAAATAAGAGCAACCCTCCATCCATTGGACACGGTTTTCAGAGAAAACAGGTTGGTGGATCATTGTCTGGGGCAGAGGGGTCCTTTATGGTTCCTATAGAGGAAGGATCTCTAAATACTAATTCAAATCAGGTTCCGTTGAAACTAGTCTCCCCTTCCCAGCAAGTCGTGGAACAAGCCAAATCCGAATTAGAGATGATAGGTACAAAAAGGAAGGCACCAAGAAAATCTGTCAAAAGGCAAAAGAAACGTCGAACAGTGAAGACAGCGAAAAAGAGGACGGTTAAACGGTTAAATAAGAAAACATATAAAACACCCATCAAAGGACGAAAAACTCCACACCATAAAAAATCTAAGCCGTTTCAAAGAAAGGAAAAGAGAGTAAAGACCTACATAGGTAGAGATATTTTTACGTCATAATGGCAGCTCTCAGCATGACAGATTTCAAAGAGGCTCAACCTAGTGGACTCAGTTTATTCAATTTACCGCCATACCAATCGGCTGTGGAAAACATGTACTTTCAAGAAGTTCGTTCCACTTCTCAGTTAACTGGAAACATAGTCGACATGGAAATAACAGGAAAACATGGTATGGAATACGTCGATCTTAAACGGTCAAGACTCTACGTGAAGGCGAAAATTGTCAAAGCAGATGGAAAAGCTCTGACTGCTACGGAATACGTCGGCCCCATCAATTTGTTTCTGCAGTCTATGTTTTCACAAGTTGATGTTACTATGCAGGGTAAATTGGTGGCATCGTCATCGAGTCATTACCCTTACAAAGCCATGATTCAGACCCTTCTTTCTAATGGCAACGGAGCCAAAACCTCTCAACTCACTTCACAGTTTTTTATCAAGGACGTACCAGGCCATTTAGACGATAACGATGTCAATGGAGGATCAAATGTATCCCTTTATAAGAGGTCTTCATATTTTGCTCAGTCGACGACGGCTGATATGGAAGGACCCATATATCACGATCTCTTTCAAATAAATCGCTACATTTTGAACCAAGTGGCTATTAACGTGAGATTGACGAGGTCGAGGCCAGAATTTTGTCTAATGACTAAAGAACCCACTCCTGATTACAAAATAGAAATCGAAGACATCGTGCTCAAAGCATGTAAAGTTCAAATCAACCCAGCAGTAATTTACGGACACGCAGAGATCATGAAAACAATCAACGCTAAGTATCCGTTTACCAAAACAGAAGTCAAGCAAATAGCTATAGCTAGTGGAACGGTCAACTTTTCGCAAGACCAGTTGTTTCAAAACGTCAGACCAAATAGAATAGTGATCGGATTTGTAGATGCCAAGGCCGCTGCTGGTGATTATACCAAAACCCTTTCAATTTCCAACATTTCAACTTGAACCAGATGGGAGTGTACGTAGACAACGTACCCGTGTCTGGAAACGTTCTAAGATTGAATTTCAATGCAGCCAGTGGACGAACAATTATTCCAGCATACAACAACATGTTTGAAGTGACCGACAAATGGATGAGAGATTCTGGAAATCAACTCGATAGAAGCGATTTCGCGGGAGGTTACGCTCTGTATTGTTTTGAAATCGAGCCAAATTTCGGAGATGATGGGTCATACTTGCACTTTTTAAAACAAGGGAACGTTCGATTAGAAGTTCAGTTTAGCAAAGCTCTCAAAGACGCCATCAGTTGTATAGTGTATGCAGAATATCCCGGCTATTTCGAAATTAATGCTGCAAGAGACGTTGTATTAGAAAAATGAACAGTTACCAATTACAATGCGCCATAGATTGTGATTCGGCAATGAGAGCAAAAGTGATTGGAATTTTTGCTGCCGATCGCATACCCCAAAAGCTTCCTGTGGAACCATATGGAATCATCATCAATACCGATCCTCATCACCTCCCTGGCAAACACTGGATTGCATTTTTTATTGACAATGGAGTGGTAGAAGCGTTTGATTCCTACGGAAAGTCACCGAGTTTGTACTCTGCGCATTTAAGACGTTTCATGCAACGTTTTACCAGAGTTGTTGTAAATACGAAAGAATTGCAAAGCTCAAATACGAGTGTTTGTGGACAATATTGTTTGTTCTACCTAATGTGTCGATGCAGGGGGTATTCCATGACAAACATCGCAGACATTTTTGAGAGCGACCTTCATCTGAACGATCAATTTGTATATGATTTTATAGACAATAGATTTTATTGTTGTAAGCATACTTTTTCTCCATGCTGTCAGATTTGTACAAATAAAAAATAAAAATCATATGTGTCTTTTTATTTGTTGATACCTTATACTACATTTCATAGTTACGACGACACTCTAAGGATATGGATGCTTGGTGGAAAAAGGAAAGTTTAATTAAGTTTGAGTCTCCAACGTCTATTTTCATTGCAGCTCCGAGTGGGTCGGGAAAAACGGTTTTGACTAAAAGTATTTTACAACATGCTGATGGGATGTTTAACAAAAACCCTACAAGAATTTATTATTGCTACACCATTTGGCAGCCCCTTTACACGGAAATGCAAAAGGACATCAAAAACATTTATTTTCATCAAGGACTCCCAACCATGACCGATCTAAATGATTGGGGTCAAGAAGAAGGTCATAAAATATTAGTTTTAGACGATTTGATGATCAAGGGGGCAGACTCTGAAGAGTTGGTTTACATGATGTGTGTTGGAAGTCATCATACAAACTTTACAATTATATTCTTATTACAGAACGTATTTCATCAATCTAAATCGTTAAGAACGGCATCGTTAAATGCACATTACATAATACTCATGAAAACCAAGCGTGATCCCTCTCAGATACAAACATTGGGTAGACAGATATTTCCTGGCCAGACCAAATATTTTATGGAAGCATACTACAAAAGTACGAGTTATCCTTATGGCTATTTGCTAGTAGATATAAACCCTCACTCGGATAGAGCCTATCAGTTGCGCAACCACATTTTACCGGGAGAGGACACGATCGTATATCAACCAGCAAAATGAAGGTGGACAGGCGATGTCTCACACATTTTCTTTTATCGTGCACAACTCAACAATTTGAATTCATTTTAAAAACATTAAATTAAGAACAACTTCAAGTCATCGTCGAAATAATATATAACGTTCTCCAAGGTGTTTGTCCCATTTCAGACAATAATAAAACCAAATTGAAAACGAGACAAAGACTCATTCGAGGGGTTTTACTGCCCAGATTAACATCTCGACAGAGGACACAACGTTTATTCAAAATACGAAAACTTTTAACAATATTTTTTGAAGCTTGTTATCATCATGGCTCGTGAATTAATTCTGGTACCGAAACTCAAATACGAACAACTGATTAAAGAAAAAGAAAATAATACCAATGCACAAGAAAATATAAAATCTGAAGCTTTCCCAGAGAAAAAAGAAAACAACACCAAAAAAATAGAAGATGAAAACACGAATGTAGAAACAATCGAGAAATCTTATGTGAAAATGAAACCAAAACAATTTCTGAATGATGAAAAGAAAGTAAAGACATCTTCAAAAAACCCCGTCAAAGAAAAGTGGTTGACATTTAATGTGTGAAATTTGATTTAAACATCAAAGAAAACTTTGGTCAGAAAATGTAATTTTCTGGAGACACCCTGTCGCGTGTGAAAATCTCGTTAAGGGCGTCCCCACGCTCTTGAGAATTCGATTAATATAACTTGGCATACTTGAAATAGATAAGATTGTCGCGATCTGGAGACACCATGTCGCGTGTGAAAATCTTATCAGAGAGTTCGCACGCTCTTGAGAATTTGATAAATGTTAAATGACATATCTGAAATAGTTTTCAGAAATAATTATAAGTAGATCACAGAAACAGTACTTAGGATGATATAAAAACAGATGCATTTTTCTTCACCCATCATACCACTATGGATCCTTCAGCAGATAGGTTTTTGAATGCCCTGATTGAAAAGTATCCAAATGATGACGGTAGATTTACATCGGAAGTGAAAAATTTAAAAAGAAAATTGGATGATTTTAACGATTCGGACGACGAAGATCTAGTGCAAGAGTTGGAAAGAGTGGAGAAGAAACCAAAGTTGGAGTACACCTGTGATATATGTGGAAAACAGTTTCGTCAAAACTACAACAGAAACCAACGCCAGAAATCTCATGTTAAAAGTTTTCCATGTAGAACATGTGGAAAATCGTTTTCTCGTAATAACGTTCGCTCGAAACACGAAAAAAAATGTATGGAAAATGTCCAGCGGAAACCACGTAACTGTAAGCATTGTGAGAAGTCTTTTGATTCAGACGATTCCATACTTCAACATGTAATAGAAAAGCATCCCTTGAAAGATCAAACTGGAGGGGGGGGGTTAGAAATGATACATCCGTCGATAAGCAAGATTCCAGCAAACAATTCCAACCAAAAAAGCAATATCAACGGTTTGCAAGGAAAGGTGCCATCAATGACAAAGTGAATCAGACAACAATCATTCCCGAAAAGGAAGAAAGATACGATTTATTGGGATTTTTTTCTCAGGTGAAAAGTGAAGTCGAAGGCGAATTACAATTAAGACACACAAAAGTTCGTGACATAAAGTGGTATTTGAACGTCAGAGTGGAAATGGAAAGGAACATAGAAGGTGAGCAAAAGGAAACAATTACCCCTCATTTCCGAAGTAAGGCATATATAGCTTTAGAAAATGATGACAACGAGCACAATCTGAACGAGGCTTTTCAAAAAATGAATGCATCACTAGAAGAATTCATCCATAAAGGATCTGACTGGATCGTAAAGAAAATCGAATGCATCGAAGTTCATACTGTAAAATACTCCCCAATAGCAGGGTCCAGTTACATGAAATTACCAGATAAACTACGTTTTTCTCATTCCGTTGTCAATATCGACAACGAAGATCAAAAATGTTTTCTATGGTGCATTTTGGCAGCTCTTCACCCTGTCCAAGATCATCCCAATCTAGTGTCACATTACAAGAAATACGAGCATTCTTTAAATGTGAACGGAATTGATTTTCCGACTCCCTTGACTCAAATACATAAATTTGAAAGCCAAAACAAGTTGTCCATCAACGTTTTCGGATACGAAGAGAATCAGGTGTTCCCACTATACCTGACTAAAATGGAAAATGGTTATCAAGAGGTTAATTTGTTATACCTTTCCAACAGTGGCAATACACATTACTGCTGGATAAAAAACTTTAACAGGTTTTTAGGTCATACCCACAAAGCCAAGAGACAGTATCATTACTGCCATAGATGTTTACATGGATTTACCAGTGAAATATTGCTTGACAAACATCGTCCTTATTGCAACAAGTTCGATTTCCAGAAAGTTGAATTCCCTAAAGAAGGAGAGAACATTTTGGAATTTAGAGATTTTCATAAAAGTATGCGAGTGGGATTTGTTATTTATGCCGATTTCGAAGCACTCGCTCTTAAAATGGATACATGTCTACCTAACCCAAATAATCCATCTACCACCCATCAGACAAAATTTGAGGCATGCGGGTATGCTTATCAGGTAGTTTGTACCAACAATAACTACACGAAAAATCCTGTTCTTTACAGAGGAGAGAATGCTGTCGAACGTTTTTTTGAGGATTTATTTAAAGAGGAGGAATATATACAATCAATCTATGAAGATGTGGAGCCTCTCATCATGAACGACGAGTCTGAACTACATTTCAAGAATGCTACTCATTGCTATATCTGCAATCGCATGTTCAACACAAACTTGATCAAAGTAAGAGATCATTCACACATTGGTGAGTCTGGAGATCACCATTCCCCCAACTACAGCAATTATAGAGGTGCGTCGTGTCAGTCCTGCAATTTGAACTTGCAGAACCCATCCTTCATCCCGATATTTTTTCACAATTTTCGAGGTTTCGACTGTCATTTATTGATAGAAGCTGCAGGAAAATATAAAGACCAGAAGATCGTTTGTATACCCACCAATATGGAAAAATACATTTCTTTTTCAGTGGGAAAATTGAGATTTCTAGACTCTTATCAATTTATGTCTGAAAGTTTGGAACAACTAGTAAACAATTTGTCAGCCGAAGGACTCACTCATTTTCATCAATTTCGAAAAGCGTTTCCTAATGAAACTGTAGCAAAATTGCTGTTAAGAAAAAACGTTTACTGTTACGATTACGTCGACAGTCATAAGAGATTTGAAGAGACATCCTTACCACCAAAGGAAGCGTTTTACAACTGCCTGAAACGTGAGAGCATTTCTGATCAGGAATACGTACATGCACAAACGGTATGGAACACATTAAACATGAAAACTTTGGGAGAATATCACGATTTGTACTTATTGACGGATGTTTTGCTGTTGACCGACGTATTTGAAAGATTTCGAACGATGACTTTGGATTATTATGGCCTCGACGCATGTCATTTTTACACGGCTCCTGGACTCGCCTGGCAAGCTGCCTTGAAAAAGAGCAGGATTGGTTTAGAGCTTTTAACATCACCCGACATGTACAATTTTTTCGAACTGGCATGTCGTGGAGGGATCAGTATGATTAGCCAAAAATACGCCAAAGCCAACAACAAATATATCGATGAGTATGATCCCAAGAAACCAAGTTCTTATCTCATGTACTATGATGCTAACAACTTATACGGCTGGGCCATGTCCCAACCTTTACCTACCGGACTCATGAGATGGATGGAAGAGGATGAAATTCAACAGTTTAAACTTCAAAACATCCCCGTTGATGGTGACAAGGGTTACATGCTAGAAGTCGACTTGAAATATCCAAACAAACTGCACGATATCCATAACTCTTACCCTCTTGCACCTATACATAAAGTAACACAAGATCATGAACTCTCACCCTATAGTAGGGGAATTCATATTGACTTGTTTGGTCAACAGCGCAAGAGACCTAAAACAACAAAATTGATACCGACACTAGAGGATAAGACGAACTACATAGTCCATTACAGGAATTTACAACTATATACAAATTTGGGAATAGAAATCACTAAGATCCATCGTATCCTGGAATTTCATCAGTGTTCATGGTTGGCTCAGTACATCTCATTCAACACTGAGAAAAGACAGCAAGCCAAAAACGACTTTGAAAAGAATTTCTTCAAGTTGATGTGCAATTCTGTTTTTGGTGAGTGTTTAACTTTTCTTTTTTTTTTTTTTACTTTTTTTGACATATTAATTAATTTCATTTCTTAACGACATACACTACCAAGAAGGTTATAAGGACTGTGATTTGAACAGGTTATTTTTGCTTACAGGTAAAACCATGGAAAATCTGAGAAATAGAGTTGACATCAAGCTCATAAACAACGAAGACTCGCTGAGAAAGTATACCAGCAGACCATCCTTCGAACGTTTTCAAATTTTCAACAATGATTTGGTGGGAGTAGAAAACAAAACCATAAATTTACGTTTAAATAAGCCAGTCTATGTGGGAGCCATTATTTTAGAGTTGTCAAAAATCGTGATGTACGACTTTCACTACAATGTGATGAAGCCACAGTATGGAGACGATCTTCATCTCCTATTCACCGACACAGACTCCCTGATGTACCAAATATTTACTGACGACATTTATGAGGATATGAAGGCTTTCCAAGACTATTTCGATACCTCTGGGTATGATGACAAGCACCCACTCTATTCCACGGTGAATAAAAAGGTCGTGGGGAAGATGAAGGACGAACTTTCAGGTAATATGACTGGGTACTTATGTGTTAAGTAACATATTTTTTTGTTCTTTATAAAGTCATTTTACAGTTTTTTTTTTACCTTTTACCTAGAATATCTTTAATGAGACTTAAAAGGGATGAATTTTTAGGTAATATGAAAGGGTAATGATATTTTTATTAGTTTTCCTTTTTTTATCTAGTTATTTTATAGTTTTCACAACCTGTTGTCTAGAATGTTCTTGATAAGACATTTGTTTAATTCTTTATAATATGTCCGTTTCCATATAATAGATAGTTTTCATCAGGTTATCATTCATATTGTAGGTGTTCCCATTAAGGAGTTTGTTGGTTTGAGACCCAAGATTTACTCGCTAACGTACGAGGTGGAAGGAACACATAAGGAAAAGAGGACGGCTAAAGGTGTTGCCAAATGTGCTATTGAGAAACAGATTAGACATTTAAACTATAAAGAGTGTTTGTTTGACAGCAAAGCGACAACAAATGACATGAATTTAATTCGAAGTGAGAACAATATTTTGTATATCAACAACGTTCGAAAAACAGGACTGTGTAATTTCGATGACAAACGTTTTTGGAAAAATTCTGTTCAAAGTTATGCTTATGGACATTATAAAATTCCATTTGTACAAAAATGTTGTAATGTATACTGTTAAAATATTGTAAATAATGTTTGTAAATAATAAAATGTATCTATCATATATTTTTATTTATCTGATAATATTTTACAACTATTGCTAATGGGGAAAAATTGTGATGCACGTCAATAATTCTCACTATAAAATTTCACTGTAACTGACTAAAAAACTCCATCGGATCGAAGTTTTCTTCCACTTTTGGCTCTTTGGTAGGTGGTCCACTGCGTGGTAGTGCGCTAGGTCTCTTGTTAGATGGTCCAAGGATTCTAATCGGCTGAGCAGTACAAGGTGGTGGTGGTGGTGGCATAAGTTCTTGTAGGGCTGGTTGTTGTGAAATTGTTGATGGTTGCTGTTGTTTAAGTGGTTGTGATAATTGCTGTGATAGATCTTGATCCTTTAAGGAAAAAAAAGAAAAGTTTTGAAATTATCTGGGGTATGATTTTCTGGCTACATAAATGTGATTTCAATTGCATCGATGAAAACTAACCGCCCGGAAAAACCAAATTAATTTAAAAGATAAAAGTCTTACCTAAAATTGTGGAAACAACTGTTCCAATGCGTCCTCCATGTTGGTCAATTCCAAAAATTCATCCCAACCCAGTGAACATCGTACAGGGTTCCGCTAGTTGTTGCTGTATAGAGGTTTATGTAATAAAAGTCGTTCACTTTAGTCAGTACTACAGCCATATGTCGTCCGAAATTAGTACGCATCTCCATGTTTCCGCGAGTACTTTGCTTTGTTGTAAAAGCGCAGCTTTCCATTGTGTATTTTATAAAGATAATATAGTTGAATGATTTTTGAAGAGCAAACAGTTTTATTTATAGTACATAGATAATTTGTGGATGTTTGATCCTTCCATCATTCAATAAAAGATCATCAGCAGTTAATAGAAATATACGTTCATTGGACGATATAAATCTCTTTAACGTAGTCAAACGTAGGTGTATGGGATATGCCTCCTCGTCGATCGGCAAATGAGAAATACAATTAGTTTCTTCATATTTCGTTCTCACGATTAAAAAAGTAAACCAACAGGTGGTTTATGAAAGTACATTGATCGACCATTTTGATGTATTGAATGCCTGATTGGTTGATTAAACAGCACTTTATACTTCAAAGTCGAACTAATAAGAAGTTGTTTGGAAAATAGTATTTCCATACTTTTACGAGAAAACAGGTGTAAGTTTTTTCTAATACCATACATCAAAAGCCGAATTAAATAAATGAACGTGGTGATGGGAAAAGAGATTAAGACTGTAATGGTGGGATAACGAGAACAAAATCTCTTCGGGTGCTCATTTTCTTGATACGTAAATTCTATATCTTAAAATCACAAAACTCTTTAAGGAGGCAATACATCCATTGTTCTATTATTAAACATCCATCGTTATATGCGTCTTTTAGCTTTGATAAATCTCTTTTGTGTATTTTCAATAAGAATGTATAAACGTCTGACGTTTTGTCAATGAATGCAAAGTAATAATGCATTTGTAACAAATTCATCATGTCTTTGCTCCAAAAAAAAATCATAAGAATTAAAATTTAAGAAATGTCTGTGATTACTTGAGTGTGTACACCAGGAACAATGTAAAATAACGAACTTGTCATGTAATTTAATACTTTTTGAACTAGGTTTGATTTTCGTCAATATGTACAGCTTATTATTTTTTTCTTACTTTTTTCTGTGTTAATTTTTCTATTTATTTTATAGTATTCACTTTCCTTGCTGTCGGCACATAATTTAAGTTTTGTTAATTTGTTTACTTCTTTTTTAATTATAAATTATATTTATTTTTATTATTTCTTTATGGTATTCACTTTGAGTTTATAATTATCTCTCCCTAATTTTTGTTTGTTTGTTTGCTATTGTCTGCATTTTTCGTGAACTATTTATTTATTGTATGGCCTCCACTTTCATTGCTCTCTATACTTTTAGTTTATTATTATCCCTTATTTTATTTTTGTTTGTTTGCTATTGTCCGTTTTTTTTTCTTAAACTTTCTGTTTATTTTATGGTCTCCACTTTCAGTGCTCTCAGTACTTTGATTAGAAATATAGTTAAAACTTCACAATCTAGAATGATATTAGCGACTCACATATCGTTGCATATGAATTTTTTGTTGGTGGTGGTGTTGTTTGTTGAACTATTTTTAGATTGTTATTTGCTCATTATTCGTTCCACGTTTTGTTCGCTGTGCTAGACTTATATAGACACATGAAAAACAAGAGTTGTCGCTCTCTAAACCGTTCGTCTAAACAATACACTACGATAAAACCAATGCTTCAAAATACATTTAAAATTATAGAACTTTGATAGAATAGTTGGACATTCACTCTTACAAAACAATTAAACCACTCAAAAAGACAGAGACGTGCCTATTATAGATGCCTTAAATGGGAGACAACTCTTTCGTCCTCAGGCGTTATGTGTAGCTTTTGTGTTCAGTAAATAAAAACAAAAATACCACAATGCAGTTCGAAAACATATATACACTATGGTGTTAAGTGTGGAATGATGTTTGAAAAAATGGGATGACATGGATTAAAATTGGATCTCGTGTGAATTTAACAAGCGATCAGATAAACCATCATCTTCGCTAGCCAAGGGTTACGATCCGATACTCTTATCTTCACCCTTGGCAGATTGAGCCGGATTTTTTGGTCTGTCCGCTTCCGGCATTTATTGGTTCCAGCTGAGTCTAGCTGCGTCCAATCAGAATGCTCGATAAATACTGATCACGCATTGCTAACATGTGCGATTGAAAAACATAAACATGGCAGCGTGTTACCGGAATACATTCGTAGGTTAAAGATTTTCCACTACCCGTTCTTGTCCCTACGAAAACATCTTTTCCCTGCATTAAAGCTTCGATCGCATCCTTCTGATTTTAGGTTAAAGAATCTATTTTGAATAATTCACATATTAGTTTTGGAAAGTCACAGCCATAACTTCTTACAAAACTTGCATAATACCTTTCTTTTGACTGGCTAAAAATGATGTAATTCATATGGGCGGAGTTTAAGTTTTCTGATTAATTCCGATAGATGTCGCTAGGCGGGAAATACGATTTCATGGCTCAATCTGCCAAGGGTGAAGATAAGAATATCGGATCGTAACCCTTGGCTAGCGAAGATGATAAACCATCAAAACTGTCATTATTTGACACTTGAGGTTGAGTTGTGAATGCGATGATCGTCTTGCGGTGAGGTTTGTGTAATATTCGAAGATTTGAGAACACCACACTTATATGGATAGGCTAGAGTTTAGTATTTACAACAAATCTCTTAAGGAAAATATCAAGAATGTGATCAGTTTGGATTACAAAAACATTTACAAGCATTGAACAGATTACCCTTTGTGCAAAGTTTGCACTCATAAAGAGGAAAGCACGTGATATGATAATGTCATTAAGGATGTGTATAGTGATGAAGGGTTTTTACAGTCATAAAAAAAACAATGTTTGATCAAATTGACATTTGACAAAAACAATTTTACACTTGGGTATGAAATGCAGCGTGTAAACAACCTTTTGTATGCGGATATTAAAAATTTTTAACATTGTACATGGATTTATATACAAAGTCGAATGCACTTTAATGAAATACTTAATCTTTTAATAAAATATTTAAATTTGCAGAGTCAGAAGAGTGTCACCAATGCTTACAAGAACATCATTGATCAGATGAATGGAGGTAAGCTTAGGATCATCAAGAACATCACTGATCAGATCAATGGAGGTAAGCTTAGGATCATCAAGGATTCCAACAGATGTAATTGTACGTGTTGCAGCTACCAGTATCATCCAAAGTAATCATGGCAAGTATATCTAAACTAGAGGCTCCCAGGAGTACCAGAGTCCAACAGATGTAATTGTACATGTTGCAGCTACCAGTATCATCCAAAGTAATCATGGCAAGTATATCTAAACTAGAGGCTCCCAGGAGTACCAGAGTCCAACAGATGTAATTGTACATGTTGCAGCTACCAGTATCATCCAAAGTAATCATGGCAAGTATATCTAAACTAGAGGCTCCCAGGAGTACCAGAGTCCAACAGATGTAATTGTACATGTTGCAGCTACCAGTATCATCCAAAGTAATCATGGCAAGTATATCTAAACTAGAGGCTCCCAGGAGTACCAGAGTCCAACAGATGTAATTGTACATGTTGCAGCTACCAGTATCATCCAAAGTAATCATGGCAAGTATATCTAAACTAGAGGCTCCCAGGAGTACCAGAGTCCAACAGATGTAATTGTACATGTTGCAGCTACCAGTATCATCCAAAGTAATCATGGCAAGTATATCTAAACTAGAGGCTCCCAGGAGTACCAGAGTCCAACAGATGTAATTGTACGTGTTGCAGCTACCAGTATCATCCAAAGTAATCATGGCAAGTATATCTAAAAAACAAAATCATACAAATAATAAAAAATGCATTTATGTAACATTTACAGTAGAGTGAATATTTTTGTGTGATCAAGAAGGTGCTATAGTGTACCTTGACAAACAATTTTCCTGACCTTTTTTTTCTAAATGTGATAAATGTGGATGGGACATTTTGAATGCAGTGGACCAAGATGACCTGCAGCAGCTCAAGTTTATCTTACTTTGTAGAATACAACAATTGTTTTCATTGCATATGCAGGATTTATAGTCCTTGTACAAGATTTATAAAAGGAAAATTGATAAATTCAGCAACAAAAAATAGCAATTTAAAACTTTAAGTACAAACAATTAAGAAATTTAATTTTAAAAAAGTACCTAGTTAATATATATAACCAAATTGTCCAAGTTTTCTTGTTTCAAATCTTCCTCTTCCTCACCAGAAGGATTTGCTTGATTTTCCTGACTTTCATCTTCTGTTTGCCATGAACATGATGAAGGCTGTTCCAAAAACATCTCTGCTAACTGATTTCTGCAAAATTAAATATTTTTTTTTTAAAAAGGAAGAAATGTTCTCTTGGTTTGATATTGGAATTTGCAATTTCATTTATTGGTAGGTTAATATATACTGTTTACATGTCTTGTTTTTCACATTTCAATATCAATGTATTGGAACATTATTTAAAATACTACTTCTTATAATTTAAGAAATATTTGGATTCTGACAGGTCAGATAATAAAAGACCTGTTACTACACCAATTATACACATGAGAAAGTTAAACTGGGATCTTTCATGACCTATCTATCATGTCCAATTTGATATTTCTATTTGGATTAAATGTCACGATTTTATATTGATCAACACAAGTAGTCAGTTCACTTGTACAATTAATCTTTGAATTTGTAACAAATGTTTAATTTATCATGTTGTCAGAACACAGATTTCTTGGGGTTTGTATTATGGAGCGGTATAAAGAGAAGAAGAGGTTCTAAATTTTGGAGAAAAATCCACAAACAAGTAGCCTTTTCAGAGCAAAGGATGAACTATACTAACTTGTAAAATCCTGTACCAGTACAAAATCAAGCTATATTCAGATCTTGATTAATGTGCATTGTATATTTGTACTAAATTGATTGATTTAACACATTTTTCTTTACAAATTTTTTTGTGTGGTTTTTATTCTCAGTAACTTCATACATTTGTATAACCTAAAATTGTGTTATATTATGTTAAAAAAAAAATTTGACAGAAATTTTAACCTCCTTTAATTTAAGTTATAAAATTGTTGTAGGTTGTTCCTGCATCAATATCAGCAATAGCGATGTGGATTCAATTCCATAATTAAGTAATTGATGTATTGGAGAAAGCCACCATCCCTAGAAATAATTGACACTGGTAATCAAAGATTTTAGCCTAATCTACAACTACCTGCAGAAAATGTCATTCTGATACATCAGGACACCCACCAAATAGATTTGGGGGGGGGGGGGGAAGAAATACCTGCTCATAAGGAAATTTAAAATTATTTTCTTTTTCTTACCTCCTGTTTATTGTTTCCATGCACATTAAACTGATTTGGTTGTCCTTTTTCCCATTCATCATCTTTTTCACTTTTTTGGCCAAAATTTGTAAAGCAACAACAGATTTAATGTCTTTATAGTACAGAATCATCAGTCCAGTGGCAATGTCCAAATGTAATAAAGAATGGTATGTTGCCATTAAGTCTTTTGCGAAATTTGTATTGTCTGTGTTTAGGGCCAAGACTTGCCACATCTCCTGCCTTGCATAAAAGTCTTCGTTACACTTGCGGCATGGTAACTGTCTTGGGTCCATTTTTTTCGCCAAGGGCATTCTTGCAAGTTCATAATTAATTTCCTCTATTAAATCCATGTTAAAATTATTTTTTTTAGGAATATATGTATTTATTTATGCAATGGTTGTTTTAGGATAACTGTTTCATGACTTTAGACTTTTCATTTATAAATAGTTGATGATAGTTGTGATGGGTGGAGCAAGTTGCACTTGACATAATTAGTATCCAATGAGCTAATTTTGATGCAAAAATATTCAATTTTCTGACATGTGTTAGTGGTACTGAGTCATGTAGTTTTTTTTTTTTATCTACTGTTTTTTCCCATTAAGCTATCACCTCTGTGTTTATTTTTATTTGATCTGGATTTTAAAATAACTGATATTGAAATCAGTCTCTTAATTTTTATTGTGATACATCAAGTATTTGTTTTGTTTTGTTTTTTTTTCTTGTTTTTCTCTTTTCAATATGGTACTGACATATATATATAGATGTAATGTTAATAAAATCATTTTAGCACATTCCTGTTTGAGTTAACTTCCAATTTCTGGTGACATATTTTTGTTGGTTTTTTTTTAGATGCTCTCCAAACATTTCATATTAACAGTTATGTCATTATACAAATTTACATGTATCATCCTATTTTCATATAAACACTTGAAAAAGTTTTTTTATGGCCATTTTTAATCAGAGTTACTAAGTATTCTAAATTACCATTTCTTGCTACAGTTTCTTCAAATGCATGCTAATTTTCAAATTTCATCCTTGTATTAATGTTAAAACTTGTACCTAGTGTTACTTAAAAATGCATTGGTTTTGTTGAATTGTTTTTATTATAATATCTATGATGTGCAATAGTTTTCATTTTGCTTAAAATTGTCATTCAAACTGTTCATTTCAAAGCTAAAATTTGTCATCAATAATTTCATAAGTTTCTAAAATGTAAGTTGTTTTCTTCCAAAGTAAATTTTCTTCTTTATATTACACATGTTTATGTTATTACACTGGTTTTGTTGACTGAAAATAAAATGTGTTATTGAAATGACTTAATCTATTTCACAGGTTGCCTTTGAGGTTAATTTCCCCATAATTGTTTAAGTATGGTATAATTAGGTTTGAAGATGATGTTTGCTTATATCTAGAGTCAATTACCTACAGTAGTAATGACCCACATTTCTAACCTGCTGTGTTGTTTGTACAGTTGTATGTTACACTTCACGTAACCTTTGAAAAAGGGAAGTCAAAAAACTAAGTTTTGCTTTTACATTGGATTAAAATGAGATTTAATTAGTGAAGGCGTCATCTGTATGGATATGTAGGTTTGGTTTCCTGGGAAACTTTGTACATTTTCTTTGTCTTCACAAACATTTGGAGAGATACTTAATTTTCTTGGGAAAACTTTACCATAATAATTAGTCCTAGTGAACATTTCTCATGTTTTGAGTGCGATATTTGGGTAAATATCAAGAAGACAACGCGAAAGAGGTGAATTCATTTATTTTGTATAATTGTGATGGGTTTGTCTCAGTGTACTTTCTATTGACTTGTCTATGGCGTCTTGCAGTCTTTCTAAATAGTTCCATTGGTTCAGGTTTAACTGTAATCCATAAGGAGTAGCTTTTCCATTGTGAAACCTTCTTAGGTCCAAGATCACTGAAGCTTCATACCAGCATACTCTAGCATATAATTCGTTGTCGGGTAACTCAAATGCTTGAATGCATCCAGTGTCGTTCCACGAATTGCTTGGATCGGCTGATAACTGCACACAATCAGTGTTATTGTTTACTTTATCCAATTTGTATATAGAATTGGTTAATACTAGTGCCGTACATAGCAATGATAACATGATACATATTCCCGTCAATTTTATTACGTTAAAATGGATATCATAGTTTCTGTATAGGGAACTGATGCTTGAATTAATACTATTAAATCTAATAAAACACGATGGTGTAGCGTCTGTTTCCATGGCTAATTGTGCCAGATAAATCGGTCATGTCTATTTTTAAAGCAAATCATTCACTGGCATACTAGACATTCCAGTGACGTCACACATTCATTACATTCTATTGATGCCATTGCAATATTGCATCCCTAGAACCCCCAAAAGCACACTACTCAAAACTCATCAGAGGCGCTCTACCGAAAGATTGAAGATGCCAAACACTATATGAATATGAACAGCAGACAAAAATAAAACCAAATATGCCGAACTGGAAACCAAATTATGACCAAGATCAACCTATGTCTGTGTAGGAAAAACTTAGGGTTTTGACAATTTTGAAATTTAAACGGAAAAATGTATAGCTTTGATATGTTTTTCAACACAAAAGTGTTGAAGCCGGAGTTAACGCCGCCTCCGTCGCCACCGGTAAAGTAACACCTATGTGTCACTCCGCTTCGCAAGCGAGACAAAAACTAGAATACTGACAAAGCAAGAAAGGGCCTACTCAGCAAAAAAAAATCTTAAGTGTTTTAAAAATATTTAACGGAATTACATAAAATTTAAATAAGCACACCATCAAAATTTTAGAACTGTATTGTCAAAAGTTAATGAGATTAGTGTTCACAAAGTCCAATTCTCAAAATTTAATTTCTATACAAATTTTAAGTTGTTCCCCAAAAACAAACAAAAATTTCACCAATTTGCATGAAATTTTAATATTCACATGACAAGCTGCATAGCAACTGTGCAAAATCTCAGAACTGTATTGTTAATAGTTTTTAAGTTTTACTGTTCACAAGAAATTGTTGATGGATGGACAGACAGATGGACTGACAAAGTGAAAACTATAGGGTGTCCGTATCTTCGGTACAGGGCCCAATAATATTTAGATGTACAACAGCCCTTGCATTGACGAAATTGATTATAATTGTACTAAAAATGAAATCAAGTCAACAAATGTTTAACAAGTGTGAACACTAAAAATGTGACATACATGTATTTGCCTCCGCCAACAATGAACTCATAAAAGGACCAGAAATCATAGTTGATGGAGCCTTACTGCAGGCCAAACATGCTGATGTGAGAAAAACACGTCTTGCCTTCCACAAATTTTGAATGACTAAGTCAGTTAACAGGAATTAGTCATCTGATGAAACCTAAAATTGGTACTTTTGGACCTAAAAATGTGTCTCATATAAAGTTTCAAAAGTCTACAAGAAGAAGTTGCTTTGAAAACTGTTACAAAAACTTTTAACAATGAAACACAAAAGTTCAATAAAAAGCTACGCCATAACATAATACAATATTCGTATAAAAAGGGGGATCTGTTAAAGATTCTTCCATGATTTTTCACTAGACTTGAAAAAATTGAAATCAGACAAGAAATAAAAAAGATCATTTTACCCCCTTTTTAGCCCCAGAAAAAAGGGCTCAGGGAAAAAAATTCTTTATCTGCTTAGTAACCAATATGTGTCACAAATTACCTTGCAAAAAATATTAAAAACATGACAAGGAATATATTGACCCAAAACCAATCCCTTCACCCTTTTATAGTAAGGAAAATCACTATAAAGTTTTGTAGCAATCAGTCAGCCATATCAAAAGTAATTGTTGGCGGAAAAACAAGAGGCTCCCAGGAGCCTGAATCGCTCACCTGGTCCATAAGGGTCTATATTATCAGGCATAACACCTAAAACAGATTAGTCAAACAGCTTTTTAAGCCGAACATTCCAGCGCAAGCAACACCTTTTCTTTATATGCAATAGTTTACATTCTAAAAGCCAAAAACAGGATTTTCAACCTTTAAAAGGGCATAACTTTTTGGAGACTTTTGTAGAGC
This sequence comes from Limnoperna fortunei, assembly GCA_944474755.1. Taxonomy (NCBI): domain Eukaryota; kingdom Metazoa; phylum Mollusca; class Bivalvia; order Mytilida; family Modiolidae; genus Limnoperna; species Limnoperna fortunei. The sequence continues at coordinate 57,742,913 of OX104121.1, read as the reverse complement.
TTAATGAGCTGAACATTAAAGCAGGCAACAGCTTTTCTCTATCTGCAATAGTTTTCATTCTATAAGGCAAAAACATGAAAAAATATGATTTTTTTACATTAAAAGGGACAAACCCTTAGCTTTTACCATATGTTTTATTTTTAGTAACAGCAGCCATGTTTTTTGAGGAATCAAAAAGTGAAACATATGTTGTGCGGTATTCGCTAAGAATCAATGCTATCAAGTTTCATTAAATTCTGTTCATTCGTTTCAGAGGAGAAGATTTTTTTAATAAAAAGCTACTCCGAGCGCATCATGATACGAACGCAACATGTTGAACCCTGTATGTTGGAGGTCCAAAATGGATTGTCAAATGCTGTGGACACATGCAGCCCATGGTGGACTCACAAAGCTTTTTGACATATGCATTCTGTGGTAGACTTTCAATGCATATTTGATTTTTTTTTTATTTATACCAACATTTAAGGAAAACACTTATAATTGGCGTTTTTGGCCCCTTTGATCCATAATATCACAAAAACAGTAAGAGATAGTGCAAATCTGATTGAAAAATGCTGGCAAGAATTTTCAAAAAGGATTCCAATGAAAAAAAGATTTAGAAAAGCAGACGACAAATAAAAAAGTTGATTTTTTGGGGCGTGGCCGGATTTTGACCCCCTGTAGCATAGTAACAGTGTAAGATACATGAAAACCATTGACCCATTTAGTTGACAGAATTGATTAAAGAATATAATGAAAAAAGGATCAAAATTAGATGAAAAATAAACGTTCTAAAAGTTTTGTTAAAACATCCATTTTTCCCGTTTTGGCCCCTTTTTCTCTGAAACGGTAGTGGCCACAATCCCCAAATGCAAGAGGAAGCTTCTTTAGTGGTTAATAACATTATATTAAAACTATATAACAATTGGCCGGCCCACGACAACTAAAGTTCTTGCATAAAACCATTTGTCCAGACAAACTCTTATAATTGGCGTTTTTGGCCCTTTTGACCCCTAATTTCTTGAAAACGATAAGAGATATTGCAAATCTGATTGTAATATGCAAGCAGGGATTTTCACAAAAAAGATTTTAAAAATAGGATCACATATAAAAAAGTTGATTTTTTGGGCAAGGTTTAATTTTGACAACCCCCCCCCCCCCCCCTTAGCAATGTAACGGTGCAAGATACATAAAAACAGTTGCACATTTAGTTGACAGAATTTACTGAGGTGAGGAATACAATAAAAAACGAATGATCAAAATCGAATGAAAAATAAACATTCTACAGAAGTTTTGTCAATACACCCATTTTAGCCCTTTTTCTGGAAGGGTAGGGGCCAGAAAACCCAAATGCAATACCAACCTTCCTTTAGTGGATAGAAACATCATATCAAAATGATATATAACATTTAATTTTGATTTTTTATTTGGGTTATTACCATTTATTGTACATGTGTTAAATGTCATGATATACTCATGCATCGTCATGGTATATTAAGATGTCTTCATGATATATACTCATGCATCGTCATGGTATATTAAGATGTCTTAATGATATAGTAAAGTGTCTTTATGGTATAATAAGATGACGTCATACAGTCCATGGAACCCGTATAAGTTAACGATTTTATCGTTCGTACATCGTGCGTTTATCGTTCGTATATGGTAGTATATCGTGCATCGTTTTAACCAGCCTGCATCGTATGGTGGATCATTTGTTCTATCGTTTATCGTATGGTTTTCCGTTTATGTTAGCGTATATCGTATGGTTTATCGTACATCGTATGGTTTATCGTTCGTCATATTGTTGTTCTGTCAAATTAGCGTACATTGTATAATGCTTGGGTAATTTGATTTTACATGTACATCGTTATTTATGTTTAGTAAACTGCAACATTAAATAACATATTTCTGCTCTAAGGATAATAACTGTGCATTAATGGTTTTTAAATAACTTTGAATCATTGATGTAAAAAAAGTTTATTGCATTAAACAGGATCTTAATTTTCTTTTTACATAATATAAACTGCAATTGAGTTAAATAAATAAATAAATAAATAAATAAATAAATAAATAAATAAATAAATAAATAAATAAATAAATAAATAAATAAATAAATATTCTTTAAGTCGATACGAATACATCGGAACATACAACAAAGTTTTATTTAAAGTCAATATGGTTTATAAAATAAGAACACCAGCTATCTCATGAGCTGTTTAACCGAGAATGTCCTAGGGTACCTGACCATTTATGTGTAGTTTATATATGCACTTAAATGATACACGTAATAAACAGGTACACTGAACAGGCGATATGATACCGATTTTTTAAATTAAATAAATTCATCGATAAATTATTAATAAAATATTTATAGTAGATGCTACAGATAGCAGTAACCGTTACACTTGTGTACAATAGCTACAGTAATGTAGCTCCGCCGACGTAAAACAATGTTCTAAGGAGTTAATTAATGCAGATTTCGTGCGTAATTGCATGTTTGAGGCACTCCTATTTCAAAATGATTTTATACCTTTATTATATTTTTTCTATATTTAATTTTGAGCTGTCTTATGCATGAGTATTTGTACATATATGTAGGAGCCTGGTTTTGCATACGCATGTAACAAGCGGGACTAGTATATTATGTTTGTTAAAATATAAGGATTTTTTATTAGTACCTATGTTAGTTTGCAATTAAACGAAAACTTGATGTATTTGTTCGAACTTCGAATATGACCGCTTGCATCCGAATTGATTTAAAACATTAATCCACAATATTTACTCCTATATCTAATAACATTCTATCAAAACGATGAAATATAAATACCGAAAATGAAGAGTTTTTTTCTTTGTCTTCCCTAACTGATAATTTACGAGATATTTAAAATAAATACACGTATCTCCACCTTTCCATCAACTAAATATGATGTCGGCCGTATGACATCGTTACGTCGAAATTAGAGTACTTATCAAAAGATAATCAAGTTGTTATATAAATTACACTGTAATAAAATCACTTCAAAGGGACACGTTACCCTCTATTACCTGTGGGGATTGCAATTAACATATTAACAATTAACGTATCTTACTCTTGCACCTTTGCACCCCAGGTAGCTACACGTAAATAACACGTATACATTAAATAAATAACACCCTTTAGAATAGAATAGAATACTTTTTTTATACATAGTAACAATCATAACAATAAAATTACGTTTTCGAATTTTCAACTAACTTTATAGTGCACGACGAATCACGCGTCTCGTGCTTATTTTAAATATTTTATTTTATAAATTGAAATTTATTTTAAAAAAACGTATGTTTGGAACACAAAATGCATCCATGGTCTTGTATTATTAAAGTGCTGTAAAGAAATATTCAAATACTGTGCAGCTAAAAACTAACTAAAAAGTGTTCTCGACTTCATCCCTCTTTCCTTGCCGAAAAGTTAAGGGCTTATACCAGGTTCTCGCTATTCCTTCTCCATTAAAAATTCGTGCCCCCCCCCCCCATGCTGAAAAGTGCTGAAAGTGGCTTATAACTTCAAACAAGAAATCAAATTATTTTTCAGGTAATCAAAAACCTAAACTCATGGTAAACTAATTAGTGCAAATATTTTGAGCTTTAAAGTGTATTAACAACGCATTAAACTGTTAAATGACATTTGTTTGGTATGACGTCTTGGGTTTTGTTGATTCAGAGCTAATTACAATCTTTAAATTTTTTTGTCTCACTTAAATCGCAGTACATTACTGTTATTTTTGTAAGGTTGATTGAATAGCTCAGATGTTATCTAACTGAATTCTCTATGTTATAAATGCATATGTATTGTTTCGTGCATGACATTGTACGGTGAAAACAAATGGTGCACTCGATTTGCATTCGTCCAGGGTCGGTGATTCTCTCTGTCGTCCTATGTAACTATTTAAAGCTAGTTTGATATACTTTCGACAATAAAGAAGAATTAACCTTTACGATATTTACAACAGGGACGAAAAAAACGTCTTGTTAAAAGACACTTCTTTTAAATTCATAACTGCAAATGGATGAATTACATTATAAAGTATGAATCTGAATCGTTGTCTTGGATGATCGCGCAAAATTACCTGTCATAAGATATACAAATGTGTCATTCTTTACGATTGGTAAGTTACCGCGGCGACGCACACTTATTTACCACCTAAGACAAATAAACAACCAGTAGATGTAGATAAGAAAACAAAAATAGTTCTATCTAAAACAAAGAACATGAAGTGAAAGGGGTGTCAGTAATATTAATGAATAAAAATATAGTTTAAAGAATAAACAATTATAGCTGAATATATGAATATTTGATTGATTGATTGATGGATTGCTTGACTTCCAGCATGCAATATTTTAGCTTATTTTCGGGAATTATAAATATTTGAATTAACATATAAACAAAAGTCCATATTTAATGATAGGGATCTAAGATTCATGTTGAATCCATTTACCCTCAGCACAAAAGGAAATTTTCAGGTACACATACGGCAACAGAAGAAGTTTATAATATTTTTTTAAACCGCAACAATGTTACAATTTGTAAATGACTGGCGCATTTAGTAAGGTAGGAACTTGATGAAAGGTACATGTATAGGAGTTACTGCTTTTAAAACATATAGACAGAATTGTTTAACTTTGTCGGTTTTTTTTCAATCGAATGAATGTAAACGCTTTTATTAAGAAATGTAGATAAGGTTTAAGTTATTTTTTTAAAATTTATTTAAAACAGAGGTCACAGTAATGTTATTAATCAACGAAGTTCCATAACAAAATACATAGCATTATATATGGATGCTAAATTTTACGCACATGATTATGCTCCGTTATCAATTAAGTACCTTTTAAATTATTATGTATCTGGTAAAATTAGTAAATGCCTTCAATACTTAAGAAAATACTGAAAAAATAAACCATGTACCAAGAACAATCATTCAACCCTGCAATGACGACATAAGAAACGATGAACCATACGATAAACCATGCGATAAACGAAACGTTGCACGATACGATATACCATACGATAGACGAAACGATCTATTAAAACGATAAACGCCATCTCACCGTTTCTATCGTATATCGTATCGTATATCGTTTCGTGCATCGTGCGTACATCGTTCGTATATCGTGCGTACATCGTCCGTATATCGTCCGTTCATTGTTCGTACATCGTTCGTACATCGTGCGTTTTGTTAACTTATACGTTCCAGGGACTGTAGTATAGTACCGTCATGGTATACTAAGATGTCTTCATGATATACTCATGCATCGTCATAGTATATGAAGATGTCTTAATGATATAGTAAAGTGTCTTTATGGTATAATAAGATGACGTCATAGTATAGTACCGTCATGGTATACTAAGATGTCTTCGTGATATACTCAAGCATCGTCATGGTATATTAAGATGTCTTAATGATATTATAGGATTAAACGCTTATAATTCTTCCAAAATTGTTTTTATATATTTAACATTCTTGTCCCAAAATAAAATTTATTATAAGTGTGTGACGCGTAGGAATATATACAACGAACTGAAGACGAAGACGTGGTCGGTTTGAAGGGAATAACTGGCATTGACAACAGATACAATTTACGATTTGCCGAGAAGATTATTAATAAAAACAAAAGAAGACTCAACTAAAAACAATATTCCGTATACTAATGTTCGTCATTGTACCCGCGGTTTATATTAACGTCATATGTGACGTCATATATGTTCAAACGGAACGGAACCTAGCTAGACGTTCTTTCTTAAATACGAAGAGGAAAACAATAGTTGTCGTTTGTTCAATGGATTTATCAGTGAAAATTGCTAGAGATGTGCAGAGACATGGAGTTGGTGACAAATTCGTGCATCTTGCTATTTCGTTGATTTGTTGTGACCGTGAAAAAAAGGTAATTTTACCGTTACGGCTATTGTGTGTATTTGAAATGATTCATAATTGAAATTACAAGAAACGCAATTTCAAAGTATCGTTTATATATGCCTTCACACTCGCATTTCGTCCACATTCGAATTCGGCTATTTCCGTCATTCAGCAATGTGTACAATGAATCCAAAACGAAGTGTACTGTTAAAATATTTTCTTGTATGTATTACTATTTGTCTATAACACAAATGATTGCAGCTGGTTCAATTAAATAGCTTTTCGTTTAAGCAATACATCGCTCAAGATATTTGAATCGCCAAATTTCGAGTGTACTGGCTTTGCAAATTGTCTGAAGCATAAACGACACATGGCCGCCATATTTGTTTACTTTTAGCAAAAAAAAAGTAGTTCCCCAAAAGTCGTTCATGAAAGTATGAACGGATCTGGGAAGTACTGGTTTATGGCCTTTTGACCAATCAAAAATGACTTTAAACGTAAACGAATGTCAGATAAGAATTATAGTAAAGTGTCTTTATGGTATAATAAGATGACGTAATAGTATAGTTAAGTGTCTTCATGGTATAGTAAATGATCATCATGATATAATTAAATATCTTTATGTTATAGCATAATAGTTAAATAGTGTAAAAGATTATCGTTATGGTGTATTTCAACGTCTTTATAGTTTAAAAATGTTGCTTATTGATGTGAATTAGCGTCAATATAGAATAACTAAATGTCTTAATGGTGTAGAATAATAGCTAAATAGTATGTTTGTTGCCTTAATGATATATGTTTGTGTACAGAATAATGAACAGCAAATTAGAACAAACTTACGAAACTACGAATGCAGTAGTCACGCAGAAATATAAAAACTTCTGGCCGTTGGGTGTTAAATGTAGAAAATGGTACAGTCAATGTGGATGGTCGAATTGATGGAACAACGATGACGAATACGAGAGCAATCCTACCAATCATCACGGGTCCCAAACTTATTAAAAATTTACAATTATATGTTATATTGCTTGTGTTAGTTTTTGCTTCTACAATGATCGTTAGTATCCTATGTTGGAATGTAAGAGGGATAATGTCCTCAACTTTATGTTTAAGCGAACTGCTCAAATCTCTTGATTGTGATATAACTGTTATAACTGAACATAAACTCACGCCACTATCAATTTCCTTTTTAAATAGTATTGATTATAGATATACTTCTGTTGTGAAAGCTGATCAATTGCAAGATAATTATAATTGTTCTCATGGTAAAGGCGGCATTGCCGTTATGTATAAGAAATCATTATAATTTTCTGTTGAAATTTTAGATAATATAGAGTCTGATCGAATTGTAAAAAATTTCTTTTTACAAAGTACATAAGCTTATGACCAAGTCATTGAAACCTATATTTTTGTTCGATGTATATATGCCCTCAGATAGTTCAATAGATAATTATCGGGAAGTTCTTACCTCCCTTGATGTACTTTGTAAATACTATAGTGTTTGTTTGTTTGATGTAGTTTAACGCCACTTTTTCAGCTATATCATGGCGTCCAGTTTTTATTTGGGGGGGGGAAGCCGGAGTACCCGGAGAAAACCCCCGACCTGCGGTAGGAAAACTGGCAATCCTTGTCAATTAAGATTGGAGTCGAGTACACCCTGTCTGCAGTGACAATCGAACCCGCAATCTCAATGTTGACAGACCACGTGATCAATAGTAGACGAACTACCTTGACCACTCGGCCACCGAGGCCCCAATACTATAGTGAGTATGGTAACATTATGGTTGCAGGTGACCTCAATTCATCTTGTAGAGACTCTGATTGTACGAACACTAATAGAACCAAGTCAACCAAGCTGAAATATTTTGTGAAAAATCACTTTTTGTTCTCTAATTATGATAAAGAGGGTTTTCCGTTTAAAGGCCCAAAATACACTTTTATTGTGAAACAAACAATGCTTGATTATATTTTGTTTAAGGAAGATTTTTTAAATCAAATTAGCAACTACGAAATCCTTGATGAAGGGAGGTTCAGTTCAACATCTGACCACCTCCCTATTCTCTGTAAATTTTCTGTATCAGAAAATCCTTATACTAATCTAAATTCGTATATATGACTCTGCCAGCGTGGCACAAAGCCGACCAAAATGCGATAACTCTTACCAAAACACTTTGGACGAACTTTTGAATAACTTCTCAAGTAATTGTGAAAACGAATCTTCGGATATAGACTCCTTGTGCGATCAGCTGGTACCCAACCTGCTTAAGGCAGCTACAAAAAACATTTCTGTGTCAAAATATAACAGTTATACAAAGCCTTACTGGACTAACGATGTCAAAATAGCACATAAAAAAGAGCGCTAGATGAGAGCGGTGTGGGTATCTGAAGGGCGTCCTCGCGGCATGAAACATCAATCGTATTTCGAATACAAAAGTGCAAAGAGAGACTTTAGAAACATTCAAAGTGCAGCATATGACAAATACATTGAAAAGACACATGAAGACATAAACACTGCTGCAGAGTGCGATATAAGGCTATTTTAGAAGTTGATAAAAAGAAATAAACCACAACAATCTAAAATTCTTCCGGAAATTATAATTGACAATACCAGGTGCTCAACTCCAGAAACGATCGCGAGTGGTTTTGCACAATACTTCAGAAATTTATATTCGTATACGGACAACCCGGAACTTCGATGAATCAACATTCGATGACACTTATAGATATTATAACAAAATACGGACACGTAACAAAAATAGAAATAAAGATACTCTTCCTGGAGGTGCTATAACCGAAGGTGAAGTTACCAAAGCTATCAAAATACTTAAACTTCGGAAAGCATGTGGTCATGACAGAATACAAAATGAACATATAATATATGGCGGAATTGCAGTTTCTCATGCCCTAACAGCCTTCTTTAACAGAGTTGTGGCGACAGGTCAAATACCTGACCAATGGAGAAGAGGTCTCATTGTACCTATTCACAAAGGCGGCGACAAGTCCAAAGCATCACCTGATAGTTACAGGCCGGTCTGTCTCCTTCCATGCATATTAAAAGTTTTTGAAAAAATCGTTCTACAGAGACTTCAGATTCATATACTTACCCCTGAAACTTTCCCTAGTCCACTTCAACAAGGCTATCAGAGTGGCATAACTTGTATCAATGCCTCATTTATACTAAATGAAACTGTATATCATAACCTTGATCTTAATAGTCATGTATTTGTCTCATTTCTTGATAGTCACAAAGCCTTCGATACAGTATGGCGAAAGGTACTTATGTATAAATTACAAAAGCTTAATGTTAGAGGTAAAATATGGTGTATTATTGACGATTTATATACTAACAGTGAAAGCTCAGTAGTTATAAACCAATGTTAATCAGATTATTTCCAAGTCTATGATGGGGTGAGACAAGGTGGCTTACTTTCAGGTTTTTTGAATTTAGTATAATTTATTAATGAACTTTTACAGGATCTTGAAATATGTATTAAGAGATTAGGTGTTGGAACCATAACAAGCTGTGCTCCATGTCTAGCAGATGACATCGCATGCATTGCTAAATTACAAGAGATGCTTGACGTTTGCTCCGAGTACGCGAAAAAATGGCGATTCCAATTTAATGTCTCAAAGTCATGCATTATGTGTTTTTCTAAAAAGACTCTTAACACACAGTGTATATGGACAATATCAGGTCAAGAAATACCTATCACAAACAGTTACAAACACCTTGGTATAGAAACTACGAATGACTTGAAAGCAATTTCGAGGACTAGAAATGCATGCAAGAAAGGAAGTAAATCATAAATCTCTCTTTCGAACACTCGGAATGGCGACTTTAATCCATTATCAATTGTAAAACTGTATAAATTAGTAGTGCTTCCGTCGTGCTTGCACGGTAGTGAATTGTGGTGGAACCTAAAAAAACAAGACTTAAATGTTCTGAACTGCTTCCAACACTTTATAGTGAAAATGCACAAAAACTCCCGAAAATGACACGATCTGACATGTGCGAATTCATGGTTGGACTGCGAAATCGAAAGAAGAAAACTGTATTTTCTGGGGAAATTATGCCGAATGGAATTAGACACTCTTCCGAAAAAAGTCTTCCTCACCGCCTGTTCACATGTTTGGAAAACAGAACCACTAATTTAGGCTTCATTCCAGATATACTGAAAATCCTAGAGAAATATGAAATTTTAAACTTTGTTACTGATTTCTTAACCTCTGGAAAATTTCCGTCAAAAATAGAATGGAAGAAAATTGTATGTAACTCTATTAACTCTTTACAGACCGATTTTTGGACAAATCGTGTGAATACAGACAGTGATTTTACTCGATTTCTCTTACTACAACAACATGGTGTCTGTTCTAATTTTTGGAAATTACCCTCATCCTCACTACAATTATAAGAACTGCATTTTTTGTGTCAAAATTGATTACATCCGTACCTAGCGCCTATGAACAGTTATGTACTTTATGCGGCAGAAAATTCACGGACGTTATTATTCATGCATCATGCGATTGTCCCCGTACAAGCCATCTACTAGAAACTCTTTTAGATATTATTATAGAACACTTTGATCTCGAAGTATATGCCGAAGTAAGTCAGTATGATGTGAACAGTTTATAGGAAAACCTCCGTCCTATCCTTTAGACATAGTAGACATTCGTGAAATATACGAGCTTTGTCATACCCACTTAGTTAAATCGTCATCCGAATACAACCGATTACGATGTTGGCAAGTTTGACAAACTATGGAGCACAACTGTACCATGCATTTCTGTCAATCCTTTTAAAATCATAATGTATTGAAATTTCAGTTGTACATACTGTTACATACTGTTTCATTATTATTATGTTTTCTTTTTTTTCATTACTATTTTGATGTTTATTGTATATACTTAGTAATATTGTTCTTGTAATAACTTTAAAGTTAAATTCATTGTAATCTCTTTTAAGAGGAAATAAAGTAATGAATTAATGAATGAATGAATGAATGGAAACACATGTTAACATCAAACACCGGTAATTACAAATGTTCTGTCACAAGTTAAGTTTATGATGACATACAACGCAGACAAATTATAAAATGACAGAAATGTCTCTACTAAAATTATATCAGCACTGCAAGTTTTGCTATCTATTTGTATATATGTATTGAAAAATTAGAGAAAGGATGAAAAAACTAAAATAATCCAAAACCGAAACAAGACTAATGTGTCCTGCTTTAAATGGTCCAACAGTAGTCAATACTAAAAAAAGACTTAGTATCCTACATTAAATGGTCCAACAGTAGTCCAGACTAAAACAAGACTTATGTATCCTGCATTAAATGGCCCAACAGTAGTCCAGACTAAAACAAGACTAATGTGTCCTGCATTAAATGGTCCAACAGGAGTCCAGACTAAAACAAGACTAATGTATCCTGCTTTAAATGGTCCAACAGTAGTCCAGACTAAAACAAGACTTATGCATCCTGCATTAAATGGCCCAACAGTAGTCCAGACTAAAACAAGACTAATGTGTCCTGCATTAAATGGTCCAACAGTAGTCCAGACTAAAACAAGACATGTATCCTGCATTAAATGGTCCAACAGTAGTCCAGACTTAAACAAGACTTATGTATCCTGCATTAAATGGCCCAACAGTAGTCCAGACTAAAACAAGACTAATGTGTCCTGCATTAAATGGCCCAACAGTAGTCCAGACTAAAACAAGACTAATGTATCCTGCTTTAAATGGTCCAACAGTAGTCCATACCCGAAACAAGACTAATGTATCCTGCTTTAAATGGTCCAACAGTAGTCCAGACTAAAAAAGACTAATGTATCCTGCTTTAAATGGTCCAACAGTAGTCCATACCGAAACAAGACTAATGTATCCTGCTTTAAATGGTCCAACAGTAGTCCAGACTAAAAAAGACTAATGTATCCTGCTTTAAATGGTCCAACAGTAGTCCAGACTAAAACAAGACTAATGTATCCTGCTTTAAATGGTCCAACAGTAGTCCATACCAAAACAAGACTAATGTATCCTGCATTAAATGGATTTACTTGAGGTAAAGTAGGAATTCTGTAAATAAATGACGTTGAATACATCATGTTTGTATTGAGAATTTTTTTTCAAATTAAAATTTGGATTCTTATAATTGAAGTTCAGTATTAAGACAACCGAATACACCTGTTTTTATTTTGTATTTAAATGAATTGTTAGACAATAAAAATAAAATGTGCCATAAAATCGGAATTTCAATTCTTGACACATGTAAATTGGATGTTGTCTGTTATTGGAATTCTCTTTAAAAGAAACTAAAAAAAAACTCTTCTAAGTCAGGAGAAAGGGGTAAACAATTTTGTATATATGCACTGTTTAAAAAAATAACGTCTGAAATTATATAAATTTAACATTTTTTTTCAAAAGTGAGACGCTTTTGGTAACCGTGAATGCATGAAATAAATGAGACTGGAAATCGGCATAATTACTTTTGTTCCTTCGTTTGTTTGCATTTTTTTTTTTGGTTTCAGAAGGGGGGGGGTAACTTTTATAGTTCTATGTATGGGGTAGAAACTTTGGAATTGATAAATAGGCTAACAATGTACTCGTTCATAATATTTTCGTGCTTAACAATAATATCTTATAAAGTAGAACAAGCTCATCACAGAGCTTTAATATTTGCGACTCTGATACCTTATTACACAATTAAAGTAAGCCGCATTAAATTTATCACATCACAGTTTTTTAAAAGGGATAGTTTTATTTTAATATATTTTATGTACTTCTTTACGAATGATAATTGATCGTCATCATGTTCAAAATGTTAATAATATTATGAATAGGAAAAGAAATCAAATGGAATATAATCAGGCTTAACTCTTCTGGATGACGTAGAAAAACACCGGTAATTCCTGATGACCAGCAATCATTGCCACAACAGTATAGGTACAGCAGATACTAACGTCAAACTGGCAACTAAAATAGTAAATTTTCGAAAAACGGCATTGTAATTATTGAAGTTCAATATTGGGTAAAGGCCTTGAGGTCATTGATTCAAATAAGAATAAGTCGTTTAAGAAGGTCTATGAGTACTAAAGCATCATCAATCTTCAGAAATCTTGATGCTCTTAAAACTTTGTCCGACATTCATGACAAATATATTGTTGTGCCAGCAGATAAGGCCCCTAACAACATTATTTTTATCTGCAAAAAACATTACATAGAGTGTTTAATTAATGAGTTAGGCATGGACAGTTCACTTGGCAATCCTACTTACACATTTACTGCGCTTTCAAAAGAGGAGATTATTGAAAATCACAAATCGATATTGGCATCCTTTGGTCTCAAAATCAAAGTCGAAGATTGTGATCTCCCCTTATTGTATTGGATACCAAAACTTCACAAAAATCCATACAAACAGCGTTTTATAGCAGGATCGTCTAAGTGTACTACCAAAACACTATCGCAACTCCTGACCACTATTTTAACAACAGTAAAAACGGGGCTTCAAAAATATAGCGACACTTTTTACTCCAGGAGTGGAATAAATGAAATGTGGATATTAAAAAATTCAAAAGACCTGATAGACATTTTGAGGTCTGGATCTCTTTCCCATTGTAACAGCTTTTTCGACACTCTATACGGCCATCCCTCATATCCAGCTTAAAACTAGGCTTAAAGATCTTATAAAACGCTGCTTTTTCAAGAAAAACGGAAAGAGACGATACAAATACCTAGTAATTAGTCATGACAGAACTTACTTCGTCATTAATGACTCTAAATCTACTACTAAATATACTGAAGACCAAATCTGTCATATGTTAGATTTTCTGATAGACAATATGTTCGTCATGTTTGGAGGACATGTTTTTCAACAGACTGTTGGTATTCCAATGGGTACTAATTGTGCTCCTCTCATCGCCGACCTGTTTTTGTACTCTTATGAGGCTGAGTTCCTAGAAGGCCTGCTGAAGAAGAAAGAAAAGACACTGACCCAGACCTTTAATTTAACATTCCGCTATATTGATGATGTTTGGTCCCTCAACAATACTAAATTTGGTGACTATTTACATTCAATTTACCCTAGCGAGCTTGAAATTAAAGACACCACCATTACACTAAGCTCAGCCTCTTACTTAGACCTACTTCTAGAAATAGACTCAGGAAAACTACAAACTAGACTCTACGACAAACGTGATGACTTCAACATTCCAATTGTCAACGTCCCGTTCATCGACAGCAACATTCCAGCAGCTCCAGCGTATGGTGTGTACATTTCACAACTTATACGTTATTCTAGATCCTGCGATCGGTATTCCGATTTTCTAGACCGATCCCTGTTGTTGACTGCTAAACTACTCAAACAAGGGTTTGTTGCACCTAGGTTGATGTTATCTCTCCAGAAGTTCTATGGTCGTCACCATGACTTAATTGATCGTTATGGGAAATCAGTGTCTCAAATACGATCTGACATGTTTGCTGAGTCATAGGTAGTGATTCCTATTCCTGGATTTGACTTTTCCCTAGACATGACAATGAGTAACTCGACGGGTGTCTAATTAGAGGCAGGCACTGCTTACTCGTCCGGAGCACCTGAGTGCACCCATCGTTTTTATTGGGTTCGGGTTACTCTCTTTCTGTTTTTTGCGTTTTTGGTTTTTGTGTTGCGTTTTGTCTATATCCGGATTTGTAACTGTCCCTTGACTTTTGGCTCTTGTTGTTCGGTCGGTTTTCTTTGCTATTTTTCATAATACTATCTAATTGTGTCGTCTATACAACCGACTATTCGAATTAGTTTTCGTTGTGAAGTTATATTGAATTGCACTAATACTAGACATTACATGAGTAAGTGCATCAACTATTAGCAATATGGTAATGCAATTGATGCTGGAGATTTCAACACTATAGTAAAATAAAACCCGATCTGAAACAAATTCTTGTGAACAAATCCATCATATTATCAGATTTCATGCAGGAATAACATTGTACCGGTTAACGTAAGACTGCGTTATAGCTTTACTCATATTCCAACTGGTAATGTGCTGGATCAATACGATGTTGTTGGTCATCAAAGAATAAGCTAGCTTGAGACGTATTGTTGTCAAATATTTCTGAGGGTACATTGACTCATACTTAAGATCATCTCCCTGTTTCATTAAAACCACTTTGGGATCAATTTAAAATCGAATAAACGAATTAGAGCTTATTAACCTTAGGAACGAAATTAACAACTGCAAATCTTTACGAAAAACTAACTAACAGACGTAAAGCTCATAAACTTGTTTTGTTTTAGAATACAACTAACAGAATTCTCCTAAATACTTACAAGTCTTACTTCCTGACGGTATCTACAATAAACATAATTATCCCACTCGTCAAGTAAGTAAACTTACACAAATACATGCCCCAACATCTATTTACATAAGTTCTTTTCTTCCTTAACATTAAGGAAAAACCTACCACGGGACTTACAAAATTTCAAATCCCTTCCTATATTTAAAAAAAGGATGACAATGTACAGAAAATTTATTGTACCGGAACGCGACAAAGACAATTTCTGCATACGAGACTTAGACTGAATTCAATTTCTTAAAATTACGATTTACTAGTATATTTGCAAAATAAAGCTTGAAACTACTTCACACTATCTATTACACTGCCCAAGGTACTCAGCATTGCGCCGGGAAATGTTAAATTCACTAAGTAATCTAATAATCGCTGTTGATACAAAATTTTAACCATACAAGAGGTCTAAATCAGCGGAAAATCTTCATATTTTTGTTCTTTTTTCTTTTTAAATTTTTAATATGTTTTTCCTAAAATTAATTTATCTTCCAATTTTATGTATTTTTAATTTTCTTGTGTACATAGTCATTTCTTTAACTAAATAATAGTTATCATTACAAGAGCATGTGTGTTTTTTATTTTGTTAATAATATTGTGTATTTTCACTATGCATTAAGGAGCTTGTTTCTGAATCGATCTTATTGTATAAAGAGAATGTTATACTATTAATTAATGCTGAAATAAGTTTACACTAAATTGTTGCAATGCGATTTTGACCCACCTGACACATGGACGCTGAAAATAGTTTGTAACACAAAAGAAAAGAGCCGAAAACCCTAATAATACCCCCCCCCCAAAAAAAAAAAAAAATTTTATAACTACAAGTCAGCACTCTTTTCATTTTGTACCACGACAAAAAAATGAGGACCATTATCTCCCGTCGCTCTAAAAAATGCCAGTATTACAAGAAAAGATGTATCACCGAATATTCTTAGCGTGAAAAAAGATTTAGTTTTCATAGAAAATCGAATATGTATATTTGTCGAATTTAGTTCAAAAGTCAATTTGCAATCCTATGTGAATAAACTGAGCACCTCTAGCTCCTCGCAAATTCAAGTCGATTACAAACAAGAAATACGAATTACCCGTAATATGGTCCACATTTTAGTACTAGTGACCAAAACGCCAACTATTTGGTTGTGTTTAAATAGTTGCAATGAGTATATTAAGTGATGACACATATTTGAAAAGGGGTTTTCTTATGCATGTACATACCGCAGGTCGGGGGTTTTCTCCGGGTACTCCGGCTTCCTCCCCAATAAAAACTGGACGCCATAATGTAGCTGACAAATTGCTGAAAATGGCATTAAGCATCACTCAAACAAACAATACTATTCATGTACATTCGGAATCGACATCAGATTGTCAAATCACAAATTGATTGTCAAAAGTGCATGACACAAAGGTTTGTCGTCTGCATATAGTTTATTTATAGCAACAATAATGGACATTTAATTTCATTTGTTTGTTAAAATGTCTTAACATTCAAGCATTTGCAGGATTTTATATGTGACAATACAAAGGTCACCGTTAGATCTGCCACACAAAAACGCATATAAAACAGGTTAACAGATGAAAGGTTTCCATGTTAAACAAATTGCAATAGTCGATCTGGTTGCGGTTATAACGTATATAAGCTCAGACAGCTTCAGAATCCAGCCATGCAAAGTTACAAACTATAAATTTTACACGAAAATAGATGATTTTTATTTTCCTTCATTGGGAGAAATATTCCTTCTTCTACCGGCGATTCCGTTTACCCATCCGTTTACATATTTATACAGTAGTCTAGAGCCTTCTCGAATTACACGGACTGTGTATAAATTTCTTGTGCTTACTCTTGTCCCAAAATTTTACCGTCGCGCAAACTTTTGGAGCAAAGTTACGCAAAAGAAATGTATATGTGCCCTCAATATAGTCTGTAATCGATATTGAAAACAAGGTTATTGTCACGTGGTTATTCTCTAAGATACTTCAACTTCAATACATTTGTATGTATATGCCCTAGAAAAATTCAATAACATCTATATATGACAAACGGAAACACGACAGGTGTTATTTTTGATACTAGAAACGATAATCTTCCGAAGCATCAGGTTTTACCCCTGGTGTTTATCTAGATTTGTTTGTCCTTCTCTATCCAATCCGCGGTTAACTTGTGATGATTGATTGAATGAAAAATAGCAAGGAAACCGACCGAACAACAAGAGCCGAAAGTCAAGGAACAGTTTACAAACTCGGATTTAGACAAACAAATTCAACACAAAACAAAAACTAAAACCAAAAACCTATCCAGAAAGTGAGTAACCGGACTCTGATAAAAAACCATTTGTTCACTCAGGTGCTCCAGACTAGTACGCAGTGCCTGCCTCTACTTTCCCGGAGTCTATTTCTAGAATTAGGTGCAAGTAAAAGACCGACATAAGTATTTGATGTTGTGTTTAATTTCAAGCTCGCTTGGGTGGATTGAATGCAAATAGTAACCAAATTTAGATTTTTCATGGACAAAACATTATCAATATAGCAGATAGAGTTGCTGTCATAAACCGCACACTGAGCGATTTTTTTTAAACAGTAATAAAACATTTTTTTCTTTATAAAAACGAAGCTACTAAAGAAAACATTGACAACAAGACGGACGTTTTAATTTGAAATTAATTTGTTGGGGGCATACTTATTCAAGATCTTACACGAAAATTAGAGAAGGAACTAACCCAATCTTTTAATTTTTACAATGTTAATATAAAGATTACGTCATATTACTGAATAAAAGCATTTATAGCGTCTTAGTATAACATATATCCCACAAAATTTAACATTTAAAAAACCAAATGAAATTATAACAACTGACGTATAACAATTCCAAGCTCATTTATAGACGAATGCACTGACCATTAAACTTATCTTTAGCTTGTTTATTTTTTTATTGACAAAAATACTAGTAAATGTTCAAAACTGATTAACATAATCTCCGAGAAATATCATAATATTAAAGGAAACAGTAATCAACCGTTCTTGCGGTTCGTACTTTGTACATTTTGATTATGGTGTCTACAAAACAGGAAAATTCTTAAAATATTCATTCGATTTTGTAACAAACTTTATCATAAAATATTTGGCACTGACAGACAATGGTTTATGTCGGGTATTTGCTTTTTTGTTAGGAACAACCCATCAGCAACTCTAAGGCAGACAATGCAACTAGGCTCTTCAGAATCATGAAGCTGAAATTCGCCAATAACCATAAAAGCTGCCACTTCATTTTGCAGTTCGGAAAAACACACTAAAGAACCACTGTCTCCTGGAATTGCAAATTGTGCATAGAAATTGTCATTTACTATTTTATGTAGCACGTATGGCATTTCCATATCCTCGTAGGTTCCTTTATATATTCCAGTAGTCATTTGGCTTGAAGCTCCCCATTTATAGACTTGTGTCCCAAGGGGCAAGGTAACTGTATCAATTTCAAGCAGCTTTCCACTGGCGTAAGATCCATTCTTATTTCTTACACCCTGTTTTAAAGACACAGGGTAAGCTGATTGATTGATTCGTATAACAGAAAATTCTAACGATTCTGATGGTGTAATTATTTGATCGGAATAGACAAAATGTCCATCTTCAAAAGATATTTTAACCTCGTCGTCGCGTAAATTATCTATTACGTGTCTGCATGTTGTACCAAAGCGATGTTGTGGTGTTTCTAGAACAATACCCACAGTCCCATATTTGTTATTTTGCTCGCCTCGTATAACTTTATCACCTGACTGCATATAGACAAATTTCTTAATCGAATAGTTTTTGAATTCACAGATCTTTATACGCATTTCATCGCTTAGGTACATTCCGAGATATTTGCTCACATCGGCGTTCTTTCTGTCTGTAACGAATACCAAGAATTCATCTTGCTCATAACTAATGGCACGGATAAAAGGATTCCTGTAAATAAATGAATATCTCTTAAAGATACATCTTGTGAAAGTAACTTATTCCCACATATAAATTATTTCGTTTTTATGACTGAACAATTTTTTTCTGGTAGCGCCTTATATGGAGCAACTATAATGGTATGAATCTAACAGACAATAGCTTATGAAGTATATTTACATTTAAACGCCCTGTCAAATCAGTTTGTTTGGAGACATATGTCACTAAAGCTAGGATACCTCTGCATTCGGAAAAAAGATTATTGTTGCGTCACTTACGGACCTATATCATCCTGTAAGGTAATACGGTAATAACTGTGGACTAGCAATATGTTACCAGATTGTGTATATATTCAGTATAATAGTGAATACTTATGTTGTGTTTTTAATGGTAGCAATAGTGGGGACAAGTGTAATTTAGTCTTAATTACAATCGGAATTTACTCGGTATAAGCTGTGCCCCACTCTTTGCCGACTTGCTCCTGTATTCTTATGAAACTGAATTTCTTCAACGTCTATGGAGATATATTGATGATGTCTTTTCAATAAACAACCCTCAATTTGCTGTGTGGCTTCCGTTAATTTATCATTCTGACTGGAAAGTATTTTAAAAAGTTTCACTGAAATCATTTTGAACTTTTATCTTTAATTTGATTGCAAATGTCATCTTAGCACAAGAATTTACGACAAACGAGACAATTTTAATTTTAAAAAGCTTATCGTGCATACGGTGTTTATATATCTAATTGTCCAGGTATGCAAGAACTTGCATTTAGTATACTGATTTTTGCAAACGTCACCAATTTTTTCGGGATAGACTCATAAACCAAGGTTACAAAAAAAACGACTCGTATACGTTTTACTATAGATACCATTGAAATATGATTACAGATAGTTCTCCTAAGTGCTGAATTCAGTACATAGTGATTGGGATGCGATGATTATTGATTATACACAAATTACTGACTAGGGGTGTTTGATACCCAGCCAGTTTCATCAAGACACAAACTCCCACTACAGTAATGGAAGCGGGAGGTTTGGCATTCAATAAAACTCGGTTTAACCCACAATTTCTATTGGAATGCCTGTACCAAGTCAGGATCATTGCTGCAGTTGCTATATTTTGGGTTGTTGGTTCTCGAGTTTGCCGGTTTCTTGGACTTTGATTTGTGGTAATTAGTTGATACATACAAATATCGTTGTTAAAAGCTTATAATTGGGTCTTTATTGTATGTCTAAAGAAGGGAAAAATGTACATTCATTGGTTATCGTTTCATTTATGCCAATTGAAAGGTAACAATGTCAGGCACTGTGACGACGTATTGTTGAATTATTAATAAACAATTACAAGAAATCAAACTTCTTAAACGGATAAATGGTATACTTCTGCAAATGTCACCAATCGTAGATCATCCTGCCTCTGTCCGTGACAAGCAAAACAAATCCCAATGATTAATTTATGAGCATACGCAATTTGAACGGACAAATACGCTACGACTCTAATCACATTTAACACAGTCGTGTGTTCTGCCAATGTATTGTTGTATGTTATTGATCCATCTTTACTTTGTACTTTGTGTCTTAGTTACGACTGCGGTTTTAAAATTTCGTAACAGAATTAAAATAATCGTTCAAATTTTTAGTTAGCTATATTGATCTACATCACAAGCAAAAGAATGCTGATATTATGCCACTTATTTACAGTGTTGCACAAAACACATTTAAGATGAACATTAGGATACGCAATTGTATATGTTTGATACTAAACCATTCTGTGTGGTTATATACAATAATCATTCTTTGTCATTTTGTTTGTTTAATAAAAGAAGTTCTTTTAATTAAAATCTCGCTGTATATTTAGTTGTACTAGACATATCATCTGATCTATATATATCTGATATCGCATATTTTCTTATTTATTTCCACATTACGTCATGATATTCCATAGACTGTGTATTAATAGTAACTACCATTATATACTGAAGGGTTTCAGCGGGTACTCAACTGCCTCCCCAATAAAATCTAGATGCCATGATATAGCTGAACAATTGCTGAAAGTCGCCTTTAACCTCGTTTAAACAAACACACTAGCCAATAGGTGAATCTGGCAAATAATTATTTGGATATGTAAAATTTGCTAAAAACAGTACCATTACATTGCGATTTCCGTTACAAACCTTTTTGCTACAACTTTCAATTCGTGGTAAAAGCAATCTGTCATATTCCGAGATTCCAGTTGGACAACATCTACTTTCGCAAGGGCCTCTTTGTTCTGCATAAGTTTATCCTTTATCTCTTTGATACGTTTTAACTGAGTTTCTCTAAATGTGTCAAGTACTTTTGATATTATTTCATGACTCTGTTCCATAATTTGTGAAGAAACTTTGTCAGCAACTATATATCTGAATGATCTGTCGTCTAGATTTTGCCCTACGAACGGTGTGACAAACACGGTCGAAAATGCTTTAACTCCATCCCAAATCAATGCAAATAGATCATCTGCACATTTTAGATCTTTTGCATTTAAATCTGATTCAAATTTATTAATTAGTGTTTGTCCTATTACCTGTCCTATTTCTGCACAAATAAAACGTGCTATTTCTTCTTTAACTTCATCAACTTTCCATTTATATCGTGTAATCTTATCGCCTGCCACAACATACCGCAAAGACCCTTCGCGAAGTAAATCAAAGCAAGCGTTATTATTCAAAGGATAAGCACGTAGTGTGGCTTCATACTTCGCATGGTAATCGAAAGCGTTTAAAATATTTTCCAAACTACCAGTGTTTTCTAATGTCTGTTGAATTGTTCGTCTTTCATGTTTAATTCGTTTTAAAAGTTGCTTTTCTAAATATAAAGATAATCGTATAGGTATTTCGTTTGAATGATATTGGAAAAGTCGATGAAAGATTTCGTTAAATTTTGATTTAGTATGAGACACTTTGAATTCTAATCCAATCAATTCGCTTAAGGAACTCAATGTTTCATTAGTAATCGACTCTGCATCATACACAAACACGCAGTTGTCTTTGTATTCATCGAGTCGATATTTACATTTCTTTAAAATTCGTTTGTCCTGTAGAATATACAATTAACTATGTACATACATTATTATTTAGTAAACAACTTAGTAGGTAAATAATGCAGTCCTGCAAAGGCTTTTTTTATAGTTAAAGGATATTCTAAGACCACATTGTAGGGTTATCAGTGCTCGACCCTAAGAGCTGCCCAGTGCTTCCCCAGGTGGCGGATAGAGGAGTACCTATTTTATAATACTGATTTCCTGTTGTGGGTGACGTGTTAAAATTATGCACGATAGTCATAAAAATTGTGCACGATAAAGATCCCTTTTGTAAGTCGTTTAAAGAATGCGCTCATCGTAGCTGCTACAGAAGACTATATTCTCCGCCATTACCTAGTCTTATATACTGCTCCTTTGGTCTTTACCTTTTTCATAAACTTATTGTTTGTTAACTTTTTCCTATCTTAAATAAAACTGAAATATTGTATGCGGATGTACAAAAATACACACAAACAATCCAATAATTTAATTTTATCATCATATAAGATGGAAAAAATTCATGTGTTATTATTCCGCACATGAATAAAAAAACTATTTAAAAATGTCTTTCTGATTAAGTTTGTATATTTACAGTGTTGTTTTCTTCACGTAGATGACTTCATTCTTAATAAAAAAATACATTTTTTTGTTAATGTATAATATCTGTTATATGGATATGACTATTTTATATATGCAGTTACAGTTTAGCTCCTACAAAATGCAGTTGTATATGCATAAGGTAACACGTCTATTTGACAAAAACTAACAATCCAATGGAATGGACTGGCAAACTGACAGAACTAAATATAAAGGAAACGAACTCCACTGGGTGTTTCCTGTATCATTTAAACTAAACGGTTACCTTCAGTCATTTATAGTAGTAAATCAATATCTGGATATGTTAATTACAAAATATTAAATAAAATTAAAATTTAACTAAATTCAAATTTATACCTCTGAACGACCTAATTGTGCTAAAGCTGTTTTGAAACCGAAGTCAGAATCCATTAGTACGTAGAAGAGTTAAAACCGTTACCAAATCTTTTTAGATTATCAACAGACCATTGCATTATATTCAAAAATCAATGTAAAAGTGTTGAATATTTCAAAACATTTTTTTGTATTGTTTTACATATTTTAAGTCACCATACGTCAACAGAGTTTACAGTAATAAAGTTCAAATGGAACAAAACAAGCACATATGGATAGCATTAATGTATTTTTGGATTAACTAACTAGTGACTTTAAAAATAAAATGTATAAAAAGGACTTCACATATAAATCAAATAAATCAAATTAAATTTGAAAATACTTGTTTGTGGTCGAGAAAGGTTGCTCGATTTATTTCATATTAATTGGACGACGTTCTGTTTATCAAACAGACTTTCTGATTTTCCACCTCTAAAGCATAATTCGGTAATATAATTTATTTATCGGGTTTCCTTTTCAAATCAAATATATACATTTGAGGCTTATCACGGATTAGTGTAATCTTAATGTTCTATCGTTCTATCGGATTATACGGCATTTCAGGCAATTTAAGGTTAATTTATTGTGGCTGTTGCCTTTTATGAATTCATTTGGTTTTGTTTTATTTTGTTTTTTTACCAGGTCGGTGCTTTAACCACATCTAACAATCATAAAATATATAAATATAATTATATCGGTTGTATTTGAGAGTCGTTAACTGTTAAAATCCCTTATATTATTGAGTATCATAACCTCATGTGTTAGGTTGCCCTCTTCGTTGGTTTGTAATATGCAGACTACGACGAAAAAGTCTGTTGTTCTAAATTTATTGGACACGTCAGTAGCATTTGATTGCTCTGTTAGCAATTTAACAGCAAATTCATTGTTGTCTATTGTGGTATATTTCGATGGAGCATAAAATATGAGTGTAGGATCTTCGGGTCTTGTTGTCCATTTCAAATGGTAATCAATATTAGATGCGATGGATTCCATACATGAAGCCAGCTTTTTTTGGAGTTCGTAAACTCTTGGAAAAGCTTTTGAATCGTATCGTGTCATTTTGGGACCTATTGAAGAAAAAAAAACCAATAAAAATCACAGAAGTGAAAACTGTTATACTATTTATTACAGATACAGGTAACAATGAGTATACGAATATGTATATCAAGATAGATATTTTCGTATTACTAATCTGAAAACAATTTAAAAAAAATAAGTAACGCTATAAAATAGTCGATTTTATTTTATATTCTCTGTACTTGCTTATGATGACGGTTTCAAGGGCTGCCCAGTTGGTCCCATGATAGCGTATAAGGGATGCATGCTCGCTGAGGGGTTGTCCGGTTGCAATACGAAAAGTTGTGGCCGGATTATAGTAGACGTTGTTTTTAGAACGTAGGTTTTAAAGACTCCCTTTTGTGGATGACCAAAAAGAGTAGGCTTCCTGTAGCCGCGGGAAAAGGTACGAACCAGAATATTATCATGTACAATTATAATTGCAATAACACCAATAATGCTTTCAATTATGCTGCATGAAATGTAAAGTATTGTGGCCTTGTTTACTCCCGTCTTATTTTTAAATTGTCAAATTTATTTAACAACTAACGTGCAGCTCGAATTTGGAATATTTCATTGAGAAAAACATTGAGTGTGTTTGAAATACTATAAACAAATATCAATATACCTTGTTATACTTTGTGTGTGACATTTTACAATATTAAACTTGGTGTGTGTTAAAATGTATTTTAGGTGTGGTTATTGCGATATACTTTTACAGAACATAGAATCTAATTATACACTTACCTCGCAGAAATGAAAAAGACATTATGATCTCTAACCTAACAAATAGAAAACCAACTAAATGATATATTAAACTGTGAAACCAATATATTGTTAAACAGGTTAGATACTATAGTAGAAAAGCCTTAATAAAATGTCTACGGAATAACGTTCAAGCCATATAGCAAATTTAACCTGTGTCATTCCAGCCAAATTAATGTGGAATCTCTAACAGGATACTACAATAATTAATATAAAACCATCAATTGTTCAATCCAGGCTTCTTTTCCCATTTTTTTATCTTTTTCTTTTCTTTCGCGATCGCTCCTTTTTGTAGATTTCTTTTTTACTATTGTTTAGAAAGTCATCTGTAACACAAAACCACAAAACTTTGATTCACTGATTTGTGTTTGATTCCCCGTGTCATTTTCGGTCAGCACTGTGTTATACGTGTTGATCAGTGTTGTTTCATTGTTTGACTTTACCTCAAAGAAGTCTGAACAGTATTCTGTCCATCTCTGCAAAATATATGCATCGTCTATGAGACAGTTCCCACTTGATATACTTCAAAACTGTTGTTTCTATTTATGGACAGCTTCCCATAATCCAAGTATCTATTGCCTTTTTATGCTTTCTTGGTTTCTCGGTTAACAGCCCTATACTGTTTTGGTCCTTATTTCTTAGTCTTTTTTTCTTTAACTCTATGCGGCTGTCACACAGATCTCTAATGTTAACATTGATCTAAGATTTTATCGCTGGTCATTGTTTGCCAAGGAATTCCCTAGTTTCAATTTCGGTCACTGCCGTGTTATGCATTTCTGATTAGTATTCCATGACTATATCGTCAGCTCCTAAAAGCATAAATAGAGCAAGCTTTCCTACTATTATTGTCAGAACGAATTCGGGCATTTCTGGGTTTATCACCTTTTTAGATAAAACTTGATTCTTGTACAACCCTGCTTTTTGACATTATCATGCACTTACGAAATATTAATATCAATGCGATGTTTCTCGTCGTCTTAGCAATCAGGAATCATGATGTATTCATGTGCAATGTCCGCCTTATGGATGTGGGCCAATTTTGATCATCAGCATCAGTTTAACTGCATATTTCAGAAGTCTTAAACCATGTGCATGTCTACTTTTAAATATATTGTAGCCATATACACATCAAAACAGTTGCAATCAAGCAAACTCGGTCAATAAATTAGGAGTAAACATTTGGTATGTGTTTACACAATGGATTCAGTAATACAACCTTTGATAAGTCTGGAGGTTATATATTTTGCCGTACTGCAAAAGTAACTACATGTATTAAGCATTGGTTGTTTGGAAGAGTAACTTCCAAACATTTGGCTGTTGTATCACATACTTCGTGCATTTTGTTGTATTGCTGTATTTTGCTGGTGATGTTTAGCAGGAAATGCAAATTTATACATGATGATTTTACATTTGCATTACTATTGTTTTCATCATATCAACTGAAATATGGCAAGGAATTAAGCTGACATTTTGGTGATCTATTTAAAGCCACTATTTAATACCAATGCCAGATATCCAACCACAATGTCTTTATTGCTATATCAGGTAAGTAAAAATAGAATGCATAAACGTTTGAATGTAAAAAATATAAACTGCAGTTAACAATTTAACGTCGGAGCCTGTTTCCGATGTTCAGGATCAAAAGAAAACGCCATGAGCAGACAGACAGTGTTTCAGATGTAAAAAGTTTAGTGATTCGTCTGGCATGGACCGTTGTTTTTAACAGCGTTAATCGGAGTAAGAACATAATTCTTTTAGTGTTAGAAAAAACGTGATGAAATATCCGGAAATAAAAACAAATAATAAAGGTCATTCTATCCACAATGATCTTAAAAGTCATTATATACGCCTAGCTCCTTTTGTAAAAATAGTTTAAATATTGTCGCCCATATTGATTACAAATAATCGTCGATAATTAAAGACACACTTCCACCCCCACCCCCCACACACAAATTAAAAAAAAATAAAAAAAAACTTTAGTTTAAAACACTGATTAACTGTGGAAATAATTTTTTATTTCAAATTGCTTAACATTGACCAAAACGAGGTAAGCGGTTTTTTTTGTCGTGCTAAAACCATCAATTCAGACCAGCTGGTTTCTTTCGTTTAGTCCTGGTTTTTTCGACTTTCTGAGTAGACAGCTGACAGGTTTATTTGATAAATACTTTTAATTAACAAGTACATTATACTTTGTTTTCAGTGACGATCAAATCTTGATCAATTTCAATTGTATCAATCTGCCTGAGAAGGGGGCTTTTGTATGGATGCGAAAGACGATAAATTGTAAGTAGACATTATTCGCTAATTTTAGTTGATAGTCTAACGTTCAATCCAACAGATATTAACTTTGATGTCTCGGTTACCACAAGTATCTTAGTAAATAACACACGAATATCCAAATAAGTTCCAATTTACTAATGTATTCACTGCAATAAAACATATTCTCATAATTAAAACTTAAATTTTAAAAAAACAAAGAGCACAGAAAAAACAATCAAACGCTACAGCACCACCAACAAGTGTTACCACGGAAAGAAAAGAAGAACATAAACAACGCGCTTTGCTTTAAACACTCGCATACGAGTTTGTGTGGTAAGGTAGAACAGGTTTGTTCTTTCGTTGACTGGTGTCATGTATCTCCACTTTATCAGATATTCAATGTTTTGTTAATTTCCTAGACGACCTGTACCACACGGTTGCGAGACAACCACAGGTATAGTGCATACTTCTGGACTTTGACACATAACGAAAATCTGCATTTCAAGATCTCGGAAGTAATAGCATTCATTGAAAACATAACATGTTAGAAATCTTGTGTCGTCATGTTGTAACGTATATATGTTGTATGATTAGAAACAAATATGGCATTTAAATAACCAAAATGTTTTTGTTTTATAATAAGTAGCTGCCTTGAAAAGTTTCCTCCCCAAACATTATTATTCTACCTTACCTGTCGCAATTGAAAACTTCGATGATTGTTAATGATGACTACCTTTGAAAAGATGTAGTTCATTCTTAACATTTTGGCAAAATAATAAAGTTTTCTGTCATTATGTAAACATTTGAACATACTCTAAGTTTCACTGTTACTGCTTAGTTTTATAATAAAAATTGATTTTACTGAGGATGGATGTTAATATTTCTAGGTTAAAATAAATTCGGTGATATTGTACACACCGAATAACATATGAATAATAAGTGTTTACAACATAATTGAGTTTATTTTCCTTAAAACGAACAATCATTATTATTAAACTACTAAACATTTTCACTATTGAAAAGTACTTTAAAATAAACAAGTAAAAGACTTAAATTATCTTTCCTTATTCACGTCTTGTTATGGAAATGCCACCATGGCATATTTTAGATTATGTACAATAACGCACGTTTTAAATCCAAAGTTATTTATATTAAAACAAATCATGTAGACTTATAACGAAACGAATTGTAGCTCACAAAACGCTACAAAGAGTTAAATGTGAGGCTAATAATAAAAAAATATAAATTGCCTCCAAGCTAATTTTACATGAGGTTCTAAGAAAAAATTGCATGTGCCTTGTCATAATTCATTGTTTTCAAGAAAGTAGAAAAGAAAACCAACCGAACAACAAGAGTCATAAAGCAAGGGACAGTTACAAATATGGATATAGACAAACACAACACAAAAACCAAAAACATAAAACACAGAAAGAGAGTAACCCGAACCCAATAAAAACCATCGGTGCACTCAGGTGCTCCGGAGAGTAAGCAGTGCTTGCCTCTAATTAGACACCCGTCGAGTTAATCATTGTCTTGTCAAGGGAAAAGTCAAATTTAGGAATAGGAAACACTACCTATGACTCAGCGAAAATGTCTGATCGTATTTGAGACACTGATTTCCCATAACGATCAATTCAGAACCATAGAACTTTTGGAGAGATAACATCAACCTAGGTACAACTAACCCTTGTTTGATTATTTTAGCAGTCAACAGCAGTGATCGGTCTAGAAAATCGGAATAACGATCGCAGGATCTAGAATAACGTATCAGCTGTGAAATTTACACACCATCCGCTGGAGCTGCTGGAATGTTGCTGTCGATGAACGGGAAATTGACAATTGGAAAGTTGAAGTCTTCGGGTTTGTCGCAGAGCCTAGTTTTTAGTTTTCCTGAGTCTATTTCTAGACGTAGGTCTAAGTAAGAGGCTGACTTTAGTGTATTGGTGGTGTCTTTAATTTCAAGCTCGCTAGGGTAAATTGAATGTAAATAGTCACCAATTTAGCATTGTTGAAGGACAAAACATCATCAATATAGCGGAATGTGAAATTAAAGGACTGGGCCAGAGTCTTTTCTTTCTTCTTCAGTAGGCCTTCTAGGAACTCAGCCTCAGAGGAGTACTAAAACAGGTCGGCGAAGAGAGGAGCACAATTAGTACCCATTGGATTACCAACAGTCTGTTGAAAAACATGTCCTCCAAACATGACAAATATGTTGTCAATCAGAAAATCGAACATGTGACAGATTTGGTCTTCAGTATATTTAGTATTAGCTTTGGAGTCATTGATGTAAGAGTTAATTTTATGCTCATTAAATGGAAGCACATAGTTTCCGATTTATCTAGTCTATACGATCTTCCGTCCTTTTATCCGTCATTCCGTCCGTCATAGTTTTGTCCGTTTGCCATTTTTACTTAAAACTTCTTAGGTTGATAGATCGTGATAATTTAGAAGTGGAGTGTACAAGGATCATAACTTTGCGTAATGTGTTGACTTAAAAATGGTGGATAGATTCACTTTGGTATATAGGCATCTTATCAAAATAAAAATGTAATTTCTTTTAGATTCTCTGCACTTTTTAACATTTATAATATTGAGATAATTAGATAATCAAATACATCGTGTGATGATATGGCGATAACCAATATTCCTGCTATATCATCTCGCGATATATTTGATAAACAAATTATCTTAATAATTTTAAAGTAAATAATACACACAATATTGCCCATTACAGAGTAGTTGAGTGCATTGTACTGTTTTAATTACCTTTTTTACCGAGTGTATTGGGGAAGCATCCATCGGTATCACATGTCTGATATTTACTTTTAACTGTTCATGTTTGTATATCTAAATGGGTTAATAGGACTATTCGTTACTTGTATCTATAATGAAAAGTTCAAACCAAATACTAAAATTGCGTCTTTTAATAATTTTCTGAGCAGAATTTCATGAAAATTCGCTGCCATTTGCTTTTTTTCTAATTGCATGAAAAACACTTAATACATCATTTTTTTATAATGTCTTTAATGATGTT
Organism: Limnoperna fortunei; assembly: GCA_944474755.1. NCBI lineage: Eukaryota > Metazoa > Mollusca > Bivalvia > Mytilida > Modiolidae > Limnoperna > Limnoperna fortunei. The sequence goes on along the minus strand of OX104121.1, from coordinate 57,712,630 downwards.
ACTTTCATTTCCTTGGAAATGGAAACTATGCAGCATGAAGAACAGGTCCAAATGTTTTGTAACTGGGTTTAATTATAATCTGATGTCTCTACAAAAAAGTCTTATTTCGTCCTAGTCAGAAAAGTCAAATTTCTGCCATAGGATATCCTTGTTTCCAATCGGCTGAAATATGGTTTCTTTTCAAACTACAAGAAAATCGAACATGTGACAGATTTGGTCTTCAGTATATTTAGTATATTACGGAAGGGAAGTGGGCATTTAGATTTGACATTGCGTGATTACAGTATAAAAGGTTCTTGTAATGATTCTGTTTTATTTTATTCGGACTTTTAAAGGAATTACTTTTTGATTGTCTTTCCACTACGTTTTTTCTAAAACTAAAAAGCCGAATAGTAGAAGGTTCTTTGCAAAGTTTGCAAAGTTTATGTTATTTTGGATCAATACGTGGAAACCACAGGGAATCCTTCCTTATCACCTAAATTATTATTTTGTTAATTTTCTGAAGATACACGCTAAATAAAAAGTTATATTGTAGGATTTACACATGATATATACACTTGGAAATTGTATTTATTTATTTTTTGTGATAGAACATTCAAGATCATCAGCATGAACATTTTGGAAATAGGCTTGCAATACAGTTTCCCTGGCAATATGTGTAGGATTAGCTGTTGTTGTAATAATAGTAGCGCACTAAATATTACAAGACATAACCACAATTGTATTAAAAGCCACACTCTTATTGAAATGAATTGACTCATTTAAATTCACCCTGTAATGAATACACCATGATTGATCCACACATACATTGTATGTGGATTGCAATGCTGTTAAACTATTCGATTGGTGGTATTAGTTATGTTTGGCTTTGACGAATGAAAAAATATGTTTAAAAACGAGTAGAGTCTTATGTTTTTGCGCCATATTAATATATTTTTGTTTCTTTTAAATTTAATAGTCCGGAAAAGCGACATTCTCGACAAGATGTGGTCTATATAATGACAAAATGTTAGAAGCTTGTGCTAATAGTGTTTTTATAAATATAAACTAACGTTTACAATATTACACTGTAAATAGTTGCCATTGATACTCTTCAAATACTATTCGCGATCACTATTTTAGCGACCGATAATAACTAAGAGAACAAATTTATTTAATTAAATAGGTACATACGTACTGTATCTTCCCTCTTCCCTGTGCAATATTGATACACTATCTGTGTACATCCCAATATAAATGTTCCTATACCAACCTTTTTGTGATAAACGCATATTATTTAGGTCAAATAAATACAATCTAGTAATCTATTGATAAATGAGTCTAAAATTTATTTGACAAGAAAATATAATAAAATAAAATAAACCCAGCAAACAAGAGCTGAAATTCAAGGGACAAATCCAGATATAGACAAATATATACAACACAAAACAAAACCAAAGATACAGAAACAGAAACTGAGTAATCCGAATCCAAAATAAACTATAGGGTGCATTCTGGTGCCACGGACGAGTAAACAAGGTACCTATATTTAGACACTCGTCGAGTTACTCATTGTCATCTCTAGAAAAAGTCAAATCCCGGAAAAGTAAAGACATGAAAAGATAGCATTAACCTAGGTAAAACAAACCATTATTTGAGAAGCTTAGAAGTCAGCAACAGTGAGCTGTCTAGAAAATCGAAATACAGATCACAGAATCTGGCATAAAAGGAAAGTTATAAAATGTACACACCATACCCCAGAGCTGCTGGAATGTTGCTGTCGATGTGGAAGGGAAGTGGGCATTTGGAGGTTATAACGTTGTCGTAGAGTCTAGGTTGTAGTTTTCTCGTGTTATTTCTAGAAGGAGGTATAAGTAAGAGGCCGATATAAGTGTATTGGTGTTGTCTTTAATATCAAACTTTGTTGGATTGATGCGATAGTTACTGAATTAAGGATTGTCAAAAAACACATGTTTTAATGCTGTTACATGTTTTATAGTATTCTTGGCGTTCAGTATTTTATTGTTACCTTCATTCAAAAAGAGACACATACCTTATGATGTATACTACTTCTTTTTTAATTTTCAGTATCCACATTTCTTTATACTTTGCACTTCTGGAATAACAGGTACCCCTACAGACTTTCTCAATTGTGATCCTGCTGGGAAACACGGTATGGATGTTTTGTGTAGTTTTGGTGTACAAAACAATGAAGGCAGATAACAGTCATGACCAAAAGGATGCAAATACTGATGTGTGATTTTCAAAAATTTCCTCTTTAAAAAGCGTTGTGGATGTGAAAATAGAACAGCAAAGTCAACTTGTCATGCCTTATTAATTCAATTAACACAATATAAAATGTTTCTTGAATATAAAATTTTGTTGTCACGGGCTTTCTGTGCTGGGAAAACACTATATTTATCATGAGTATCTCGCATAGCTTAATCAGCACGAGGATTTTGCAAAATTGATATATTGATATATTTAGTACCCATTGACCTTCATAACAAAATGTTTATAAAATCAATGACATCAAGAAATTAGCCTCCTGGTTCTATTGTTTTCATCAATTTCTGGCATTTTTATTACTGGAAACCTCACACAGTAGGAAAAGTCTAACTAAAAACTAGATGGTATGAAAATTAAAAAAACAAATAAACGCCTACTGGACAAGTGATGGACGCATCTTCGTTTAAAACAAAAGTTATTTCCAATTTTGAACAAATTGAACAAATAGACTGTCACTTAAAAGTGCATGCTACCGAGAGTCTGCGAACTCTCCGACCGACCAACTTTGCCACAGGCGCCGAATCGTAGACAATTAATCACAGTTGAATGCCTAATACCTGTTCATATTAAGTGCAATAAAACATTTTTCTATCCTTACTTTGCTATTGAATTAGGGTGTAAAGTAATTTAATTGCAAGTTTCCTGACCCACCTCAAATTTCTTAAATATTTAACAGTATCCATTTAATTTTTCGTACACTTCATTTTGCTGATACTAAGCTAAGAATCATATGTAGTTATGTAAAAATCTGCTGAAACTAATCGGTGTTTTCTATGTGGTCCGCGTTACTGTCGTTTTGCTATATATATTTGTTTAAAATATAAACTGCATATCAAATAAAAACGATTTTAAATTTTTCTTCTCTGTTAATTCCATGTGATTCGTATCTTGCAATACTTTTCTTACCTTTTTGTATGATGTTCTCTTTTTTTCTGTTATAATAATAATTATTAATAATTGAGCTACTTTCTACAGAGGTTGATGCAGAGCTCTACTTTTTTAAAACATCTTACTGAATATTACATAGAGGAGCTGTATCACAGCCGAGGTCACTGATGATACAGCTCATCCATTGTTCATTAATGATAATACGTATTATGTTTTTATATTCCGATTAGCTGTAAATAATGGAATAAGACTTTCATCTCTTGAAATACATTTCAATTAAGAAAAATAGGATGAAACTATCATAATTAAGCACCTAGTCCATCAGGAGAAAGTTTTGAGTTCAAATTTAAATTTATTGATATTCAGAAATTATATCTTGCTTTCGTATGAAATTGCAAAAATTGGCCATTACTGCTCATTTTTAAGGAATTTTTGACAGAAGTACTATCATCTCAAGGCCCAATTATCTTAACAAGTACAATTATTACATATAGTTACTAGTTTACTAACAAATTTACCCCCAGCAAGCTTTAGTTTAGAAAATAAATAATTTTAGTATTAACCCAGGCCATCAATTTAACCGACTTAAGCCGCAGGTGTAAAATTGACAAATTCATCTTAAATGCACTATTTTTCTGCATACTAGAATGTTTACCAGTTCTAGTTTTATACATTTTGACCCTTTCATTACATCTAAAACCTAAAACAGAAGTTTATTTAAATTATAACACATTCTACTAAGCGCGGACCACTGAAGACCCCACAATTTTATAAAATATTACATAATACCATCTTTAGGCTGAAATTTGACATCCCCATAGGTTCTGGCTCTGATAAGCAATTAAAATGATAGTCTTGGTGATTTACCTTCTTTCAGTACCATTTTTATCAAAAGTAATAGAAGCTGATATACCTGTCATGGCCTCTTACAGGTGTAGGACCACCATTGTTTTTTTTTACTCTTCGGCTATATTAAAATTTGATAATTTTGACTTATCCTAGAAAATTTACCTTTATTTCAAATTAAGTGACACTTCCGTCCCATATAAAAATGCACTGGGTGAACATTCTGTCAAAATTTCACAATAAGTTTCATGGCATATAAGAACGAACGCTCAACCTGAAGTCCACGTGGTCTAAAAATCTACTTTCACTTTCTATTTCAGTCCAAAAATAGTGCATGTCCCTACTTGACTCTCAACATTTTTATGTTCATTTAAAACCAATAAAACTTTATCCTCAGGTTTCCTAGATTATTCAGCTTTCCAAAAATACCAAATTTATTCTGGTATCATGTGTCGTTCAAATTCTATATGAGGCAAGATTGAGCCTGTCTGCTGAATAGTACTACTTTTACGTGCAACCTCTGGACTGGTTCCCGGTATTTGGTGGTCCTACACCTTATTGTCGTTCGTTGTAAAAACACTGACGAAGCCTGTTGGTCAGGCGAAATATTTGTGCAATTTTTTGAAAGTGTGAAACTTTGTTTTCGCTTTAATTATGTATCTAGATGTTGTTGTACATCTTTTTAAACGAATATATAATGAATTTGTCACCTTGGCAATTTTAATTACACCTTGTTGGAATATTTGAGCAAAGCCAAGTAACAGCACGGCACGTCCGCGGGTTGCGGACTGGGAAGCAACTATTTTGGGTTAAGTTGGAGTGAGAAAGTTTAAGATTAATATGTTATGATTTGTTTACGTCATTTATTTATATTGACATTCAATTAAATGACTAAGACCATATATATATATATAGATATCTAGCTACAAATTCAGCCCAACACTGTTAGAATTAGATTTTAAACACTGTCAAATTTTTACATACCCTCAGCGGGATTCGAACTCACACCGTTGTGACACTGTGCACGTGGCACCATTTAGCCTGCACTATGTCCAGCGGTCTAGACCCTTCAGGCCAAATCCGCTATATAAAAAATATAGCTTCATTAACCGGGGTGAATCGTAGACATAGACATAATACATGTGTACTAGCGTGTGACGATGGAATTTTCGTAACCAATACGTATTAATCTGACAGTAATCTAATTCAGCATTTTCGTATATATTATATAGGATGACAAAGTTACTTGTCATACAGTCACAGTAAGTAAATTGTATACAAACGTCTCAGTATTGTGACAACCATATAATAAATCTATCCAGCGGATTTCTGTAACATCAGAAATACAGGGTTAATATCAAATATGTATATATACGTCTACAAATTAAGCCCAACACTGTTAAAATTAGATTTTTAACACTGTCAATTTTTTGCATACCCTCAGCGGGATTCGAACTCACACCGTTGTGACACTGTGGCACCAATTCGCCTGCACTATGTCCAGCGATCTAGACCCCTCGGTCAAATCCGCTATATACAAAAATATAGCTTTATTAACCGGGGTGAATCGTAGACATAGACATAGTACATGTGTACTAGCGTGTGACGATGGAATTTTCGTAACCAATACCTATTAATCTGACAGTAATCTAATTCAGCATGTTTGTATATATTATATAGGATGACAAAGTTACTTGTCATACAGTGACTGTATTTTCTCTCTTACGACGTTGGTTCTGTCCGGGTACTCTGGCCTCCTTGCCCTTCTAAAACTAGACGGCACTGTGTACTTAAGGATAATAAAGATGTTAAAGCAAGAGATTAAATGGATTAATAACGAATTATACAAATTCTCAGTGTTTATTCGATTACTTCGCTGATAAAGAATATTTTAAATATGTAATACAATTAACAGTCAAAATAGTCCATAACATCAAGATGTGTATATTTGAGAACAATGTATATAATAAGGTCACAAAGAAGTATGCAGTCTATTCCTGAAGCGAAAAACAAGACTTATTTATTATATGGTCGCCCAAGTTCATTTAATCAAACTGTTATATTACACTAGTTGTTTAACGATTTGCGCACCGAATTGCTACTCAGATGTGACTTAAAACGTAGCTCAGTTACTTAAATACAATTCTACATGCGAATTTTATAAATTATTTTAATATGTATGTTAGTTGGTGGAATTCATTTAAGATTTTCAGGTTAATATTACTCGTCTTAAGTTTTTTTTAAATTTGATAATGATATATTCGCCTTGAATGTTGTGAAACATGACCAAATAAGAATTGTCAAACTGTTTATAAACACATAGTGGTAGCATATCCAGTCAGCTAATATTGATGGTCTTATAGGTAGTAACACAGTGGTCTGTAGTGATATATATCAATAATATGTATATGTTATAAATGAATGAAAATGTCAATTTAATGTTTATCATTCCTTGTAATTAGATATATTATTTGGTGACACTCGTTTAAATATCAAATTTGAAGGATGTGGCACCTTAATTGTCTATTATGAACAAAACATAGCATAATGTATTTTGTTTTGTATTTTTGTTTTATCATTTGTCATTAAATAAAATGGACGTCTTTATTAATACATTATAATATTTTGTGCTTTTCAAGGCATAATACGGAAAGGCTGACCGCGGACCACAGTTGGTAACGTGTTTGGAGAGTGTCAAGCTGCTTGCACGCTAATGACCCCGCATGTAGATGTCGATAAAAGTAGAATCGTAGTAGCTGCTACAAAATGCTCAATTTTTCGATCCTACCCGATTCTTGTCAGTGGCATTCAAAACGTCTGCCCTTTGGCAAATCTTTCCTGAATTGATTTACTGTTTGTTAACTTGTCGTCTCCGGAAAATAGACGAAATACCTATTATCTGGACGTAAAGCAAACATTAAATCAATCAATCGATCTATCATTATTTATGTAAGATGTATATATTGAAGTCCGAGCTTTTTTTCCGTGGTTTATTTATTAGGTGTTCTTTTCCTCATACAATTATATTATTTTTATCATGCTATGATAACAATAAAAACTAAATAAAGACCGTACAACAAAGAAAGATGGCGACCACGTTTGGCATTGTAATAGGTTTTGGTTGTTTTGTGCGTTAGCAGTCAAATAAAACCTAACATCTGATGAAAGGCGTCACAATTGAAAGATAAGTTTTCATGCATGTGTTATTGAACCTAACAAAGAACAAATTAGACATAATCGTCGAATAATGATGTCCGAACCAACTCGACACAATGACAACTAATTGTGAAAACCTATCCGGCTAACTGCTTTTACAAATAAATATTGCAAGGTGATATTCATTTCATCGTGAGTCCAGTAATTACTAGTGGCAAAATATTCCTAGGCTAAAAGCCGCGATACAAAATTTACAAAACAGGTAAAATCTGAACATGTGGCACAAGCTCAATAGAAGTAATAAAATGAGTTTCATCGATATGTTAAATATAACATGTTATGCTGGAAGCAACCGTAGTACGATTTCCTGTAAATCCGAAAAAGTCATTTCCAATATTAATATATGTTGCTCGATCCATAAAAATCAAAATCTCCATGTACTGACTAAAGTACATCGGTAAAATCAAATAAGAAAGTAATTCAATGCGATTTCTTCGAAATTTGAAATGGAAAAATTGCTTTTTAGTACACATTTTTACTGCACGAAAGGCTGTTCTAGAACACCTCCCACATATAAGTATATGAATAAGTGAGTAACGTATTGAGTAGTTCGGTTTTTGAACATTGTAAAATATCCACAATATCGCTAGGAAAAATATTCGAATATAACGGCCCACAGCGCGTGTAAATGAATGTGACACCAATAGTTATTTCTTTACTGCATATGTAACGTGTGAGCCTGGTTATCCCTTGTATCAAAATGTGCCAACCAAGATGTAAACAATGTCGGTGTCTCTGGCAATTTGAACAGTGTGGAATGGAACATTTTTAATGAGCTCAGAAAAAGGTTAAGCTACAAGTTCTATTCAATTTAAGACATTTTGAAGAAAAAAACATTGCTGAAATGCTTATTATTGCATGACCAAAATTGATTCCATATTTAAGATTGATAACTACAAATTTGGTATATTAGCCATGATAGTTAATGACAGGAGACTAATAATGTATGTTAAATTGCACGACAGAACGGATCATGACGTTAAAATCACAATGATGGAGAAAGTATAACAGCTGGTCACTGCCTCTAGTAAAATGAAATGTCAGCGATAATTGTGTAAGTACTTGACAAATTGACTATATTAGTTGCCTCATATATTTATCTACCTTTTGACAGTTTATAACAGAAAATCGTATACAATTTAAATGTTTATTATATTTTTGACCTGACAAATGCGGTCACACAACCTCATTGTTTTACTGAATGATCATTGACAGTGTTAAAATGAACTAGCTAACTATCTGAAACTGAGAGCAGTATACCGAAAAAATTTAAACAATTGATTGATTATACAATACAATTATTGTAATAGTTTATTATAACTCAATATTTGGACATACATTAAAAATGCCATAGTACGAAACAGAAGCCTACTAGAAAATGCAAAGGATTGCGTCAATATTGTCTTATACTTTTTTCTTTTTTGTCTAAATAAAATTACCATGAAGTAATATTGCAAGACTATTTTATAAATTCAGCCATATTTTGACATGCATAAAAATTCCGCATTAAATTAATTATATTGCAAGAAAAACAATATTTTATTAAATGAAGTGGAGAATCTTGATTTGGCCACTACAAACCGATAGGAACAGTTAAGGTATACATTTGGCAAAACTTAATACTCATAATCTCTCTATGGCAGAACAGAAATGATAAAATACCTAAGAATATCATAAGAGCAAAAACAAAGTATGAAATTACAAAGCTATGGCCAAATGAAAACTCACGACCACAACAAGCAACAAACATATGATCAACAGAAAACGAGCATAAAAAAGAGTGATATCAGTTGTTCTCAATACGTGAGCATATTCTGCGTCAATAGTGACACACGTCGTGCTACTACATACAATTTCTGTGAGGTCTTGCATTAATCAATATATTGTACTTAAAAGTCATGCTTATATGTTTCTAGCTTACATTTGATACCCTTTTCTTTTTTGGCGATAGCATGTATACTTTTGGAGTAGAAATATATTTCTAACTTGTCTCCCAAAAAATGTATATCACACTTAAAACATAATGGGCTGTAGCAAGCGATAGATGTGTTTTCTTTGACAGTAAGGTTTTTATACAATTGTTTTTCCATATTTTACTATATTTAGTTAAAAGTTTCTTTTGACTACTGCCACTTTTACGAAGTAAATATTTGTTCATTTCTCTTTAGAATGTAAGAAGCATTATAAATAAAACAATATTAATAGTTAATAGCACTCGATTAATTTAAAATGAGAAAACGCGCTTTGGAAATATTGCCATCGCAAAAGCAAATGGACATGATGAGATAAGTTTATTTCAATATTACGCTGGTTATTGCAAACTGTTCCCCGGGCATGACACACAGAGCTTCTCGTTGGATCCCTAGTTGCTGGTTATGCGAGACCTTCTGAATGGGGGTTTCAAGTTATATAAGAAAGTATTACCATGTATCAATGTTGGTATCGTATTCGGAATGCACTATACTTTTTCATGATGACGAATCTTTTCAGTTTTTGAAAGGAATAGTCTCGTTGCAGCCGCTCTAAAAATCTCAGTTTTCGACATTACCCATCACTAATGGCTAAAAAATGACTGTAAACACCATTTCACATCCGGTCTTCTGACACCGAAACTGCCAAACACAGTTATATTTGTGTATACTATACTTACAACTGCTCACTGAACATATATCGAATTATTTTTCTCGAATACATTTCAACTTTGTACGATAGTACGAAACGGTGCACTCGATTCAGTTTTATTCGTTAAGTGTGTCCGTAACTTGTTCTGTGGCACTTTGCCTTTCTGTGGTATAATTTTAGAGTCAATGTAGACAATTAAAAATAAACACCTTTAAAATTTAGTGTTTGTCTGTAGAACAAAAGGGTTGAAGTTTACTTACAAAACAACCGTACAATTTATAACTGTGAATGTATTTGGGTCCGTAGAAATACCGCAAACTACTAGTAAGTGCATCAATATAGTTTTTACCAAATTTTGTTTTTTTTATTTTGTAGTTTTAGAGATATTTGCATTTTTATCGGCACGTGCCGATTTTAGTATCGTTAATTATCGGTCACCTGTGTAATGTTTTTACGCGAAAGAGGATCAAAAACAATACAACTGCACCGACTTTGAATAAAGCTTTGTCTAACTACATAAAAGAAAGTTCCGATTTATTAAATTATAAAATCACACAGTATTAAAACTTGATCTGGATTAACCTTAAACATCGAATGATGCAGCCCAATGTTCAAGACACGTTAACTTTTATCATTGAGGCGGGATTATCTGTAACATATTTAACCACCTGTGTCCTTCTTTAAATCGGAAGCGCCCAGTAGACATCAACAACTTTATTATGTTTACTGAATGACCTGATATTTTAAACAACAGAAAACAAACATGATTTGATTTTTTTTAAATATTGCATTTAAAATATCTAAACATTTATACTAACTATAATTGTAAAATAATTTTCGACATAACTTAGCGATGTCATCATATTTTGTTTAACTTTGTTTTCTGAAAATATTATTACAAAAATGTAGAAGATTATCAAATTTCCAATAGATGTTTTTGTTGAATTCTGAACATTTTCATAAAATAAACAAGCAATTTTTTTTTAAATTAATCGACCGGTGAAACAAGAATAAAAATAATAATTACCAGGCGTTCAAATATTTGTAACCGTGAAGTGTGCGAGAGATCAATTTCAAAATAGAGATTTTTTTTGTTTAATTCCGAATATTATCGTAACACAATTTAAAATTTAAAAATACTAATCGGCCGTTGTTAATAAATTAACAATAATAATTACCAGGCGTTGTGACAGTCGTATTTTGTCTCATACAACGGAGAAAATGTCTGTGACAGACATTTTTTGACTGATACAATGGTAACGCCGTTGTAACAGACGATTTTCGACTGATTCAACAGAAAAAAGACTGCGACAGACATTTTTGACTGATACAACGGATACGCCGTTGTAACAGACAAACTTTGACTTGATCATGTAAAGCACATTTCCTTCACAATAGCAGGGTGTTACTTGCACTCATAAGATTACTGAAAGATTACTGTGAACAAACCTTTTGTTAAAAATGTTTGACAAAAGTAGCTGTCGTCGTTGTTGTCTGTCTGTATCTGTCGTCGTCGCCTGTCTGTAGTTTATGGTCTGGATAAATTGATCTAGATTTTAAAAATATTCAAATTTCTTGTCCGATTCTGTTTTGCTGTTTCTAAATTTCTCCTTTAGTGCTACTGTCCTGTTTTACAGCTTGTAAATTGTAAGGGGTCAAATGTGGATGTTTGCACGTTTTTTTATTCAGTTTTTAGTCATTTTCTGCGATAATAAAGACATAGATGCTTATATTGTTGTATATCTCCATTAAAATTTGCACAAAAAGAGGTCACATGTGCTATTGTTTTCAAGCTTCTCGTGTTGTAAAAATTCCGTTCTTTTATCAATATTTGTGTCAGTAGTATTACGTTACTAATTCAATTGGCATTTATTTAAGCAGTTTTCGCGATTAAACAAGAATATTATACATTGTCAGACTCTCCTTATTATGACCTGACTAAACGCCATCAATAGAACATCCCTTATTCCCCGACAAGTTAAATCGATTGACAGCTATGTTGGTAGACAAACAAAGATCGTCCTGACATTACATTCGAGATTAACTCTGATGTTCTCAAATGTTAGACAGCTTCGTAATAAGGCCTCTACAAATCGTATTTAACCAACCAACATATATATCTCAAAAGAAAGCAAGTTGGGAAGGATAAATTAGACTTCCTCGAATACATTTTAGGTTTAATCTATTATTATGTTGTTGATATATAAATGTTTTCGAGCTTGTCTTATGTAGTCTGTCGGACAGCTTTACTAAATCGTTCTCAATAAATTTATTGTAGACGAATATAAACTCAAATTACATTATATCAATAAACTTACATACATATAGGAATAATCAAAGCAAATTAAAATATTTGCGCTTTATTCATTCTTTATAACCCAATAATACAGTTAAAAAATTTGAGTAAATAATTAAAGAACAAATCTGTTTATTTTAATATTTACTTCCCTAATAACTGTCTACCATACATGTACAAATGTAACACTATAAAAACAATATATGTACCATCTTTATTCAGTAAGTACAAGAATAAAGGTAAATGCTGATCAAATAAATTTTAACAAGGCAACTATGTTAAAACCAATGAAATTTGTAAGACGTAGAGTCATTCCTTATAAATAAATATAAGACACGTAAACGAAACGGAAACAATTGACTAAATAACACTATTTTATCAATGTGTATTTACTACTTAATAAACAATGTTTTTCTGATTACTGTAATTTAAATTGTGACAGAATGCCATTATTCAAATTTTCTATTCAACCGTTAATATTAAATAAAGTATATTGTTAAACGCTATCGACTTTTTATGTGTATGTCTCGGTTTCTCGGTGACGAAAACATTGGCATGATAGTTCTTTACTTAACGTTAACGGCCGTGGTAGTAATCACTTATTTTTTTATGTGACGTGTCACATTTTTTAAACACAAAACAAGCACCAATTAATGAACATTTCTGAGTGTTTGCAGAGTTATATCCCTTTAGTTGAATTGTGTGGTTATCAATTGTGCTGAATGCAAGATAAAAATATGTTACGCAATATAGACAAGTAATCATTACTAATAAATCTTACATCCTGGTTGTTCTTGAATTTGATGTAGATGTTTTGTGGTGTTTTGCTGTGGATACTTTCTTCGTAAGTAATTGTAGCACTCTTTTATTACATACATATGACACAAAAATAAAAACTCCTTGTAAAGAATTCAATAAAGATGTTGTTGCAGAAAACAAATTTTTTCCAACTGAGTCTGGTAAAACCGAATCAATTATTTGGAATATCCAGGAAATTCCAGTTAGCGTAAATAATTTAATGTAGATGCAATAGTGCAGTTTGTTTGACTCCATAAGTCGTTCCTTTGAATCTTTTGCGATAGTACTTATTCGACATGCCGTCACAACAAAGAAAACAATGTTTAACAAACACACAAGTAGTATTGGAAATATAAATGTTACAACTAAAGATATAGGGTTATTTACAAAACACATAACACCACCATATCCAACATCAGAATTTTTCCTCACAATCATCGTCACTCCAACATTTATTGATACAATCAGAAAAGGAGTCCCATATGAATAAAGGGAGTAAAACAACAAAATTGTGTTTGTTTTGTCATTGTCGTGAAAATTGATCATGTTAGTCATACTTCTAAAAACTCGAAACATATGAAATGAACAAACCTTAAGACATAAAAAAGTGGCAAGCCAAAAGTTATGAATTAAGATTGCGATGACGATACATGCATACTTTAGTTCAGTTTGAAACAATCCGAACTGATAGAGTGAGTGTGCGCTAATCATTGATACTATTAAACACATGTTGCTTTTACCTGGTAATGTCCGCAAATATGGAAGCAACAAATACGCCAAAAATGTTACTAGTAAACAAAAAAGTGATATACAAGTAGAAATCATTAATAAAATACCTAACGTGTATTGAAATATACTTTGTTTTTGTCTATAAATGCGAACAGTGATTTGTAATGATCAGCGCATATTTGTACCTTATTTGTAGGTGTAATTGTATACTCTAAATTGCTTAACTTGATTTATTTTGAAATTATATTTAGTTCTAAAGTCTCATTATCAATCCAAAATTCATTCTGTTTAAGTTCGATTTGCTTACACACCAACAATTCTGTGACATGAGAATATATTTCTATATTATTAAAAACGACGTCTCTCTCAATAAAGCAGTTGTTATAAAGCTCGGATTTGAATACCCTTGACGGCAATAGAAAAGCATCAGCATTTTGATTTAATGAGAACTGAAATAATTTTCCGGAATACCATATACTAACATTGAGTCTGGTAAGTAAAAGTAGCTGTTCCTCAAGTCCTGTTCTGTTGACATTCGAACATGATACCTTTTGATATACTAATAGCGAAATGCCTGTTTCTCCTAATGATACAGAACTATGACATTTCCTATTTGCAAAATAAATAGATTCCTCAAACCACAATCATTCACACAAATAAGTATTGTTACGAATAAAGTCTTGTATTTGCATCTCTGTACTGTTTAGAAAAGACTGCATGTCGTCGATAAAAAAGGATGCATTTCCATTTAATTCAAGTGATAATATGTATCCTATACCCTGAGTAATTTCGAGTAAAGGTAAACATACATCATTAACGAGAATTCGTCCAGGATAACATTGCACATCTAGACATCTATCCTACAAGAAAACAACTTGGTATTCAATTAACAATTAATGATAAGAATCATAACTAGTTTATATCATTAGACAAATAAATTTTAAAAGAATCTCTTATTAAACATATTTGGGTTATTTTTGAGTATATATAATTTGCTTCTTTTCCCTTTAATTTAATCTTAAGGTTTGTGTTGGTTTATCTTCTCTTTGTAAATACTTACTTCTGCCTTACTAAACTTTTGCATTGGTCCACAGTTTCCATCTCTTTCATTTGTTTCTGTTGATCGCTGTATATTACCAACAGAGAACAACATTTGTAAGGTAGGAAGAGCTATCATTTCGTTCATATATATTCCACAATTCCACGACAGTTTTTGTTTACCCAACTTGTATCATTATCACGTTCGAAACCATTGCAGAGTTTGCAAAATATATTTTTAAACGGCGCATGGTACTGAATTGCTGGCATAGTATTGCAATTTTCAAAAAGATTGTTGTCTAACGTATTTAAGAATGTTTCATTACAAGTTGTTATAGATATATTAAGCTTGCTGACAGGATTGCACATCTTACAAAAAACATTTACTTCATCACTCGGCATAGTAAAATGTTCGCATGCCCAACTAGCATACGGATCGTAGCTAATCCACATACCAGTCATATTGCATTTATTATATGATTTTGTTTCGCATCGTAAGACGTCTATTGTGTTTTTTTGGATCATAATATACGAAACAATTATTCTCTTTTGCAAATTGAAGGAAACTTTGCAATGAAGAATGATAGAATATGACCATGTAGACATTACAGAATATACGTATATCCCATAATTGTAATACAGTTTCTTCATTGTGTTTCTTTGCTTTCTCTATTTCACAATTAGCACAAAACAAATTCCTAAAATTAATTGTAAAGTTGTCTTTCTAAGTTGTTAAGGACGCTGGAAGGCTATAAAAAATGTTATCTGTTGAATTATTGTAGCACAGCTTAGTCAATGCTTCGTTATTTGAAAAATTGCATTCTATATTTACAAGGTATGACTGGCTGAATGCTGAATATTTAGAGTCAAGGCACGCAGTCATTAGTCTATAAAGATTGGGATTGTCAACACAACATCTTGATTCTGAATGAGGAGGTTTGTAAACACCACAAAAGTCGTCACAATCACATTTATCCAGATGTGTAAATGTTGAATAATTTTTGCAAAAATGTGCATATCCCGTGAATGCAAAATATCGTGTGTAAATGTTGAACATTTTGTAATGTAAACTCTCTGTCTTGTTACAATTTCTCCATCAGAGGTGCACGATTTACAATTTGTTTTAGATTCATCTCTTTGATTCGATATATTGAATAAACGTCGCCATGTTTTCTCTCCAGTAATGCTCTTAATAATGTGTTCTAGTCGAAACTGTTTTATTTGAATAGTAAAATCGAACTTATCGTTATAAGTTATGTCTTCTTTGATATCAACCACCGTATCAGGAAGATCAATAGAATAGTTATTGTTTATGGCAAGATAGTTTGTATTGCACAAATAACAATAAATGTTTTTAAATTCACCAATAACACTACTCTGCTTTGATTCTAAGCAAGCCGTTTCGAGTTCTCCATTATATAGTTCCCACAACCTAGTAACGTTGCAGGCAGAGATTAAATTACTATTAGATGTTGGAGGATTGCAAATATAACAAAATATATTTTTGAAGTTGAAGTATTTTTTATCATATGTTCTACAAGCGTCATCAATGTTCGGATCGTAGTGCTGCCAGGTTCCAGAAATGTTGCATGTGTGAATCACGTACGTCTCAAAGTTGCATTTTCTAGAATTTGGTGGAATCCCTGTGGCATCCTGATAAGCTATGCCACAATGCATGGTCTGTGCTTTTTCCAATATTTCAGCATATGATGATAAATAGTTCAAATGCGAGTAATTACCCATAACACCACAATAAATTGTTAAACTCCACGAGATTGCATCAGATGCATTTTCGTTATTACATTTAAGACATTCTAAGTTTCTGTAAACCAAACCAGTTTTCTTGGACGTGACTGGTACATTATGTATTTGTTTTATATATTCGTTGCCGATATTGCACTGTTGTTTCACCTCAGTATTATTATTCAAAAGACAGTCATGGATCATTAATATAGGGTCAGGTGGTCGATAATTTTCGAGAGGGCCATCAAGTATACTGCTTTGAACACACGCTAAGCCTAATGAGTAATACATGTCTGGACAACAGTTTCCACTACGTAAACAGGACATTTCACAACTGCATGGTGAGCACGTTCGGTTGAGTCTTGAATATATTCCTTTGTCTTTAAATAAGTTGAGGTTATTGTGTTTGCAGGACAGATGTCCACAAGCTGCATTGTAATCTTGAAGAATATGTGATACATTGATCATAACAGAGAGTTGTGGAAGAAGATGAATCAGAAATATATATTGTAAGTTGATTCTTCCAACTGGATAATTATACCAATACATCTACAAAAATAAAGTTATTCCATACAAAATAATTAATGTTCAATAGGCTACTTGCTGAAAACGGAAGGTTGAAATAATTTGTTAATCTTTTGACATCAACTGACTATTTAATTTTCGGTTTTATTGACAATATACCACAGGTCTTTGCAAACTTTTCAAAGTGCATAACGTTTGCTAAAAATCTTAATTAACACTTATAAAACACGTGATACTTGCATTAAAAGACCACAAGCTGGACTGTAATTTGCAGGAAACGTGCTAAATAGCATCGCAACATAGTGTCAGAAGGTAAATCATGTATTTCAACTGTTGGAACGTGATCATAAAGCAATGTTGCTTATCATCAAAGCAATGTTGCTTAAAGATAGTTTAAGAGCGTTAAAAATTGTATGTACGCGCCGTTTAATCTTACAAAATAAATTTCGCAGCTGTTGGTGTTTGTATTGTATGGGTGTACTTTATTCAATTTTTTTATCGATACGATATGTTTATGAATATTCTTTGTAAGGGTAAAAAAAATTGAAACAATTTTGAGCACTTTTAACAACCCTGCCACATAATGTATAATGATACTGTACAAAGTCCGTAGGATATGCTCCCGTATTCATCTTTTTTATTATTTGCTCGTCATGGATATATTAGATATTAGTTGAATTGTAAACTTTTTGTGCTACTCAATACTCCATACCTTTCCTGTGGCAGTTAAAATTTGTTTGTGGTGGTCTGTCCTTATACACCTACTCATGTCCTGAAAATAGCTAAAATATTTCTCGATAGGTGGTAAACAAGCATTTAATAAACCAAACATTTTTGTATATTTAGTTTTCGACTGAGTTTGTGTTTTGATGAGGCATGAGTCTTAATACATGTAGTAACCTTTCAGGCCATTCCTATCAAATAAATATTGTTTTGATTTGTATCATGCTCAATTTCATGATTAAATCCTGATTTTGCGAACAATTTTGCCCGTGGAAATGCCAGTTTGTTTGATTTGACAAATTTATAATGATCGCTTAGTACTATAGTGATAATCAATAAAGCTGTATTCATAGGACAAATGCAACAAAACAACCACATTACTCATAAAACATCACAACTGATATCTGAAAGATACAAACAATACTATATTACATATTAAAATTACTGCTTAAATCTTTGAGATTCAATTTAAAACCATATTACACATATAACTAACTCCTAAAGCCTAAAATGCATACAACACATTAACAATGTCCCGAAGACCTCAAAGATAAAAAATTTAAAATAATATCACATGAATAAAATCACGCATGGGACTTACAATATGCAATTAAAAGCCATATTGTCCAATTAAAATTAATCGTATACCTTGGAAATGACATCAAAAGCCATAATAAATTATAAACAATCCATCCCGAGACCTTTGACCTGCAACCAAATAGGTTACGAATAAAGAATCACTTCTGAGATATGAGAAACGTATATAAAAAACATACAATAAATTAAAATCACCCCCGGTCCTTAAAGGAGATCTGTTTTGATAAAGGTATTTTTACGTATTTCATTATTTTGTTTGATTAAGTAACATTCCGATGTAACTTGAAACTTGTACAAGTAAATTATTACTCGTTTATGAAAGGTAATTATTCCGATTACTATAATACAGAGGGATTTCATTGAAATTGTGTAATTCTTGGAGACCAAAGAATGGCCGACGTACGCGATATTTATCAAATAATAAAATCAAACTGCTGTCTATTTTTAAAAATTCAAACATGATATACAGGTCTTTTACAATATTTCAGAATGCCGCACTGCCGAATAGCTTGCAAAGAACGTAATGAAAAAATCCCATTTTATTTTGCTGAGTTATGCGTAGTGTTTCCTATTCCTGGATTTGACTTTTCTCTAGACATGACAGTTAGTAACTCGACGGATGTCTAATAAGAGGCAGGCACTGCTTACTCGTCCGGAGCCCCTGAGTGCACCCATGGTTTTTATTGGGTTAGGTTTATTCTCTTTCTGTGTTTTATGTTTTTGGTTTTTGTGTTGTATTTGTCTATATCAGGATTTGTAAATGTGCCTTGGATTTTGGCTCTTGTTGTTCGGTCGGTTTTCTTTGCTATTTTCTTATTGCCTGTTGCCGCCATGATACAATACAACTTGTCATTTTACGATATTTAGATAGTTGTTGCAAGCAAAACATTCTAGCAGCTACATTTATTTGCTCGTTCCGTTTAATATCAGGTTTACAATTTACAACCACAATATTGTTTATCATTTTTGCCTGTGTGAAATTCAAATAAATCTTCATAAATCTTAATTAATTTGCATAATTCGATAAACATTCTTTAGTCAGACGACACAACTTCCCAAAATGCAACGCATCACTTGGGGTTCTCTTAGACTTTCATGTATTAAACGTAACTAAAAACAGAACCTAATGTAAATTTAGTGGCACATTTTATGTCTCACAGGCCTGTCGAATAATTAAACTAGAACTAAGTAATTAGGTGTTAATGGTATCGAGATAACAACATTATATTTGCTTATTTTATGCTAATTACATAGTGTAATAACAAAGGCTGTGTTTTTTCTTTGTTTTACAATGGAAGGCCAGTTATATCGTTATTTCTATCCCTCGCTATCCATTGGGATAAAATAATGCGAAATAAACTATTTGTTGTAATACAATCATACAATACAGCCTCCGTGATTTCTTTCTGAAGCAAAAAGTCTGTTAAATTGTTTTAAATAATTAAATAAGTTTGAAATCTTTTATTAAAATGTGAGATGGAAATAAAAAAGATTGCATAATATGTGTTCATGACATGTAGGAATTGGAGTATTTTGCAATTATGTAAACTTGTATTCATATTGAATGGATTTCATGGAAAAAAGAAAGAAAGAAACTTTAATAAATATAAAACGCGGCGTGTTGAAATTCAGTAGCTATCACTGATGAACATATTTTACTAGATTTACTTTTAGAGAGACATCCTCTTCTACCAAATCAAGAAATTATCTTTCCGTATTATGACCTAACAACCCCCCTTTCTTACAACGAGACGACCTCTACTATCCGCCACCCGAGGTCGCGCTTGGTCACACATATTTTTTAAAGAATTGAATGATTAAATGTGATGCTGGAATTAAAATATAAAAATGTGTGTTAGTATTTTCGCAAAAATTTATTCCATAGCTTGGGTTGTAGACAATATAAATGGATGATTGTTGATATTAGTTGTATGATTTTATGATATTTAATAATTACAACAATAGTAAAACATCCCACTAAGTATGTTTTACGACAGTTAATAAATATTTAATGATATCGAGAACTACGTGCATACCAAACGTTGCTTCTATATCAATTTAAATTTATTAATTACTAATTGTTACAAGATCGATTTGTTTGGTATTTGAACATTTGTAGTGGTATGTAGTGCATTAATAAACAAGAACAATTTGATTTTCATTAGAATTTAATCATCAGAGATAGTTCGTATATGTATAGTTCTGATTGAGCATAGACGTCAAGTAAATCGACGGTACAGCAAATGAGATCGATCTTAACTTTTCTAAATACATTTTCAAAAAGTATTTATTATGTAAAATGAAGTTTCAGAAGAAAAAATGAAGCAGATGACAAACTTTTGACTTGACAAAATGTCAATACAAATAGAAATGTCCAGAATTAATCAATCGCCAGTTTGAAATTAATCAATCAATCTATCAGACATATTAAATCGATAATAGAATATGATTTTTTCAGGAAAATGAGGTAAGTTTGGGAAAGAATTAATAAACTGCTCTTTAAATTGAAAATGTTTACATTATAAGTACTGTTCTAGAGATATAACGTATAAATAATGTGCCCTAGGCTAGTTTGTCTATTTATGCTCAAATATGCGGACTATAGATAACGTAAAATATTGTAAACAACATTATTGACTAGAAGCATTATAGGCAAAAATGATTTGATTGTCCCGGTTTGTTAAACTATTTTACAGCATACCCCCCCCCCCCCCCCTTCTTAAAGAAAAAGAAAAAAAAACAAACACAAAAATCACGAAAAGAAATCTAAAACAAACCAGCATCTAAAAATATATATATATTACCCTTTGATTCTCCAAAACAAAGAACTGTCAATTAATCTTATTGCCGTATATACATTTTAATATTAAGGAAAGTATTTTCATAAAATGATTTATCCTCAGGCGAAACGAGAAAGCCGTTTTGGCGACGTCTTCTTAGAAATGTGTCTGAAACAATAACAGTCTATTAATTATGACCTCATTCATACTCAGATAAATTCAAATAAATACTTCACAATGTTTGAATAAAATGAAATCTAAAGTAACAAACTGTACTATTGGTCAATTTTTAAGAATACCAGTAAGATATATTAGATTTAAATTGTGTGGTAACTTACTTAGTCTTACCTTAATCAAACACACTATTTTGTTCTTAGTTTTTGCTCTTGCATATGTTGCGGCTTGTTATATCATGTAGGTAAATATAAACATAAAATACCCTCAATACACAAAGATGTTACTGACACTGACAAATGGTTTTATATAACGTACTTTGTACGAACAATTATTATATATATGTAGCTTTAAGTAGATCTACATTTATGTGTTAATTCATCCAAATTATTTCACTACACTACACAAACTTGTTTTGTCGTAACTAATTAATATATAAATATTGATTGTTAAGAAATTAATTATTTCCTTTAATATTTTGCAAGCCGTTATATTCCGTTTCCCGCGACTCACTACATTACATAAGGTACATATCAAATAAGGTTTGGCCTTAATAAGTTACCTCCCCTTAAAATGCTTAGCTATTAACACATGTAGAACATATTTGACTGTTTAAGTGCTAAAACGATTGTTTTGTAATATTATTGTATATAACTTATCAAAATGTTATGATTTCCTTTTTTATAAATTTACAGATGTCGTTTCATATGTAAAAATAACCTCCCATATGTGTATGTGTTATGAAATTGAGAAAAATTCACAAAAAGGTTTAAAAAAATGTCACACTCCTGGTGTGATTCTACAAAATATAAGAATATTAAATACGTAATAGTTGCAGGAGTCTTTCTTTTTGTAATACCAACTGGGTCTCGGCATCAATTTCCACCTGAAAGTCTAGGAATGAAACAGAATATATTGTGAAGTATCCTAGTAGACAAACCTATTGGTATATATGCGAACAACAAATATTTCAAACACGTTAATAATGTAAAGATCTATCATCATCTTTATAGCGGAAAATGAACTTTTAGGCTTTTGCCACCTAACCATATTGGCGGGAACGTCTATTATTTCAGAACTAGTGCTAACGTTTGTATGCGTTTATTTCTATTTTTTATTCATTTGTTAATTATTGCAGCTCTAATGTTTAATATTTAAAAATTCAGTTTGCAACCATTATGTTTAAAGATAGCTAAAACATCAAAATATAACGGTAAATTCTCGCTGCTCTGTTGAATTTATATCGCATCACCACCATGTGTCACATTCATAAAAATTTAAGTGCAACTAATCTATATTGCAATGCTAAATATATTTACAAAATAATATCGTTTTTGCCGATTTTCGAATTATGACTATGTTAGTTAAAAGTAAACATATATATATATAGAGACGGCACTGTGGTTTATTACTAAGCGTTAATAAAGATTTTACAGTAGGCCATAACATCAAGATTTGTATATTTGAAAAAAATGTATATAATAAGGTGACAAAGAAGTATGCATTCTACTTCTGTAGCGAAAAACAAGACTTATTTATTATATAGTAGCTCAAGTTCGCAATAGGAAATCATTTAATCAAACTGTTATATTACACTAAGTCTTGTTGTTTTACGATTTGAGCACTGGATTTCTACTCAGATGTGAAGTAAAACGTAGCTCAGTTCGTTAAATGCAATTCTACATGTGCATTTTATTAATTATTTTAATATGTATGTGATTTGGTGGAATTCATATAAGATTTGCAGGTTAATGTGAACTCGTCTTAAGTTTTGCAAATTTGATAATGTTATATTCGCCTTAAACATGAGCAAAAAAGTAATTGTCAAACTCTTTATAAACACATAGTGTTAGCACATCAAGTCAGCTAATATTGAAGGTCTAATAGGGTAGTAACACCGTGGTCTGACCCACTAATTACCACTTTAAGAAGTACAGGGTTGTAGTTAC
Source organism: Limnoperna fortunei (assembly GCA_944474755.1). Lineage (NCBI taxonomy): Eukaryota > Metazoa > Mollusca > Bivalvia > Mytilida > Modiolidae > Limnoperna > Limnoperna fortunei. Next base: position 57,689,438 of record OX104121.1, on the reverse strand, counting down.
AAAGCATTACGCTGCGTTTCCATTTAAAAACTAAATGCGTAGCAGTCTTTTCAAAAAACGTTTCTATTATGCTTTAAGAGTTATATTAAAGTTACCTTTAATGTGAAAGCACTCCCTTAAACTATGAGTAAGCAATGTCTTGTTCGCATTCAAAAAGGCTCAAGGATGAGATGCGTTTTTACTTACACGGTACAATGCGTTTATCCAAACATTTGTCTATATTGGCATATGTTAGAAACGTTTGTGGTTAACATCAAACTAATGACAACAATTATTCCCTGTAGTGATATATATAATATGTATATGTTATAAATGTATGAAGTTAATGTCTATTCACTGTATATCATTCCTTCTATCCTCCTATTTAGATATATTATTTGGTGACACTCGTTTAAATTTCAAATTTTAAGTATAGAGCGCCTAAACTGTCAACAAAACATGGCATAATGTCTTTTGTTTTGTATTTTTGTCATTTAATTGATGTCTTATTATTGATTTCGTGCTTTATTAATTCATTACAATATTTTGTTAGACGTTTATACTTTTTCGTTACTCGATTTCACATGTGGCGGATAGGGATACTCTCTCGTATGGGGGTTTCTAGGCTTAATACGGAAGCGCGGACCACAGTTGGTAACGTGTTAGGAGAGTGTCAATCTCCATGAACGCCACTGACCCCGTATGTAGATGTCGATAATTGAAGTAGCCGCTACAACAGGCGAAATTTTCCGCTCCTACCCGATTTTTTTCCAATGGCATTTAAAACTTCTGCCCTTTGGTCCATCTTTCCTGAATTGAGTTACTGTTTGTTAACTTGTCGCCCTAAATAAAGCTGACATACTGCTTGCTGGAGTTAAAGCAGGCATTAAAACAATTTATCGATGTATCCTTTTTTAGTAAGCTGCACATATTGAAGTGCGAGCTTTTTTGTCGTGTTATATTTTTGGGTGTTCTTTTCTTCATAAAAATATATCAGTTTTACTATGCTTTAATAATACTAATAACCAAATAAAGAGCGTACAACAGAGAACGATAGTGGCTACGTTGTGATGTGTCATAGGTTTTGGTTGTTTTCTGCGTTAGGTACCAAATGAAACATAACACCTCATGAAAGTATATGTTTTCATGTGTGCGTCATTGAACAAAAGAACAAATTAGACATCATGGAGTAATGATGTCCGCACCAACTCGACACAATGACAACTAATGGTGGAAACCTATCCAGCTAACTGCTTTTACAAATAAATATTGCAAGGTGATATTCAGTTCATCGTGAGTCCAGTAATACCTAGTAGAAAACCAGCAAGATATTTCTAGGCTAAAAGCCGCGATAAAATATGTGCAAAACCACTAAATTTAAATCTGAACAAATGACACGAGCTCAATAGAAGTAAAAACATGAGTTGAATCGATATGCTGAAAACTACAATAGAACGATTGCCTTTAAATCTGACAAAGTCATTTTCCAATAATAATGAATGTTGCTCTATCTATTAAAATCAAAATCCCCATGTACTGACTACAGTACGTCGGTAAAATCAAATTAGAAAGCAATTCAATGCGATTTCTTCGAAATTTGAAATGGAAAACTTGTTTTGTTTTGTACACATTTGTACTACGCGAAAGGCTGTTTTAGAACATCTCCCACATATAAGTATATGAATAAGTGAGTGACGTATTGAGTACGTCCGTTTTTAACATTTAAAATTATCCTCAATATCGCTAGGTAAAGATTTTATTACGGTCCACAGCGTGTGTAAATGAATGTAACGCCTTTAGTTATTTCTTTACTGCATATGTAACGTGTGAGCCTGGTTATCCTTTGTGCCAACCAAGATGTAAACAATGTCGGTGTCACTGACAATTTGAATAGTGTGGAATGGAACATTTTTAATGAGCTCAGAATGAAATACACTTTTTATCACATTTGCCCAACTTTGAAAAGGTTACGCTACAACTTCTATTCAATTTAAGACATTTTGAAAAATAACATTGCTGAAATGCTTATTATTGCATGACCAAAATTGATCCCATATTTAAGATTAATAAGTACAAATTTGGTATATAGCCATGATAGTTAATAACAGGAGACTAATAATGTGTGTTAAATTGCACGACAGAACAGATCATGACATTAAATCCACAATGATGGAAAACGTATAACAGCTAGTCACTGCCTCTAGTACAAAGAAATGTCAGCGATAATTGTATAAGTACTTGACAAATTGACTATATTAGTTGCCTTGTATATTTATCTACCCTTTGAAAGTTTATAACAGAAAATTGTATGCAAATGTTTATTGTATTTTTGACCTGACAAATGCGGTCACACAACCACCTTGTTTTACTGAATGATTGCTGACAATGTTAAAATGAACTAGCTATCTATCTGAAACTGAGGGAAGAATACCGAAAAAATATAAACATGTTATTGATTATACAATACAATTATTGTAAATGTTTAAAACTTCCACAGTACGAAACAAAAGCCTACTAGAAAATGCAAAGGATTGCGTCTTATACTTTTTATTATTTGTCTAAATAAAATTAACATGAAATAATATTGCAAGACTACTTTATAAATTCAGCCATATTTTAACATGCATAAAAATTCCGCATTAAATTAATTATATTGCAAGAAAAACAATATGTTATATTCTGCGCTACTAGTGACACCTGTCGTGCTACTACATAACATTTCTGTGAGGTCTTGCATTAATCAATATATTGTATTTAAAAGTCATGCTTATATGTTTCTAGCTTACATTTGATACCCTTTTCGTTTTTGGCGATATCATGTATACTTTTGGATTAGAAATATATTTCTATCTTGTCTCCCAAAAATGTATATCACGCTTAAAAATATAATGGGCTGTAGCAAGCGATAGATCTATTTTCTTTGATAGTAAGGCTTGTTTTCAGTTGTTTTTGCGAATTTTACTATATTTACTTAAAAGTTCCTTTAGACTACTGCCACCTCTACGAAGTAAATATTTGTTCATTACCTTTTATGCGAACCCATTATTTTTTATTAGAACGCAAGAAGCATAATAAATAAATCACTATTAATAGTTAATAGCACTTGAATAAATGTGAAAACGAGTTTTGAAAATATTACCATCGCGAAAGCATATAGACATGATGAAATAAGTATATTACAATATACGCTAGTTATTACCAACTGTTTCCCGGGCTTGACACACAGAACTGCTAATTAGATCCCTAGTTGCTGGTTATTTGAGACCTTCTTAATGGGGTTTTCAATTTAAAATATGACAAACATCCCCGTATACCAATGTGGGTGTACTTTTTCACGATGACGAACCTTTTAAGTTTTTGAAAAAAATTGGCTCATTCCAAAAGGCTTAATTTTTTTCCACTATCCATACTTCATGCTTTTAATGCGGCAGTCAAAATTTTATAACCTTTAGTCCATCACATTCCCCGCGTTTATTGTTTTCTTGTTCTCTGCCTGAATATAGCTGAAATAATGGACGGTTTAACTTCCATAAAAACAATAAAAATATGCATTATCTACTATAAGTGATATTAATTTCAATCAATTCTATTTTGATATATTTACGGTTTTGGGCCTTGTTTTGCATAAATGACTAATTTATAAGTTAAAATCACATTTGTTCCTGATAACTTGATCAGATAGCATGATTTCTTTATAAGTAATAGAACTATAATGGTTGTTATGCCATTTGTACTTCAGTAACAGATTATATAAAAAGCGGTAACAAAAATAGCAAGAGAACTGACGTAACTACAATGGCTGATATTCAAGGACGAATACAATTCCCAATTTAGACAAACATATAGCTATAGACAGCACGATACAAAAAACTCCACCAAACTCAAAAACAGAAATTGAGTACCCGAATCCAATAAAAACATGGGTGGTAATTAAGTAACAATGACGTCCATTGAACGTCTACCTAGATAACATCAATCTAGGTGCAACAAACTCTTGTTTGATTAGTTTAATAATTAACACGCAATGACCGATATAGAACATCGGAATATCGATTGCATTATCTAGAAAACATGTGCGTTGTGAAAGGTATAAACAACACGCTAGAGCTACTGGAAGGTTGATATCAATAAACTGGAACTAACACTCCGCAAGCAAACAAATAATCGAGCATACTAAGATTATACAAGTTTATACGCCTGATTAACGTTTGTTAATCAGTAGGTCTAGATACCACACAGCAGCGCAGCTGAAAACTACAGTCAATCAATTAAAAATTTAGCATTTCACCTTTAAAACAGATTAATTAGATGAAGAGCAAACAGTTTTTTTTAGCTTAAGCTACTATAACTATATATGTATAAATTAATGTTATAGGAAGAAACAATCCATATTTAAAGGTATGTTAAGAAACACAAACCTTTTTTCTGTAAAGAGAGCTTTACTTTATGTATGTACAAGTATGGCTGGTTTACTGAAAAATAAAAAAAATATTTTGATGAAAAATTCTGTATTTCGTTGGTTTTTTTGTGACTGAACGCCAATTTCAGAAAACATAAAGGAAATAAAGCCAGAGAAAGAGAACCATTCGAAATGTACCATCATTAGGTAAACTGGCAACAATTGTCAATAAGAGATTGAATCGCTCACAACTTGCCCGCAGTAAGGCTTGAACCTGCAACCTCATTTTTTACAGTCACGTTTTTAATAATAGATGACTTATTACCTTAAACACTAGACCGCCGAGAATCTGAAAAGCATTGCATGATTTGTTTTTGCTTTTGTCATGTCTTTGTTAAAAAATAATGAACCAGTACTTATTATTTTGTTGCAAATTACAGAATATAATAGGTTTATCGAATGCATTAGGAAAGATTATGTTTTATGTAGCATAACAATGTTTTAAAACTTGTACAAGCAAGGAATTGAACTCTTAGGAAATGGTTAGTAAATGTTATTTAGAAATGTTATCACTTTTTATTAAGAAGTATAAAGATATCCAACAATGTATTTTTATAAAGAAAGTTTTTCCTATAATTGACTCTTTTTTACGTATTCAAAATAAATCCAACTGGAATTCAGTCATTTTAGCGCCTTCTGTTTTATTCCTACTATTCATCAGTCATTGACAACGTGCAATACTTACCAAACAGTACATAAGCAAGAATTCTTATCAGTTAAAACACACAAGGTACACATTATTAAACCAGTGTTGTTGCATGGGAAATGCAGATCCACGGTGATTGTTAAGGAAGTTGAATTTAAGAGTAATAGAAAGATTTATACACTTTGGTACTAACAGTTAAAGGCAAACATAGAAATAAAATAAACAAATGTTACTCTTTTTTTAATGCAGTAGTATACACTGAATTCAACAGCTTGTATTCTATTGTGTACCGTTAAAGCATATATCACATGTGCTTTAAACGTATTTTACTTTATTATAAATCTGAAAACGTTTAAATAATATCATAAATAAAAAATAAAATAAACTACAATACATGTAGAGATTTTTGTGAAGATCTAAATTTTTGCTTACTGTTGCAGTGAAAATCGATTAATATTCAATCCGTAAAAAATATATCCCTTGTAAGAACTGATGAAAACCATGAAATCTAGTGAAATGTTCGTCTTCTTTCTCTAGTTGTATATTCGACAAAGTCACCAGATATGCAATATCGTTTACTACCCTTTGCTAAATACACAATCAGTTTATTCACTGTTTATTTGTTTGGTTTTTTTCCATCAGCACGTCAAAAACCAACGATTCAACTCTTATTTAAACGGAAATGAAAAAATCTAATAGTGTTCATAATCAATTAAATGATATGACTATGCACTCGATTGGACAACAAACATATAATTGGTTCGACGTTAACACTATTGGCTGATTCATAACCAATTAAATATTTTGACTTGCAAATGCCAAATTTATCGGACAGCTAATTTACGATACATTGCTAGCCAGACCATGCGTTCGTTCGTTAATCTTAAAATGTTTCTATTAAAAATTAAATATTGTTTTCTTTTATGTGAAGAAACGTGATATGGATTGTGATTGCCATTGTTTGTTTTCTAGTTACTTTTATAATTGTCTTGTTCGACGATTTGATACGGTATCTCCAAGTTACTATTTTTGAGTAGCTTGATAGTCAACAGCAGGGAGCGGTCTAGAAAAACGCCATACCGATCGCAGGATCTAGCATAATATTAGTTGTGAAATGTACATTACATACACATGGGGCAGCTGGAATGTTCCTATCGATGAACGCGATGTGACTATTGTAAAGATGAAGTAGGTCTTTGAAAGAATTCGACATAAGTTATTGTGGTGTCTTTTATTTCAAGCTCGCCGGGGTAGATTGAATGCAAACAGTCAATAAATTTAGCATTAGATACATTTATTTATTTATTCATTCATTCATCCATTTTTGCATATAGGCAAATGTTGTATTCTAAATTTAATCCAGAAGTCTGCCTTAAACTGATAAAATATGTCATTCACCTTCGAGGAGACGGATTCATAACAAGCTGGACAGGAGATGAGCACAATCAGTATATATTGGAACACCAGCGGCTTATTGAAAACATGTCCTTTAAAGATGACAAATATGTTGTCATCAGAGTATCTAACATTTGGCAGATTTGGTCTTCGGTATTTTTATTATTTCATTTAGAGTCATTGATGACGAAGTAAGTCTGCTAGAGCTAATAAGCAGGAATTTTTATCGTATTTATATCAAAACAACAAGAAAAACTATACTGCATCCCCTTTTAGCCCTACTACTTTTAACATTTACTTCCTTTAACATTAAAAAAATTTATTATATATATATATATATATGTATAGTCCGCACACTATACTTATATACCCCCCCCCCCCCAAAAAAAAAAAATATAACAGTCAACCATGTCACAAGTATCAGAAAAAAACGCATTGACTATAAAAACGAAATTTAGTAAGTTTTTGTAAGCATTAATGAATGAGTTGGTAATGAATTAGTTATTTTTAATAGGCGATAAGTATGTTTTTGTAAGCATTGGTGAATGAGTTGGTAATAAACTAGTTATTTTTAATAGGCGATTTATTTACGAAAGATTATGTTTGTAGTATTAGCAAAAATGTATTTACGAAAGATGATATAGCATGTATATATTGATAAATGCGTAGAAGACATGGTAAACACATACAGTCACGTTAATAAAATTTACTTCACATATGTTTGTTTATGGATTTTATAAAAAGGAAGCCTTTTGATTTTGACTGATTGAAATATTCTTGTTTAACCTTGTTCACTTTCGTCCTTAAAATTTTTAGTCAATGATGAACAGATTGGGTTAAGAAAGATTGTATGAGCAATACATTATTACACGGAATTGTTGAAAAATTGTCAGATGTTGTATTTGTAAATATTTTATACATAGCGAAGTAAAATATAAAATGAAGAAACAAGTTCTTGACATGGTCTGAAACATATAGAGCTCAATTGCAATATTCTATTTCGATTCTTATATTTCCAATAAAACTCTGTAAAATTTAGAAGCGGCTCCAAGAAGCAGCTTTCCGTTGGTTATTAAAAGATATATATTAAAACAACATTTCAAGCACACACAATTTATGTAAAAATATGTTCCTCAAATGTACATGTACATTCCGCTTGATCATAAAAATTCCCGAGATCATAACAAACGAGTATTATTGCATTTTAAACTTTTCAAAAATCGTTGAAATTCTTATAGTTGCGTCTGTGCTCATTAGAAATATAATGTGTGCGGATGGAAGCCGAGCGCGACCCCATGTGGCGGATAGGGGAGACCCTCTCGTTTGGGGGGGGGGGTTGTCAGGTCATAATACGGAAAGCCTGACCGCGGACCGTAGTGGGTAACGTGTTTTGAGAGTGCCACGCTCCTTGCACGATAAAGACCCATTTTGTAGATTTCGAAAAAGAGTAGGCTCATTGTAGCCGCTACAAAAGGCTAAATTTTACGCCCCTACCCAAAACTCCATACTTGTCCAGTGGCAGTCAAAATTGTATTCCCTGTGACCCATCTCACCCCATTTTCCGTTGATTTATTGTTTGTTAACTTGTTCCCGTCCTGAATATAGCTGAAATACTGCTCGCGCTGGACGTAAAGCAGACATCCAATCATCAATCAAAGCGTATGAAGGACACCCTATTCGAATTTTTAATACATCACCTTCAACCAGATATAAAAACCAATAAATTGAAATATCATTTACATATATGCAATAAGCAGTTTTCTTTACTAGAATAGACTGGATATTTGTAGCATTTTTATGATAGCAATTGTGATCAGTTCTTCTGTCACGAAAGCAACCAGTACAAATCCATGTATCAACATAGTTACTCTGTCCGTTGATAAAAAGGAAAACATCTTCATGCTTATCCTTCAGATACACTGAATGGAAACACTCTTTGTGGAGGAAACCTGGTTTCCTGGTCCAAGCAACATCTTTCATTCTATAAAAAATAAAAGAGTTTGCAAAGGCAATTCATCGTAACCTTGAAATCGACTTTTTCTACATATACTTCACACAAAAAAACAAAAATCGTCTTTTAGAGAACATCGTTTAACTTCTTATTTCAATAGCTGTTTCATTTTTAGTATTGATTTTTCAATGTAATCTAAAATGTATGGAAATATAGAAATTTTAAGTCAAAACTTTTTAAAACGGTTTTTAAATGACTTTTTAAACATTTTTATGCATAACATATGACACAGGCAGAATTAATTACTCACGTTTTGTGTTGCAAAGATAACAAAAACATTGACCAATTAGGTGTTTTAGTTTCGAAGATGCTCCTGTTTACCACGGCCAGTGTATTTTGCCTTACGTTTCATATACATTTTTGGTATACGTAGTTTTCAATTTTGAATACACTATTACTTGATCGTAAAGTAATATCAGGCAGGTCCGTAAAAGATTTGGTAGTTCAAACATCATCTAAAGTAATATCAGTCAGGTCAGTAACATATTTGGTAGTTTAAACATCATCTATGCCCAAAACATTTAGAGTGAAGCAATGGATACATTGCCCTCACGTGCTGGATCGTACAGTAGGTCTCCCAGTCGAGATGGGCATGTGAGAACACTGCGTCAGATCAGCGTCTGCCCCATTCGTCCTCTTAAATATTGGACAGGATCATACAATGGAATTAGCGAGGTCTTAAGATTAATTTTATTGAGATTACATTACTGGTTCAGGCCTATCTTCCTGTTGCAATTTGTCTTCAAGTATTTCACGTAAAACGAAGTGATGCTATATCCTTAAAAAAACTCTGTATACAGCACATATGTAGAAGAAAATGACGAAGATATTGCCAGCTCTACTGTTCTTGTTAAAGATTAAACTTTACACATCCTGAAGATCGCAAAACTTATCTTCAGGCTGTTGCTTTAGGGAAAATCGATTATTTTTAGCTCTGTGTATATTCCCCTTAATTTGTCTTTAACTTTAAATCAGTTGAAATACCTTACTGATCAGATACCGGGTTCAGACAGGGGCGAAGTGACCTAGATCATCTTGTACGCTTTGAAACTTACATTCAAAACTTTTTTGCAAAACTCGACATGTTGTGTCTATCGTTTTTGATTTGGAAAAAGCATATGACACAAGATGGAAATATGGTATTTTAAAATATATTTTTATATAGGTTTGAAAGGTAGACTTCCTACCATTATAACAAACTTTTTATCGGACAAAGAATATAAAGTTAGGGTAAATTCTATCTGATCTTTTAGAACAGGAGATGGATGTTCCCCAGGGGAACATACTTTCTATAACCTTATTTGGTACTAAAATTAATAGACTTGCTCATGTTTTAAAAGATAGCATTGATGGTTCTCTATACGTTGACGACTGTGTTTTCAAACTCCTTTACAACCCCATGTTTTAAAAACACTCAAATAAAGTTCAACATTTTGGCATGATAATAAAACTCCATTTGGAAAATTATGGTGTAAATGTAGATGAAATTGGCACTATTGAAATTCCTAAAAAAATTTTCATTTAATCCGAAAGCTTCATCTAATTATTACCTAATAAGATATAAATAAAAAGTCCGACACCAACCCTTTATTATAACAATAACATTTTGCAGAGACAGAAACATACTTTTCTGACCATAGTGCACTTTATAGACAAAGATCGAAGGACGTTGAAAAATTGCATTAACCACTATCTTCTGAGAGCGCGTTGAGACTTGTTGTCTTTCCTCAGCATCCACTGTATTTAGTGCAGTAGCTCAAGCCATTCTTGCACTTCAAATTGTCGCTACGTCAGATGATCATCTCATCTGTTTAGGCTCTTTGTCATGTCTTTTTTCTATTGAAAATTCAAAAACAAAAAATCCATTTATTCTTGAAATACTTGAAATTATAAATGCCTTGTTACTGTTGGTATAAAGGTTGTGTTTTTCTGGATTCTTAGCCATGGAAACACAGTCGTTGACGCGGAAGCCTGGAAGGCTTTAAATAATAAAATGAATTTGTTTTACAATTCTTTTTGAGGATTTAAAACCATACAATTTTAATTATATCTCTACTTTATGGCAAAGTGGCTGGGATCTCCAAGTTCATAATAAAATTCATGAGACCTAGCCACGACTTCGCAAAGGTAATTTTAATTGGTATAGATGTCGCCGAAGAGAACAGGTTTGTTTTTACCAAGTGTTGTCTTAGTCATACCAGGACTATGTTTTCAATAGATAATGACAATTTTGCATTATGAACAATTTTAGATTGTTTATGACATTAAAAAGAAATAAAATTGATTAAATAAACATCGTTGTTATTTTTTATTGCCTAATCCCGTCAGTAATGAACGTACTTCCTGTTGTGCCGTTTCGTTGTAAAGTGTTGATATAAACACAAACATTAAAGTAACTTTCTGAATTTAAATAAAGATCAATATAGCAAATTATTTTTTACACCTCATATGCAACTATTACTGTCATAATTAGTTTCGATAACTCTGTTTATCAACGAACGACTGTTGTGTATCATTAACACCAAAATTTTATCATATATCAAACTGCTACTATTATCAATAAAATTATTGTATGTTTTTTAATATATTAATATTTGACAATATTTTCCATTTTTTAAATATACTTTTATTTTTTATCTTTATCATTTATGTAGTTCCTCGTTTATTGTTGTAAGTTCCCTGTGGCATCATTTTTTTTTATACTCCAAAACTACTACAATAGTTCATAATTTATTAAAATTATAAATGAATTATGTTACCTAATAAACATTTGTGATATATGTGTTATTTAGAACACCTTTAATGTATTGAAATTTAATCCATGATGTGTCTTCCTGATAAAGCTTGTACTGCCATAAACATGTATTATCTGTACAGCGGATGTTTATTGAACAGCTTATTCCTTAAAACTTGAATTTTGACTACCTTTATGACTGAGAAAAATGCGTCCAAATTGGGGATATTTAAAAATTATCTTTTACATAAATACTTTATAAATGTTTATCACAAAGTTCATTACCAAATTTTCAATTAAAGAAAATGCAATTGCAGTTAGGTTTTTCTAATGATAGTATTTTGTAAGTCAAATACTCTTTAAAGTTTTTTGTTTAATTATTAAAATATTTACATCTATTAAACATTTTAAAATTTCTGAAATATAATAAGACCATAAAGATGCCATACAACCCTGCCCCTTGTCTCAACCACGTGGTCTGAACTCCGCCATGTTAAAAATTGTCAAAATGAGCGAATTTCAAATGAAATGGGTAGTATGAAGATCGGAAATTAAAGTGTTAAAAATGTGAAAATTAAATACATCAACGTGTCTTCTTTTTGAATATATGTGCAAAACATAGTTTATACCAACTGTATTTATGCAATTTACGTCAAAAGTGGTGCATAATTGACTATTTCCCATTGAAACAATGTAACCAAAAGGCAGAAAATAAGGCTTTTTTCAAACAAAATGGGAAGTATTTTGCAAGTAAATTAAACTGATAAAATTTATATCATTCGAAAGACAAGAGACTGTAGAACTAGGAACAATGTGCAAAACATATATATTTTATTTTTTTAACAAGATATCGGCGTTTTTTTAATCGTCCCATTGATTTTCTATTGAGTGGAAAATTCAATATGGCTGACAAAAATACGTCACAGAAATCACGTGATGTCGCTAATAGTTGTATATGTTTATACTAATTTCTATCTTTGAAAACCACTAATATAATCATCAATTGTATTGTCAAACAAACAAACTTAATCTTGCCCCAGGGACTATACGACGAATTTACAATGAACTGTTTACTTAGATTTGTTTGAATTAAGTGACATGTTTATTAATTGTGATAAATATGTTTACGGCTACGAAACAAACTCTGTTTAATCTCTATTACTTTATGTTCCTTTGAAAACAAAACAGTTTTTCAAGATAGGTAGCTAGATGTACACTATCACGTGATATATAGAATCGCGTGATTTTATTTAAGGCACTTTACTCAACGCACAGTCTTTTGAATTTGTGTTTACAAACGACATAAAACTGCATAAAATGCAACCCCTTTCATAAATGTATGTTCAGTGTGGGCTTTGCACCACGCCACAACAAAAAACAGGCTACGTTTTGCATCGTCTTTATTAAACCGTCCCATTTCGTTTGAAGTTCGCCGCTTTTCAAAAAAGTACCGTTAAATTCGACGAAATCTTGTGATCGGCATTACATTGTCACCTCTCGAGAGCGATTATATCTTGAAAATGATGTATTGGAAAATGTACAGAATAACACAGTATGAATACCGAAAATTTGAAAGCAATTCCCTCATTTTCCATTTTTGGAATTTTTTGTATCCGGGGAACCACGAATTTAAGAATACCACGAAATGTCTTTTTTCCTCCAATCACAAAAATTGATACCCACGAAAACAAATGAAACCGCAGTATAGTAAAATTTGAATTTTTCTGTTTATATGCGATTTATACTCTTTATTGGTTTATTGTCCTTTTTATCTGTATACATGTAGTTTATTTGTTTGAATGGTGTTTAACGCGACTTTCAGCAATTTTACAGCTATATCCTGGCGTCCTGATTTTATTGGGTACCCGAAGAGAACCCCGGACCTTCAGTGGGAAAAGTGGCAATCCTTGTCAATAAGGTTTGGAGTCGAGTATACCCTGCCCGCAGTAAGACTCAAAAACGCAATCTCAGTGTTGACAGACCATGTGATCAAAAGTAGACGAACTACCTTAACCCCTCGGCCACCGAGGCCCCGTTTTATCTGTATATATGCTCATATTATTGTATGGGATAACGTTTTAGTTCTAATTGGCGGGATATTAAATTGTTTTTAATTCCTGAATATAGCTGAAACATTGCTTGCTATACGTAAAACAACAATCAATCAATCGAATTTACTTTAATTATCAAATGATATCAAGCTGTTATACAACTTAAAGTTTAATATAATCACTTGAAAAGAACATGTTATTATCTATTTAAAGTTTTCTAGATTTTATTTATGAAACTCAGGCGCCTAAGCGCAACATAAGCATTATACATGCATCATATCAATTTCGACATATGTGAAATAATGTACATATGCATGTATAAATGAAAAACTTGGGTAATATTGAATATAACTTCAAATATAATTCAAAACAACTGGTTATATCAAGGAACAAATTTTCTTAAAAAATGTGGATACAGGAACAATCATGGTATTTATACTTGGATATACAGTATAATGCCTCGGAATATACTTATTCCTATTCCGAAATTAAACATAATCATTATTATAACAAATAAAGAGGTAATAAAATTCATCTCAAATCGCTCCGATATTACATTTGTGGCATATTCTGTTGTTTGTTGGCATATTATCCAAATGTCTAGTTTCAATTGGGATTTTAAGATTACAAAGACGTCATTTAGTAGCGAGCACCCTTCTTACTTGATTGAGCCTTAGTAGATAAGGCTCAACCTTAAACTTATACTAGTAAACACCTTCCCAAAGAACCTCATCAAAGTGATCTGTCTGTAATTTGTCTGATCTTTAGTTTAAATACATGTATATGAGTAATAACACCAACTGACTAACTGTCAGGTATAATACAAGCATCAAAGATACAGTTTAAAAGTTTTACATACAGTTCAATCATAAAATCACATGTATGTTTAAGGTACTCATTATATACATTATAAAGCCCAAACGATTTATAATTACGTTACTTCATAATAATATTTCTAATTTCAGACTGATTTTATGGAACATTTAAAATTTACTGATCAACTTCCTCGTCGGTTCCATTCACATTTTTAAAATAATTATATAAATCAGATAGCGATACATCGACCGGTTGCTTATCCTTCTCTGAATTACGATTTAAAATACTAGCCCGAGGAGTTGGCAGTAGGTATTTCGTTCAAGACTTATTTTGATACTTTTTTTTGTTTTCATAGAGTTATTTTTGAAGCTGCCTTAAACTTGTTATAAGTTTTTCTAGCCTTTTGTAAAGCGTCTCTCTTCTGTTAACATTCATTATGAAACTATTAGTCATGAACCGGTTTTTTGACAATTTTTTTAACCAAGTTTACTACTGTACCAAAAGAGGGTTTTAAAGTGCTATCAAGTAATTCACATACAAGATTAACAACAGAATTCACGTTTCAGAGTCGGTCACTAGACAATAGGTTGCGCTCATTATCAAAAAGTTCCTTAACCATGGAGCCAATCTCATCAAGTCGATCACATTGAGTGATTCGCTGTATAAACCATTCGCGTTTTTTGTGTCCCGGCTTTGCGCACATTTTATACCTCTATAGTTTTTGCGTTCGCGTAATTTGTTATTCTAAAAAAGCGGAATTTGACAAAGAAAAGCAAGTGAGCTATAGACATTTGAAAACATTGGCGAGTACTTCTGTACCCCAAATTCTGATATATAGCACAATAAATTAGACAAACATAAGCAATAATCAGTTAGTTTTATCTTTAAATGTTCCCTCAAAACTAGTAGTAGATTTTCATTATCATACATTTATGTTATAAGGTCTGATTATCACTTAAATTTAAAATATCAAGCAAAGATTCATCAGGTTGAAGAAAATCCTGTATGGTACCGGTTTATGCATTAAAATCTCCCATGAGACGAAAATGCCAATTTTTACTAAATATGACAATACAATTTTCTATTTCAATAAATGCATCATCAGGTGAATACTTGGTAACCTCAGGGAAAGTACATACTGACCTTAACAGTAGATTTTTTAGACCTGTAGTAAGTAAGGTTTAAGTTTAAGCCACAAAACGAAATCACAATTAGATTCTATAAAGTCAATGTCTGATATATATTCATTTTTGTATAAAACAATGATACCACCAGATTTTCTAATATCTTTTTTCCCCTATATTTTGCATTAAAAGAAGAACTTACGGGTAAGTATAGCTTATATGCATCAATTTTTGTTTCTTGTAAAAATAAAAATATCAAAGTGTTTTATAAATAAATGAAAATCTGGATTCAGTTACTAATATTTCAGACCAAATAAATTCAAACTATACAAGTTTCTTTTTATACACATCTTGGGACTCTCTTTTCTTTCCGTCCTATGAGACCCTGACGCCAGTATAACGAGTGATTTGTTCGTTGCTGGATTGCGTTCTGGAAAGTATCTACGCCTATCTACGTACAACTTGTCTACAACTATGTTAGCTCACCTGCTCTGATTATGAAATTCCTTTAATATAGGAACCAGTGGATATTGAGGATAAATCTTGTGTGGTTTGCAGTTGCTGATACCATCTCTTTGTCTTTAAAGTGTATAAATATCGCTACTGTTCATCTAGGTTTTTGATCGTTACGTCTTCGAGGGTGCTGTAGAATTTGAACCTCATTATTATCATCAATGTTAAATACTTCCTTGATAAAGCCTTTCAATACGGTCTTCCTTCATTGCTGGATTAGGATAAAAATCTTCATGTTTATTGTCAAAGATTTAATTATACTTCATTGATCGTGTCGTTTGTTCCAGGATTGTTTTTATGGGACTCAAGTTCCTTTCTAGCACATTCTATTTCCGAAAATATGTGTTGAATTTGTTTCTGGTCTGTATTATTATTAAATTACTTTCGATCCTGGTTTTGTGCGGACTGTTAAAGTTGGGATATGTCATTGTCGACAACATTAAATTTCGTCACAATAATTGACAAACTCTCACAAACGCTATCTAATAAATCACATTTTTGTAATTTAAATTAAATATCCCGAAGGGTAAAATGTAAATTGTTAACATGATGTGGGTTCACTATATGGGTCGATGGGTCGTTTGTTGTTGGTTTAGCATAACCTTGTCCTAGACAACTAGAATGGGGCAGTGCGTTCGCTTGATAAAAGCAATTATACAATAAATGACTTTGATATAGGTCGCTATCAGGAATTATCAGCCAGAAAAAATGTAATATACATTTTTGAGGGCTGATAAATCTTGATAGCGACCGTTTATCAAAGTCATTGATTGTATTATTACATGAATAAAGCCACCATCTCCCTTGATCAGAAAAACAGAGGATGCCTTTTCTACTGGAGCAACTGCATACATTTTGTAATTGTTGTAATGCTAGTTACGCTTAATATTTTTTATTTAATACTGCATTTTGATATCAATTTCCTGATAATCCTGAAATTCTAGTTTCAAAGATTGAGAAGAGTTTAACTGAATCAATATATCGCAGAACCGACGTTTCTCCCATTTGTTGTTGACACGCACGGTGTATGTGTACACAATTGTGTACAATATAATTGATACAATCGATTTGATTGGACGAATGAATTTATTAAGACAGCTTTTCTGATTGGCTAAAACATCAAAACCGGGTCAATATCGGATTCCGCTTGACTGCTATGCAGCGGAATCGTGCAGCGAACAAACATTTTATGCAATTTTAGTATTGTTGCGATTTTTCGTGACCCGAAAGTTGTTTTTGGACCAATCAAAAACACGCAAAATTCTATTCATGTAATAATGTGTAAAAGTGTCAATGTATAAATATTTTGTAACGGTTGTTGTATTTGGTGGTATGATACACAAGGCAATGAGATTATCGGTATGTTGGGTGAGACTGATTTGAACTTTATAGCGCATTAGAAGTCAAGTTGTTGTGCTGTGTTTTATTATATACAAGTTAATTTTTGAGTTTATTTTCATGGTTGATTTCAATAATTGATTGATTGATCGATAGATTAATTGATTTATTTATTTATGTCCAGCGAGCATTATTTCTGTTTATTCATGACGAGAACAAGTCAACAAAAGTCAACAGAGACGGTCCAACATGAATACAATTTTACTTGCACTTAAACATTTATGGAGTATTGGAAAGGCTGAAACTTTCAATGTGCAAGATAATGATGAATGCTGCAAAGAAATAATAATACGAAATTAGGGACACCAACTAAAAATTTAGACTTCGAGAATGTTTAATCGATAATTCTGACTGCAGTGAGAATTTACCGAAGAAGATTCTCAATAAGCTACTACCGTTGTAATTTTATCTATTGAAAGTTATATAAGACAACATGTCGGTTAAAAGGCTCTTTAGAGCTTACGTTATCTGTTGTTATTGTACAGACTTTAAATAAAACTTTGTTTTGTCTGGTCTTGTCTTGTCTGGCCGTTTTCAGACAAGCACATCAATTTAGTAAAAGAAGTAAAATTTGGTCTTTACACCGTAAAATATAAATAAACATAATAAATTAAAATTGTTTTTCCTTCGAGTCACATAATACATATCAATATTTAAAACCTAACATGTTTTAATATATAAAAGCCAAAATAACAAAAAAGAACCATGGGTGGGGTGCAGGTCAACTCGTACCTCAACCAACTCGTACCTCTACCAACTCGTACCTTTGCATTTAATATAATAAATCAGACAGAATGTTTTAAACTAGTTCTAAATAAAAAACTGAAAAATTGTGTATTAGATAAAAGTATATTAAAATATTCGAACCTTTTACAATTATTTTGCAGTTTATGAAAAACACAATTCAATGCATATTTTTATCTAAATCGAAATTTATCCAAAACTGTTTTTTGATAATATTTAGTCATTTAAACATTTTAAATTCTTTTTTGGCCTAAGTAGTCTCTATTTTCATGATCCATGCTAATGTATGTACTCTTGTATTTTCAGATATCTGAAGAAGCTGCTCTTTTATCCAAACTACTAAAAAAGACCACAAAAGCTAAACTTAGTTTGCAGGAGAGATCCACTGCCAAATACATACAGGCGGAAGTTTTCAAGTTGTGTGATTTATATTCTAGCCGCCAGATCTCCGCTAGCCAACTTGTGTGGCAGTGTGGACAATTGAATGGATCATTGCAAGCTATAGGCCTAAATTATATATAAACTGTTGATAATATTAAAATATATATACTAAATGTTTATAGTGTCACTCTATACACTATACCACAGACTGGTGTTTATGTCTTGTGTTGAATGGTTTTGTTGCTTGCTTTGTTCTTGTTTGTGTATTAGTGCTGCACAATAAATATTGTAATAAATATTAAAAATTAATGTGTTTAGTTTAACATAATTTCAGCCATCTTCAGATTGTGTCCCTTTCATTCTACCAAATAATGCAAAGGTACGAGTTGGTAGAGGTACGAGTTGACTAGGATTCCATTGGGTGCACTCTGGTGCTGCGGAAGATTCTGCTTCTAATTCGATTCCCGTCAAGTCATGTCAAATATCTCGATGTTTTTCATTCAACGAATGTTTAATATAATAATTAGATTAATCAATATTTAAAAAAAATCAATAACCATTTCGAACATTGGACTAATCTGATACATAACAGAGTGCACATAATTTGTTCATTGTTACCGCGAATATTTCTTGTCTAAATTGATCCAAACATATCTTCATGTAGTCGTTAAATGGCACTCAACAAGCTGTTAGAAAATCTTACAATTGGATTCCTATTACAATTTTATTGGCTACATATTTACATGTATGTATCATGCACACTATAATTACAAACTGTATATTTGATAATTATCACTTTGAAATATGTAACAAAAACATACATGTGCATCGGAATATATACTTGTTTGTCAACATGCACTAAGCATAAAAATACAATTTCAACAATTTTTGCCGTCCTCAGAATTTTCTTATTGCATCACACGCATTGCCATAATCTAGCAACTCTCAAATAATTACATTAAAATTCGTTTAACGTTTAAGGTTTAAAAACGAGTCTAACATACTCTAAAATACTACTTGGTCTTTATCTATAAATTATGAAGAGATTATGTCCTATGTTTTTACGTTTTTTATATTATACTCTTCTAATTGACCAATAAGCTTTTGTACAAGTTTTTCTTGAACAAGTTAGTATTTAAACTTGACAAAAATGACATTGTGTCTAAATAAATTACAACGAGATCTACTTTATTATTTTAATGCGTGCTACTAGCATTACAATTAATAATGTGCTTTTGGACAAGTTTAATTAATCAACATGGCCATACGTTTACAGTTTCATCGTTCTTGTTAAAAACTTGTTCTTAATAACCATTGTTTATTACTAGTATTGAGAACTGGCTATCTGATAACTGAGAATAAGCAAATGCAACTTGATTGATTCATACATTTATACAGAATTAAAACTCTCTTATTTATAATATCCCAACAATTAAGAACTAAATTTGAGAAATATATCTATATTTTTACTGCAATAAAAATGCTATTACATTTGTAACTGTTGAGAAAAATAAAAAGTTGCATGGAAACAGGAATATGACAAAATTTAGATAGATAAAACTGTTTCCGTAATTGATACATTAATTACGTGATTTATATCACAATTTATATACAGATATATATGGAATATAGGACATTTTGTTTGTGATACAGACTTTATCACGGCCAGTATCAGGTGAGCCCGTAGGGCGAACCTGATACGTTAAGCCGTGCTAAAGTCTGTATCACAAACAAAATGTCCTATATTCCTTTTATCGGTAATTTTCAAAAAGAGTATTTTTTGTTAATTTATGCCATATTTTTAAGGAACTACTTTTTTGGTCGAAGTGATCTGTGAAAAACGGTTTGCAACGCCATTTAGCGTCAACGTCATTCAATCGGAATGTGGCGTGATGAATGGACGTGTTTTTTTATTGATCCTCTGTAAGGCAAGTCTTTTTTTATCGTTTATGTAATAGTTTGTGAATGAGAATCTTTTAATTTACTCTTAATTATAATATGGGGTGTCAAATTTTGTGTTTTTAATATTTTGCTCTTTGACGAACCGTATTATTTCAAATTTATGTTGCTAACATCCAACGTTTCTGGCCGATTTTCCAATGCATTGAGTGTCCGTTCCCCCTTAAATGTTTTCTACAATTTGTATTTTACATCGTTATCATTTCTGGTAACTGTTTGGTGCTGTGTTATGTTAAATTTTCAGTACTTTGCAGTGGCCAGGGGGGATACGATTTACACATCACGCTTAAATGCGATGAGTTGTAGGTTCTTGTGTAGGCCGAATTTTCCTGCCGTAATAATCCTATTACAATTTTGTGATTTGTTAGATTAACCCCCAAAAATGGAGAGGTCCTTCGCAAGTTCTTGTGGTGAATGAACAGGATTGTCACTTGATTTTGATGTTTGTGCAATTTGAAGTGTTTTGTTCAGATTACTTAAACTGTATTATTGTTTTACGGAAGGTAGCTACGAAAACGGAACTCTTGTGGTCGCGTTGTGTTCGTTTTCTTGGGGGGGGGGGGGGGGAGGTTAGTCTGATCGTTTTTTATTTTATCCTGCTTTCACGTTTGTTTATTTTTGAACATTCTGTTTGTTACTGTGACGTAATAATCGTTAGATTCCTCCGCAGCCTACTGACCCGATAAATTCGGTGATAAATGCCAGTACGTTGTTACTGACTTTATCACCGGTACACATCAAAGGGAAAATGTACAAATTACCGATAAATACAATAAATCGCTTGGAATATTTAAGTTTCAGTGAACGTTTGAAAAAAATGCTCATCAATGTCACATGCAATGCAACTACTTATATTTTCTCTTCTTTCTATCACGAAGTATCAGTGTCCTAGTTTTCTAGTTAAGTAGAAATCTACTGTTGCCCTCAGATGTGTCAACATTGTGGTTATAAGTGAGGAGCCCCGTCTTCGCGCAGTATTATCAATTCCAAATAATTGACAAGGCTCACTGATTTTACAGGTTCCTAAAATACACGCCGAAAGTAGGGTTAAATCATTTTTAAGGAAATATCCCTTTTGTTTCTGTAACCGTATAGGACCCAACAAAACACTGTTTTCTACCTATTTATTCTTGTATATAATTTTATATAATAACAAAATGGATTAGATAAGAACTTTGATTTGAAAGGATAACTTTTTGAGTAAAACCAAATCTTTGCAATGTTGTTTGTTAATACGTTAGTTAACATTATTATTTCAATCATAGTAAAACATGACGATGTAAAACAGAACATGCTACTACTATGTGACGATATAAAATGATCACTTAAACAGTTAGGTAACAAAGTAGAGCATTAAATGACTAATGCTATGATCATGAGATATATAGGATCTAACACCGGTGGGAGGGCAAAGAAAAGATTTCTGGTCTCCAACGAGGCTCTGCCGAGTTGGAGACCAAAAGAAATCTTTCACGCGGGTGTCCGAGATTTTCCCGTCTTGCCCAACCACCGGGGTTTGATTCTATTTCTCACTAATTCGTTAAAAAGTCTCGTTCTGTTCTATTGAAAGATTGCAACAAATAGAGTTATCTACCCTGAACGTAATCTCCAGTGTACACATGTTACGTCACCGTTTTTGTTTTGATGTTTACCGCTATCATATTGTGGCATAAATTGGGTCATGGAAGCTCAGATATGTTCTTTTCATGTTAATATTTAAAAAGGCATAGTAAAACCAACACAACTAAAGCAAATATTTGATAATTTTTATTGCTGAACCGACAGTTGACGTCACAACGCATTTTTACGGGAAAAGGAGCGTGAAATTCTTATCTCACCCAAGGGTTGAGATAAGGATATCTCAACCGGCTAAAAATAGGTACCACGCTGTCTCATTAGTGAGAAATTAGATTTTGACTTGTTTTATTTACTGACCTCCAAAAGTTAGTTGACAAATTATTACTTATAACATTCCGCTTTTTACAATTGGTACGTTGTCAATAGTGATTATGATGACAGTAAATATAAATATAGATTTAATTCTAACCTTAAACCAATTTATTTTATTCTGTTCTTAAAGAAAAAATTTCTGGCTTGGATAAACAATGTTTAATGTTGGGTATTATTTTTTCTGTAAGGTACAACCCATCGGCAACCCTAATGCAAAGAATACAACTAGGCTCTTCAGAATCTTTTAGCTGAAATTCGCCCATTACCATAAAAGCTGCCACTTCATTTTCCTGTGTAAAGCAGACCAAAGAACCACTGTCCCCTGGAAATGCAAATTGCTCAGACGAATCGTCATTTTCTATTTTATGTAGCACGTATGGCATTTCCGTATCCTCGAAGGTACCAATGTATCTTCCAGTGGTCAATTTGCTGGCTGCTCCCCATTTATAAACTGCTTTCCCAGGTGGCAGGGTAATCGTATCTCTTTCAAGTAGTTTTCCCGGGTAATAATCCCCATTCTTATTTTTAATACCCCCATGTAAAGACACATCGAGAGTTTCTTGATTTATCTGTATAACAGAAAAATCTAAGGATTCTGATGGTATTTTTATATCTTCGGAGGAGACCAATTGTCCACAATGTAAAAGTATTCTAGCTTGGTCTGGGCGTAAATTGCGTGTCACGTGCTCGCATGTTGTACCAAAGAATTTTTGTGATGCTTTAAGAAGAATCCCCACAGTGCCAAATCTATCATTTTGCTCGCCACGTATAACTTTATCACCTGACGTCATAATATTTTCAAAGTTCTTTATTGAATAGTTTTTGAATTCACAAATCTTTATACGCTGTGCATCTTTTATGTACATACTAAGAAATTGCTGAACTTCTGTGTACTTTTGTTCGGTAATGAATATGGAGATTTCATCTTGCTCATAACTAATGGCCCGAATAAATGGATTTCTGTAATTAAATGAATTTCTGTAATTAAATGAATTCCTTTTATTCATATTAACCTAGTATATGCATATAACAGCAATAACTATTGTTTTGTTTCGTGGATAATTGGACATGTTTGTAGCTTCTTTTATTGAAAAGCTACACTATTATGAATCTAGTAGACTTTAACTTAGAATGCCTAGAAAAGTCCCATGTATTTTGACTAAAAAGTTAATTAAGAAATAAAGCAAGAAAGCCGACCGTTTACTAATTTTTTATCTGTTATATGTTCGAGACAATTTTGACACGAGTTGAGACATTCTAGTGACATTTCGATGCATATTGTAACTTATAGGTAAAATTGTTACAATTAGACTATTTGTTTTTAGTTACAAACCTTTTTGCTACTGCTCTCAATTCATGGTAAAAACAATCTCTTATATTAGGCGCTCCTAGTTCATCTAACTTTAATGCGACTTCGACTGTTTTATTCTTGATTTCAATTAAATGTTTTTGCAGAACAGTCTTAAATTGTTCCGCTACATCTGATAGTATTTTAGATTTGTGCTTCATAATTTGTAAATGAACATTATAGGCGAGTTTAATTCTGAATGATCTGCTGTTGAGACTTTCACCGAAGACAAATGTTGAGACAACGGAAAACATTTGTATGAAGCCATGCCAAATATAAGTAAATATTTGGACGACAATAAAACGATAAAAGGTTTGTTTCACATCCACAACGTTAATTGTCCGAAGAATATAAGGGGCAAAATTGAGATTCATTTGATTAAGATCCGATCTAAATTTTTGAACTAGTGTTGTTTCTAAACATTTTCCTAATTCTTCGCATATATGGCCTGCTATTTGCTTCTTTACTTCATCTACTGTCCATTTATTACGGGTAAAGTCATCGCCTTCCAAATGAAATGAGATTGAGGCAGTCTCAATAATACCATAACAGGTTGTACTTTCCATAGGACCATCGCGCAGCTCAGCTTCATATCTTGAAAGGTAACGTGCGTTGAAAATGTTTTCAGCGACAGTTTCTAATTGATGGATTATTGATATTTGATCATTTTTCAATCGTTTTAAAAGTTGCTTCTCTAAATAAAGAGATAATCTTATTGGTATTTCTCTTGAATGGTATGGGAAAAGGCGATGAAATATTCCGTTAAGTTGTAATTCAAAATTCAGTTCTAATGCGATCATTTCGCTTAGGACACGCAATTGTTCACTGGAAAAAGATTGATTACAAGTTACAAACAAACACTGCTCTTTGTATTTGTTCGGTAGAGCTCCAATAGTCCTTAAATTCGTAACGTCCTGAAAAAATGTTATAATATAATTGAAAGTGCTTTAAAATAAAATAATAAAAAAATATTCTTATTTCAAAGGGAATAAATTATCTCATATAAAAACTAAAAACTAAAAATAGGTTAATCAATGTGTTCATTTTAAACGTATGTATAGGTGTTACATCTACTAATATTCAAATAGATATATCGATCTAGTCTGGAGGTATACCATGTTAAGCAGCTAGTACTACTCAAAAGAAAAATTAATAACAAAAGGAACGAGTAGGTAGAAAACTTGCATTTTATGGCCACTGCTGCGTACATGTTTAATGTTAATACAACTTGAAAATGCAAAATTAATTTATAGTGTTCATCATTTACAGAAGTTGGCCTTTTAGGTAATTTAAATGATTAAATATGATTGAGTATAACTCGCAATCAATATTGTAAATTTTAATTAGTACAGTTTTTACTAAAAACAAATTTATAAAAAAAACTCAAATAAATACTATGTGCCATATGAAACATAAACGTGGCCATTTTTGCACTTAAAAAATGACATCACCAATATAATGGTATTAAAATCCTATTACTTTCGCTTTACGCTGTAATTTTTAGGTAAATATAAATATTTGCAATTTACAATCTTTTATTTTTGCCTGTTTTAGATATTCTCTATATAAAAAAGTACATCAATGTCGCATGACACATAACTGCTCATTGATGTTTGATATTGCATGGCTACTAAAGACTGCAGACTAACAATCGGAACAAATTATCAATTGATACAAATAATCAAATATTCAAAGAAATATTCCCTATTTTCGGAATACAAGAGTTACTTCCCATTTCCAAGAGTTGTCTTTCATAACAGCAGGTATCTTGTATTGCACAGATAGGGAAATAATGTCTGTGGACTGACTCTTCCAGTACAACTAAAAAAACTGCAGAATTAGTTTGCACATCATAATAAATTTTATCGGATACTTTGCTATATGTAAATCAAAAAATATTGTAGGAAAACTACTTTTCACCCACATTAGTTACTATAAAGTACCTGCTCTAAAGAACAGATAACTCTGCAAATGGGAGATAAATCTTGTTTACCGCAAGTAGGGAATACTGTATATCTATTGTTGCCAGTGTTCAGCAAACTTTGCATGTTATGATCTTGGTTGTTTGCATTCTCTTAATTTTTTCATCTGCAGGATTAGCTTGTAAATTCGTGTTTAAAATTTATTTTAGGAATTATAAATTTACACCCGAGTGCAATGCAGAAAGCAAATATTCGTTTTACCTCTATTTGTTTATTTGCAAATTGATAAGAAAATCAAGAAGCTAACAAGTAATGAGTATTCAATACAAATAAAAATGAATTTATTAAATAAATCACTAAAATGAAGTGTATGCATAGTTTAAAATTGTGTTTAATGTTCTTTTTAAAAAAAATTTTGTTTGTAAGATTTTTTTCTATCTTTTTAAGAGGAAACGAATATCTTTATATGCTTTCTTTCTTTTACCACTGACGATAACAACGGATCTAATAATATTTTAATATCAGATGTCCGAAACTATCATTGATTCAACTGATGAAAAAAATGAAGAAAATTTATATAACTTATACCCCAATAATCTTATGATTTTAATTTCATTTTACAAAATGCATTTGTTTGTGTTTAACTCAACTTTCAGCAATATGTCAGCTATATCATGACGTCCAGTTTTATTATGGGCAGAAAGCCGGAGTACCCGGAGAAAACCCCTTACTTTGGGTAGAACGATTTTTTTTTTAAATGAGATTAAAATATAATATAGGGTTAGGTTGTAAAACTAACATTGCAGATTGCAATCAGGTACACTGCTTTTAAATATAACTTACAACAAGATCTAAGATGCCAAATAGCATAGAACAAAAAATGACCAAAAGACTTAACTTGCAAAACTCAAACATATCTGTTATTTTGTAGGTAATGCAATTTCTGCCATCTAACGACTTTCATGTATTATTAAGCATGTTTAGCGCATTGTGTGAATATTTAAAAAAAAATTATGAATTAACTTTTATTTATTATTATTGTAAGTACTAGTATTTAAAAGGTAAATACAAAATTTGGTTGCCTGGTATAAAGTGAAATTTGTTTTCGGTAAGGTTTAGCATTTGTCCGATTGTTCTGTTTTTTAGCAACTGATACCAACTGTGCTATCATATTCTCAACTTATTCTTATATATACTATATACTTATGAAATAGCATCTATACAGGCGCGGCTCAAGCTTACGGTATAAATGACGATCTTTCTTAAAAAGAATTTAGGTTTGGTCATCTCTGGATTGCATTTATCATGATAAGCCTGTAGTACACGGTGCCACAGATACTTTAAATCTGTTTCATAAGCACTATCGGTTTTAAAATGTAAGACCCGTGAATTTTCTCAACGTTCCAAACGTTAAGTCAGTAACTTTATTTTAACAACATTCCAGCAGCACCTAGAAATCGAATGTCTGTATAATTTTTATTAATGTATTCCAAGAGTACAATCATATCTATATTTTATGGATGTATAAATTATTGCTGATTAGAAACTTAATTATGTATGACTGTTACATCGAAATCTGTTCATTTTAAATTCTTCTGTCTCCATTTTGTGTTGATTAATTTCGACCGTCTAATGATTGTCCTCCGCCGCTACTCGGTGTAAATTTTTAAGAATAAAAGAAGAAAATACGTGATCCGTTGAAGTTCATGAGTTCCTCCAAATTATATGAGGATCGTGATGCTTGCTGTTTTTCTTTGATCTCGTTGAGTAATTTTTGCCTTTCTCAGTTCATCACTTTGTATTTTGGTCAAACGTGTTTGTGTTCACATATTCATGACGTGGCTATCTCGTTCATGTATCTTCTGCTTTTTAAAGTTATAACTCTACCTATTATACTCAAGGTTACTTAACATTAGGTACAATGTATATTATGTGTTGTGTTCCGTCTTTGGCTTCAAGAAACATTTTTAAAAAGTATTAATTGTAATTTTTGTCGTATATTCGAGTATTCAATCAAGATATTAATTATCTATGACGATCTCTTTAATTTTTTTACTTGTCTATAGATGATAGTGGTAATAAAACTCAAGGCAGATAATTAATTATGTAAGTATTGCAGTAATTGCTATTAAATTTGTTTATGATTTTCTTCTGAATTCACCAATCTAACTCTCTAAAATAAATTAATTCTAGTATCTTATATACTATTGTTGTAATTGGCGCATATAAGTACCTCATTTGTCAAGCTGGCATCTTCGTTGCATTGTAATATGCAAACTAAAGCAAAAGGCTCTGTTGGATCATAATCATGTTGCCTGTCTTCAGCGCTTTTTATTTCCCCATCATCTGTTGGTATCTTTACAGCAAAGTCATTGTTGTCTATGTTCATAATATTCCCCGGCAAACAAAATATGATTGTAGAATGCTCGAGATGTGAGATCCATTCCAAATGGTAATCGAAATCCGATGCTAAAGAAACCAGTTTTTGTTGCAAGTCGAAAACTCTTGGAAAGGATTTCGAATCGTATGCTGTCGTTTTGTACCCTATAAGAATACAAAACGAATATCATTGAAGGTCGCTCTTTATGCTTAACCAAAAATGAGAATAGAACAAAATACATATAAGACGTTATTCAGGCCAGGGATTTAATAACAAGTTGACAACGTCGCTTTTATGTAAAATTCGAGAGTTATGCAAATAAATGACATAAAAATCACTTAGCAAACCATCGATTAATCTTTATCAGTATGATATATAGCAAACGTTTATAAATTTTAAAGTATACGTACATGTAAATTAAAAAATCCTTATAATTTTATAAAAAAACAGACTTTTTAATGGCTTAACTTAAGAAATAATTCATTAAGGGTGTGATGTTGTGCTCATTCACACATGGGCTGGGCTTTTAGATTCGATTATATTTTACCCACCGTTAGCAAGGTAGAAAATATTAATATAAATGCCAAGCGCGTGTGTAAATGAGTACAATATTATACCAAGAATGAAGTATTACAATTCTAATATGACAACATTATGTGCTTTTCGAATCAAGTGGGCCCTATAGGCCATGATTTTCTAGCCGCCATTTTCATGATGAAACATTTGTGGTCAAAAAATCTTTTCAAGTTTGCAATGTACGTTGGACAAACTACACTTTAACAAAACATTTATTGAATATTTTATGATAACGTGCCCTCTATATGTCTAAGTTATTGACTTTTATTTTAGTAAGAACTTAAAAATACAGCCGTTACTATTTTGGCGTCATAAAACTTCCTCTTACGTTACGTCACAATGCGCCTGTGCAAAGTATAGGTTGATATATTAGAATACTTTATTAGTTAGTTATAGCATTATGAAATTGGTAGTTTTTGGTGGCCGTTTCTTAATTTTGCCTTTGAAATATGTCACAAGAAAAACATTCTTTCTTCTCTTTGCATTCTCAAATTTTCGCGTTCTTTGGTTTTCGCTCTATGAAGCATGAAAATTAAAAAGCGCGAAATTGCCACTTCTGGCTTCACATCTGTTTAAATTGGCAATCCAGTGATACTCAAGCACCATAGATTATCAAGGTACTTAATTAACTACATAAGGATTTACTTACATCGTATTGTTGACAGAGCCATGTAGGTCTTCTGAACTGAAAATATAAATAAAAATAGTCACATTTAACACTTTGTATAATTCAATGGTTGGGGCCTTAATGTTAGCAATTAGTGTGAGCAATAACAAGGTTCTATGTTGAAACATCTAGTTATTCAATATTAAGTTATGTTTATTTGGATCTTTCTATAATTTCGACATTTATTGTGAATTGTATAAACAAATATATAAACAAATCCGCTGACAAGCTTTAGGGATTTGTACACAAAAAATTACAATATTCTGTCCTTAAAGTGTACTTCTAAAACGAACATAAATGTTGTCGAGCAAAAACGTTAATATCTTTATTCACATCATTACGGTCCAATTTGATTATTTGTATATGATAATTTGCAAAATAAAAGTCTTTCCTCATACAACATCTTTAACAATTCCTGATTTACGAAAGGGGCATATAATTAAAAAATAACATTTCTGTCTGCTTAAGTATGTGATAGAGTAGCAGAAAAATCACAGGTAAATAAAAATAATTAATTCTATAATTTAGATAGAAATTTTCCATATTTATTTTAAATTCTTAACGATCTAAAAACTATTAACGTCAAAAATGAAAGCAACCAACCATAATGCAAAATTTACAAAACAGCATAAACGAAGCTCAAACACAACAAACGTATTCCATGTCAGGAGTATGGTCAAGTGCAGTGACAACACCGGTCATATAAAAATCTAAATCCGGTAAAGTGATATCCAGGAATAATTGACCATGTAGCTTGATCTGTTATTGTACTAATCCGCACTGAGCTATGATATATAAAAATACTGTATTAATCAGCCGAACTGTTATTGCGATCAGAAAACTTTTGGAAATTCTTTAACTTGACAGCTGTAAACTCATGTTTACAGGCTTTATTACATTTTGAAAATTTAAAATATGATATAAGGAACATAAAAGTACAACCTTGAATTATAAATGAATAATCGTAGTGTTACGTTTGGCATAAAGCGCACACATCAATGTAAGATTATCTGTAGTCCGGGCAATAATGTGTATTAGTTCGAATTATAGTATATTAGGGGCCAGAGTATCCCACATCCTCATCTTAATTGGAAATGTTCAAAAGAATGTATATTCTTAATATAAAGAACTAAAGAACAACTTATAAGACGAACTATTATTAACAACATATGATTCCTTGAAATCAAACTGGCATGCGCGTACAATTAGTAAAAGGCAGTCAAGATATTTCATTTTTGTTAATATTCGAACAAAAAATCCAATTAAAATTTTTTTCTTAGACGGTTATATGTAGTATTACTATTAATATTAAAATCACAAAGAATCAACAGTCATAGTTACTGTCGGCATACAAGCCTGTTATATTCCAAATACTGCAGAACTTGAGCAAATTAGTGCTGTTCTTAGAAAGACGACTTATAAATTATTAAAGCAGACAATAAACACAAGAGAAACTTAAGAATAAAATAATTATAAGACCCATGATTAGTCACTCACCTTGTCACATAACTACCTCGAACGTATATTGAAGAAAACAGAAAAAACTTTGCACCAGATATTTAATTTCACATAAAGTCTGAAACTAAATATCTTTCAGTTAGGTGACTACTGATACATTTACTTAGGGCGGTTGAGATTAGAGCAGTATAGATTCAATCAAGTCAGCCTCTGACCTAGACATTCTTCTAAAATTAGACAAATAGAAACCACAAACTATGTTCTACATTGTACGTCAAGCGTTATGACTGCCAACTTCAGTTCATTGATAGAAATTCTCAATTAGCTCATAGTGATTTTGCATTAGCTAGATCTTGCAATTAGTATCCCGACTTTTTTTACTGGACACGGATTGTGACCAATATACTATTTAAATAGGGTTGATTGATTGGTGCTTTACGTCCAGAAAGCAATATTGCAGCTATATTTAGTACGTGAACATTTGGAAATTAATAAATTAAATTATTTCAAGAATATCCGTATATAAATCATAAGATCTCATACAATACTATAAGCATATATATAGATAAAACGAAAATTAAAACAATAAAAGATATCAATATCACAATGTAAGGACAAATTAAATTTTGATGTATAAATTAATTTTTTTTTTAAACTGTAAAATTGTGTCGCAGGCGACAGTTGTAAATAAATTAAAATATGAATTAACAGCAAAAAAGTTCCCGAATGTGTGCCACGCAAAAACAGTCCATCAAGACATGCTGGATGGTATATGGACACTGGCACGGCACACACAGAT
Organism: Limnoperna fortunei; assembly: GCA_944474755.1. Lineage (NCBI taxonomy): Eukaryota > Metazoa > Mollusca > Bivalvia > Mytilida > Modiolidae > Limnoperna > Limnoperna fortunei. The sequence continues at coordinate 57,658,128 of OX104121.1, read as the reverse complement.
CTCGGCGCGTTATTTAAAATATAACTAAGTGTCGTCCTGGCATAACCAAGACGACACATGGTTAAAACAACTTGGTCACTTCGACGACCTCTATAAAATTACCTTTGCGCAATTGTGGCTGGATCTCATGAAGTCACTCTGCAACAAAGTAGAGATATAATTAAAAATGTATAGTTTAAAATCATTAAAAGGAACTGAACACAAAATAATTTCATCATTTAAGGCCTTCTTGGCTTCCTGGTCAACGACAGTTTTCACATGGGTTCCCACATGACTGGGAATCCTGAACAACACATCGTCCTTTCCAATAGTAAAAAACATTTATAATTTTCAAGTATTTTAAGAATAAATGGATATTTGTTTTTGAATTTTTGGTGGAAATAAGATATGATAAGGAGTCTGAAAGTTGATAAATTTAAGTTATTCTGAGGTAGCAACAATTTCTAGTGGAAGAATAATGGCATGTGCCTCTGCACTGAATACGGAGTAAGCAGATGTAAGACGGCGAGTCTCAACACGTTCGCCGAAGACAGCGGCTGAAGCAACTTTGTCACCGTCCTTCGATCCGTCGGTATAAATTGCAATATGGTCAGGATAGTATGATTTTATCTCTGCGAAATTTCTTTTGTTATAATAAAGGGTTGGTGTCGGATTTTTAAAACCAAGGCGGGTTTTTAGGAATTTCAATAGTGGCAATTTCATCAACATTTATACCAGACTTTCTAAATGAGGTTTTATTCTCAGGCCAAAAGGTTTAATTTTATTTGGATGTTTCTCAAAAGCAGGTTTGCAAAGATGTTTGAAAACACAGTCGTGAGCGGGGTTTCCAGGATAAGCCTTTAACTTGTTTGCCTATTTCAAACCGAGCTTAACTCTTCTTTGATATAAAGAAGGCTCGTTTCCTTCAATATATAAACTTTCAACAGGTGGGGTTCTAAAAGCTCTAAAGCATAGTGAACAGTATCAAGTATTTTGACATATGACTTGCGAGCAGAACCATAAATAAAGCAATAATAATCCAATTTGGATGGAACCAGCGATCTGTAAAGATTAAGTACCCCAGTCGGTGCTGGATACGATTTTTAAAATATCTTCAGCCTTTAAGCATTTCTTTTTCAACATTTTGGGATGATGTAGAAAGGTTAGCTAACTATCAAATATAAGATCAAGGAAAGTAGTTTCTTTTATAATTTTAATACGGTTATTATATAAACTTACTTCGGGGTCTGGATGCATTTTTGTTTTATTTAAAAAAGGCATGCCCAACAGTTTTGTGAGTGTAGAATTTAAAACCATTCTCCATTGCCCATTTTTCTATTCTGTTTATACATAATTGCGGTTGACGTTCAATGTTATTCATATTTTTACTTCGGTAACATTATGTGGAAATTGTCAGCATATAAAGAATCGTCAATTTTATCTTTAAAAACTTGAGCAAGACTATTTATTGTTATACTAAACAAATTAGCAGAAAGAATGCTTCCTTGGGGAACACCCATTTCTTGTTCGAAAGAGTGAGACAAAATACAATTTACTCGAACTTTAAATTCTCTTTCAGATAAAAAGTTCGATATAAAGGTAGGAAGTCTACCTTTCAACCCCATTTTAAAAAGATCTTTTAAAATACCATATTTTCATGTTGTGTCATATGCTTTCTCCAAATCAAAAACGATAGACACAACATGTTCGGTTTTGGCAAATGCGTTTTGAAACACACCAGATGATCAATAGTACTAGGCCCTTGTCTAAATCCACACTGAATATTTGAGATCAGGTTGTTCGATTCGTTAAACTTCATTTCCATAGTTTTGCAAAGACAATTATTGAGTGCTATAGGCCTGTGGTTAGACGCTTCAGAGTGGTATATCCCATGTTTTGGAATATGCACAACAGAAGCCATTTTCCAAAAATTGTTTAGAAGATTTAAAAGACATTGGAGAGAGGATAGTGGCAGATGTTGGAGAAGTTGATAATGAATTTCATCTAGGCTTCATGCTGAATCGTGTGATTTATTTAAAGAAATTTCGATTTCGTCCAAAGAAAATGATTTATTGTAATCTTCTAGATTTCTAAAACTGGAAATAAAGTTTTGATTTTCCGAGCGAAAGCATGCAGGGTAACAAAACAAAGAAGTTTTATTACCCTGCATGCTTTCGCTCTGAAAATTCGAAAATTATTTAGATGTTTTTGTCTGGTTGGGTGTTTGTTAAAGCGTCGCTTGGCCTTTTTAGGAGCTGTAATAGTCTCCTCACAGTTGTCATCGTACGAAGTTTTGCTAGGATGTTTTGGATTTGTCGAAGTTTTAGGAATAGTCTCATCAGCAATTTTAAAATGGGGTTAGAAATGCCTTCAAAGGTTTCCGAAAAGAGACGTTCTTCAAAGAGAGGCCAATTGGCCTTAATAAATTTATAATTTAAGATTCGTTCCGTTTTACCAAAATTAAAAGACTGAAGTGTTATTGGAAAGTGACCACTGCCACAGAGATTGTCATAAAATCTCCATGAGAAGTCGGGCAGGAAAGAAGATTTTGTTATTGTAAGATAAATTGCTGAATACGAACCATTCCCAGGATGTAAATATGTGTAGCCAGGCGGGCAAGTAAGGCAATAATACATCATGTTTGAGATATGTGTTTATTATATATAAGAAGGTGGCAGATACGATCTATAAAAAAGGTACAAAAGGAAATTGTATTAGCAAAGTATCATTAAAGTTGAACACAATAGCATATATAATGTATACAGAAATATAAATGACATTAGCAAATAATTATTATATTATTATGCTTGTCCTATACCATATCATTACCAACTAACTTGTATAAACTTAATATATTCAAGTATGGTACAAAAAAAAAGGTAAATCTAATGAAAGTTGTCTCAAGAACAATCGTTTGTCACTTAACATGAAGTTTACTTAATCAAAACATTCATTTAAGGTAAAACGTGAAACTCCACATAACATGTGCTGGAAGCCTATAATTATAACTAGTATTGGTAACCATGGCTTTCCATAGATTTTCTAATGAATAAAAGCACCCTTTTGTGTATACAAAATAAATGTTTATTAACCTTTGCGTGTGAACAACAATGAGAGGGAATTGTTTATAAAAATACCCTAAATTTATGTGTGTATTGTAAATGTGTGTATTCGCAAAATTCGGAAATGATGAAAACAAGAGATAAAAACACAATAATAAACAATGACATGCATCCTACCTATATAGACCTAATAACTAACAATCTACATGACTAATTATCTATAAAATATATAAAACAAGTGTAGTGTTATTGTTTGGTTGTATTATCTTTAACTATGATATGAATGTACACAAAAATACGATGTCAACAAATCGATAAAAATATGTTGTCTACAAGTGTATATCGTGGTATTTATTGATTAAAATGCCCCATCGGTGTTTACAAATATAATCGGAAAACAAGTGAAGACCACGGGCGATAAATACAATAATCAATTACCTGTAAAAAGGGATTAAAAGGACCTAGGTACAATTTCTTTGTTTGTCTTTGTTTGCCTTTCAGCTAATTAACATAATATTTGGATTTCTTCCGGTTACATACACACTAAAACAAAGACGGTTATTCCGTGCTCGAAACAAAATTATAATATAAAAAAATACAAAAGTGACTTGCTCACATATGTATTGGAACCATCGTTGAAAAGTCCTCCTATGACATCAAACCTTCAACTTTCTTCCCTGTGTCATTTAATGTTTTACTACACCAAAGAGGGTTGCGTCCGTTGTAGTTCCCAAATAATATATATGGGGCCAGAAGCTGGTCAGTAAAGTGTTTCAAATTGTTTAAATTTAAAAATGAATTAGGAGCAACATATACAGGGCATAAAGTTATTTTTTATCTAATCGCAAAAGATCAGTGTTGAGATTGACTAGGCTATGTAAAATTTGATCTTTTACGAGAATAGTAGAGCCGCCAGCAGCTCTACTATTCTCGACAACATATGTGGTGTACATAGTATAATTGTTTAAGGATATCTTATCATTTTCCTTCAAGTGTGTTTCTTGAAGGCAAAATTCTACAGGAAAAAAGCTTGCACAAGTGATGTAACTTCAATTAAGTTTACTTTCAAGCCTCGACAATTCCTCGACGAGCCTCATGGTAGCTTATGTTTTTAATGTTTGGATGTCCTTTTCTTTTCTAAAGTGTTGACAGTATTTTGAGGTGGACATGTGGGCTTCACAACAGTCAGAATAGCTCTTTTAGTGCAGGTAAAGCTCTCATGCCCTGGTTCTGCCCATCAAAACATACGAGTGTTCCTTTACACTGTCCTTTTCCGTGTCCGAATTTCTGCTATATAAAGCTTTAAAGCAGCGCACAGGGTTGGTAATGTATTCGCTGACTTTAATATTTTTTTAGACCTATTTGATTGATTGGGGGACAGTTGGAGTGTTGAAATTCAGAAGGAAGGGGCATGAACACTTTGTCTGTCAGCAATAAATCATTTAACTTTTGTCGCTATAATGAATGATTCCTTGACTTGAGTTCAGTGTCCTATGGGGGAAGCCAAAATTTTTAAATCTATATTTTTATAATTTTAATGAAGTTAGAGGATTGGTGTTTTTTGTAACACTCAATGAGAATACCACCAGACGTTCTTAACATCTCCTGCACAACCTTTTATCAATGTTTCAATAACGAATGAAGAGACTTTAGTTATTGGTTTACTAGGATCTTTGCTGGATAATATAAAGAATCTTGACCAAAAGTCTTCATCAACCATCTCACTAAGCGGTAACTCATTTTTTTCTTTTTTTTTTGACAAATTATACTAAATACTTTAAAAGCCAAGTTGAAAAGAATGCGTTCACCACCCATGTCACCCACAAGCCACGGAGTGCCAACAGGGGGGATGCCTAGAATCTGTGGATCTCTAGCAGAAATCATCAGGTGTTCCAAGGTTGGTATATTCAACCAGACGAAAGCCTCTTTAACTGGCGAAACAACCGTTCGAAACTCGATATACTAGATTAACCCATAAGCCAACGCCTTCTTAACAGCCTGTTACTGAACACTTTTTGTAGTAAGATTCACAAGATATAATTAAGTGACAAGGAGAATGACGCCAATCTTGTTAGGGGCTTGGCATGACCAGCCGATGAAACGAGCCGGGTATATCCGACCTCCCGTCTAGTTGACGTCAGGGTCAAAGTGGTGTGTTGATAATCGAAACCCGGGTCGGCTTAATCATTTTTAGTTTTGATTGGGGGTTTTTTGTCGTCTTTATTTGGTTTATCAATCCGCGTTTTTGTCACTGTCATACAGTCCCTGGAACGTATAAGTTAACAAAACGCACGATGCACGAACAATGTACGCACGATGAACGGACGATGTACGGACGATGTACGCACGATATACGAACGATGTACGCACGATGCACGAAACGATATACGATACGATAAACGATAGAAACGGTGTGACGGCGTTTATCGTTTTAATAGATCGTTTCGTCTATCCAATGGTATATCGTATCGTGCAACGTTTCGTTTATCGCATGGTTTATCGTATGGTGCATTGTTTCTTACGTCGTCATTGCAGGGTTGAATGATTGTTCTTGGTATAAATGGTTTATTTTTCAGTATTTTCTTCAGTATTGAAGGCATTTACTAATTTTACTAGATACATAATAATTTAAAAGGTATTTAATTAATAACGGAGCACAATCGTGCGTAAAATTTAGCATCAATATATAACGCTATGTATTTTGTTATGGAAATTCGTTGATTAATAGCATTACTGTTACCTCTGTTTTAAATAAATTTAAAAAAAATAACTTAAACCTTATCTACATTTTTAATAAAACCGTTTACATTCATTCGATTGAAAAAGCCGACAAAGTTAAACAATTCTGTCTATATGTGTTAAAGCAGTAACTCCTATACATGTACCTTTCATCAAGTTCCTACCTTACTAAATGCGATAGTCATTTACAAATTGTAACATTGTTGCGGTTAAAAAAATATTATTAAACTTTTTCTGTTGCCGCATGTGTACCTGAAAATTTCCTTTTGTGCTGATGGTAAATTGATTCAAAATAAATGTTAGACCCCTATCATTAAATATGTACTTTGTTTATATGTTAATTCCAATATTCATAGTTCACGAAAATAAGCTAAAATATTGCTTGCTGGAAGTCAAACAATCCATCCATCAATCAATCAAATATTCATATATTCAGCTATAAATGTTTATTCTTTAAACTATATTTTTTATTCATTAATATTACTGAGACGTCATTCTTAAATTTGAAAGATCGTTAACTATATTCACAGACGCGTTTTTCGGTGGCCGAGTAGTCAAGGTAGTTCGTCTACAATTGATCACGTGGTCTGTCAACACTGAGATTGCGGGTTCGATTCTCACTGCAGGCAGGGTGTACTCGACTCCAATCTTAATTGACAAGGATTGCCAGTTTACCTACCGCAGGTCTGGGGTTCTCTCCGGGTACTCCGGCTTCCTCCACCAATAAAAACTGGACGCCATGAAATAGCTGAAAAATTGCTGAAAGTGGCGTTAAAACACAATTCAAACAAACAAACAAACCGACCCTGGACAAGTAACTGACAAACATGAATTCAAATCGAGTGCACCTTTATTTTCACGCATGAAACAATACATATGCATTTATAACATAGAGAATTCAGTTAGATAACATCTGAGCTAATCAATCAACCTTAAAAAATAACAGCAATGTACTGCGATTTAAGTGAGACAAAAAAAATTTAAAGATTGTAATTAGCTCTGAATCAACAAACCCAAGACGTATTTCCAAACAATTTCAATCGCCACAATGTCTGTACAGTTTAATGCGTTGTTAATACACTTTAAAGCTCAAATATTAGCACTAAAGTTTTCCATGAGTTTAGGTTTTTTGATTACCTGAAAAATAATTTGATTTTCTTGTTTGAAGTTATAAGCCACTTTCAGCACTTTTCAGCAAGGGGGGGGGGGGGGTGGCGGCTCGAATTTTTAATGGAGAAGGAATAGCGAGAACCTGGTGGAAGTCCTTAACTTTTCGGCAAGGACAGAGGGATGAAGTCGAGAACACTTTTTAGTTAGTGTTTAGTTGCATAGTATTTGAATATTTCTTCACAGCACTTTAATAATACAAGACCATAGATGCATTTTGTGTTACAAACATACGTTTTCTTTAAATAAATTTCAATTTATAAAATGAAATGTTAAAAACTAAGCACGAGACGCGTGCTTCGGCATGGACTATAAAGTTAGTTAAAATTCGAAAACGTAATTTTATTGTAATGATTGTTACTATGTATAAAAGGTGTTATTTATTGTATGCGTGTCATTTACGAGTAGCTATATGGGGTGCAAAGGTGCAATAGTAAGAAACGTTAATTGTTAATATGTTAATTGCAATCACCACAGCTAATAGAGGAAAATATGTCCCTTTGAAGTGATTTTATTACAGTGTAATTTATATAATAACTTCATTATCTTTTGATAAGTACTCTAATTTCGAAATAACGATGTCATTCGGCCGACATCATATTTAGTTGATGGAAATACGTGCATTTATTTTAGATATCTTGTAAACTATCTGTTTGGGAAGACAAAGAAAAAACTCTTCATTGTCGGTAATTATATTTCATCGTTTCGATATAATGTTATTAGGCATACGAGTAAATATTGTGGATTAATGTTATCATTTTAAATCAATTCGGATGCAAGCGGTCATATTCAAAGTTCGAACAAATACATCAAGTTTTCGTTTAATTACAAACTAACATAGGTACTTATGAAAAATTCTTATATTTTAACAAACATAATATACTAGTCCCCCTTGTTACATGAGTATGCAAAACCAGACTCCTACATATATGTACAAATACTCATCCATAAGACAGCTCAAAATTAAATATAGAAAAAATATTAAAAAGGTATAAAATCATTTTGAAATAGGAGTGTCTCATACATGCAATTACGCACAAAAGCTGCATTAATTAAATCCTTTGAACATTGTTTTATGTCGGTGGAGCTACATTACTGTAGCTATTGTACACAAGTGTAACTGTTACTGCTATCTGTACCATCTACTATAAATATTTTATTTATAATTTATCAATGAATTTATTTAATTTAAAAAATCAGTATCATATCGCCTGTTCAGTGTACCCGTCTATTATGTGTATCATTTAAGTGCATATATAAACTACACATAAATGGTCAGGTACCCTAGGACAATGTCGGTTAAACAGCTTACGAGATAGCTTGTGTTCTTATTTTATAAACCTTATTGACTTTAAATAAAACTTTGTTGTATGTTCCGATGAATTCGTATCGACTTAAAGAATATTTAATTATTTATTTATTTATTTATTTACTACAACTCAATTGCAGTTTATATTATGTAAAAAGAACATTCAGATCCTGTTTAATGCAATAAACATTTTTACATCAATGATTTCAAATTTATTTAAAAACTAGTAATGCACAGTTATTATCCTTAGAGCAGAAATATGGTATTTAATGTAGCAGTTTACTTAACATAAATAACGATATACATGTGAAATCAAATTACCCAAGCATTATACAATGTACGCTAATTTGACAGAACAATATGGCGAACGATAACTCAAACGATAAACCATACGATGTACGATAAACCATACGATATACGATAATATAAACGGAAAACCATAAGATAAACGGTAGAACAAACGATCCACCATCCGATGCACGCTGGTTAAAACGATGCACGATATACTATACGTTATACGGTACCATATACGAACGATATACGCACGATGTACGAACGATGTACGGACGTTGTACGAACGATAAACGCACGATGTACGAACGATAAAATCGTTAACTTATACGTTCCAGGGACTGTTATTTGACGTTTCTTGTTTAGCGTTCGTTAATTTACATTGTACTTTCATTGTTCTATTGTTTTAATAAGGGATTACATTTTACTACTTACTAAGGAAACCAGCACAGCAAATCATATCGACGCTAGAGGGCCATGAAATCATAGAAAAAGACAGAAAACGAGGACATTGATAGAACGACTATGCAACATAAAAGTATATATGTAAAGGTAGAAAATGCTTTGTTATTGTACCTTAACAAATACAGGTGAATAGAAACCACTATAACTACTCTGACATAACATGTTCACATGTTAAATAATACAGAACCGACTGAACACAAGATCTACAATAAATGCAAATACATAAAATATGGAAACAGCACAAAGTAAACGAGCCGTGAACAACAAGGAATAATAGATACATGCGTTTCACAACAGCCAATATCTGACAACACCCACATTAGTTTTAAAGCCAGGTCTAGATAATAGTAGGATAAACTGTGGGAATATTTAATATGCAATTTAAAAGGTGTACAATTTTGATATAGAAAAGATTATTATTAAGAATATAAATCCCACAAATTATAGTCGTACCTACGTATATTTTACAACCGTAATAATATCATACATACAGTATTGAATGCATGTCTTGAATAAATAATGATTTTAACAGAACCTCAAGTTCAAATCTTAAACCTTAAACAACATTAAACACATGATAATTTTATGTTAAGAAGAAAAGTAAATTAACACCAAAATCGGGATTTGAAGCACATAGGTAAAATATTTATTTACACTTGAATGTAGACTTCAAAGTTCACATTATTTGTAAATTTAAATTGATCTACATAAATGATAATTATTACAAAATGCACACATTTATACATGATGGTTCAGAAGCACTGAAGTGAAAATATTCTGACTTACCCTTTCTTGTGTCGACTACTCCCTAATGTTGATCAATTCATTTACTTGCATGTCGTGTACGAGTCAGTCTCACTTTTAACAGATCTTAAATGTTCTCCGAATCGACAGTTTAAGCGACCAAAAGTTGTGCCGACTTACAGGTTGGTGCATAATAGTGAACAAATTAGAATTATGCGCAAAGGATGTATAACCTGAATGTAAATTTAAAAGCTAATATATATATATATATATATATATAAGCTAATATATATATATATATATATATATATATATATATATATATATATATATATATATATAATTAACCAGTTCGTAATCTTGTATATAGAAGTATATATTAAACATAAAAAGTCCAACGTAACCAGAATTTACATTTCTATTTTCACAAGTGCTTTCATGTATCATTCATGATTCATTTCATTTCATGATACATGAAAGCACTTGTGAAAATATAGCAGCCGTTAATTCATATGACATTATCAATGACGTTGAGTTTAAATCGTCAAATGAAATGTTCAAATCTATGTGTAAATTAACTACCCGTGAAGGTAAGGGCGTTGTAGACCACAAGGATGGAATAATATCGCAGGATATTGAAAAACTTTATTTATCTCATGTATTCAATGTTGATTCTCCAACAGGACTTTTGCGCAAAGTTTGGTTTGAGCTATGTCTATATTTTTGTCGTCGTGGAAGGGAAAACCAGCGTGAATTAACCGCATCAATGTTTGACATTAGAACTGATGCTGAGGGAAAACAATATGTCTGTCAAGTGGCTTCTGAAGTGACAAAAAATCACCAGGGTGTGGTATCTACTGACATTAATAATAAAACCGTACGCATGTATGCCACGACCAATGACAGTTGCCCTGTCAAAAGTTTTTCGAAATATATTTCAAAAAGGAATCCAGCTTGCAGTGCTTTGTTTCAAACACCGCGCGACTCCTATAATGATGATGATAATGTATGGTACGAAAACAGGCCTTTGGGCAAAAACAAGTTGGGTAATATGATGGTTGAACTTTCGAAAGCCGCAAAATTGTTTATGACATACACGAACCATTGTATACGTGCAACTACCATATCAGCATTGGATAATGCAGGATTTGAATCGCGTCACATCATGACAGTGTCAGGCCACCGCAACGAGTCATCGATAAAAAGTTATTCGCGAGACACTTCAAGTAACCAAAAACGTAAAATGTCAGAAACCATAAGTAATCTTGTTCCACATGACGCGTTGTCGAAAGAGAATCTCAAGAAGAATAAACCCGATGTTACAGAAACTAATTCTACATTTCTCGTTGATGACGGTATGGATGATTTATTATGTCTCTCGGCATCTCAAACTGAAATAATGTTACAGCAAATACATAATTATGAAAATACTGACACAACTCAGCCGGTTGAGAATACAGTAGACCCAAGACCAATTTTACAGAATATAACACATAAAACTATTAATGACACTTCTCAAATATCTACAACTGCTCAGCCATCTTTTGTTTTTCATGGCTGTACCGTTAATGTTTATTATCAGCAACCTTATTAAAGTTTAAAACTTTTGCTGTTAGTGAATTGATATTGTTTTACACTGAAAACTTTGTTGTCAATTTTTTGAGTTAGAACTTGTTCCTCATTATTAAAGTTGTTCTTCAAATGTTGTTTTTTTTATTAAATCTCTGAAATTTCGAGAAATATTTAAAAGTGGAAGGAAATCAGAAAATAGATATCCTTGAGAAAACAGACAAAAACATAATGCAATCTTAAATTAAACACAGGAGTAATATTGTACCATGTTAAATTTCTAATTTCTAAACATCTGTAAAAGCATCAGATTCATGAAGTATAATATAACAAATAGTTCATGGCACTTCGGGTCATATGGCAGCATATGGACCGGTCAGTAAACCCCAAAAACGTATATGGACCTCAGCTTCGCTTCGGTCCATATACGTTTTTGGGGGTGACTGACCGGTCCATATACTGCCATATGACCCTCAGTGCCATGAACTATTTGTTAAATATATATATATATATATATATATATATATATATATGTATATATATATATATATATATATATATATAATCATAGTCTCTTTAAGAATAAATATAAAAACTCTGTTAAATTTTCCGAACGTTTCGGCCTCACGGCCTTCCCCAGCGGAATTTTATTGCATAGTGTTGAAGTTATGTTATTTGCAACGTTACAATAGCCAACGTCATAATTTGAACATAGATTGGCGAGAATCACAATCGAAATAATACGAATGGAAAAGTAAATAAATAAATAAATAAATAATAAAATAAAAACAATTTCTCAGCCGCTACCAGATGATGCGATCATGTTTTGTTTAGATGTAAAAGCGCTTTACCCAAGTGTACCAAGAAAAGAGGCTAAAGTTTCATGCAAAGATGCTTTTAACAAAAGATCATACCCAAAGATAGCAACTGAAGATGCTTTAACTTTAATGGACGTTGTTTTGGAAAATAATATTTTTTCATTCAATAATAAATTTTATATTCAGACGGAAGGAACAGCCATCGGATCTAAACTAGGAATGAATTATGCGTGTACATACATGGGTCAATGGGAAAAAAACTATTTGAGATTAGTGAACATAAACCATTATGCTACTGGGGGTATGTAGATGATATTTGGGGAATATGGACAAGCGGAGAAGATACACTAAATGAATTTGTAAATACGGCTAACAATATTCACCCCCGAGTAAAACTTGAGATAAGATCATCAAAAGATACGATAGAATTTCTTGACACCAAAATACAAATTTCAAACGGATATATTGAAACAGATCTTTATTCAAAAGAAACAGATAAACATCAATATTTACATATAAGTTCAAACCACCCTAGAAAAACCAAAGAATCAATTCCATATGGCCTTGGAGTGAGATTAAAAAGAATTTGTTCTATACCAACAGAGTATGAAAGGAGAAAAAATGATTTGAAAGAACAGCTTCAAAAACGGGGATACAAAACGGAACTGATCATTAAACAACTAAATAAAGTAGACAATTTAGACAGGGAAGACCTTCTCAAATACAAAACGAAAAAAATAAATGACAGAGTGCCACTGGTATTGACCTATTCCGATGCCTTACCTAACATCCATTCCATTTTACATAAACACATATCAACATTACACAGATCAAAAAATTATAAAAGATATTTTTCCACAGCCACCACTAGTTGCATTCCGCAGAGACAAAAATATAAAAGATATTCTTGTCCATAAGAAACATAATAACAAATTTTATCATAAAGATAATAAATGTGAGCCATGCGGCAAAAATTGTGCTTTGTGCCCATACATAGTTAAGGCTAATAGTTTTAAAGGAAAGGACGGGACAAAATACCAGATACAAGGACATATAAATTGTAAAACAGTTGGAATAATTTATGCGATATTTTGTAAAAAATGTAACAGTATTGTATATGTTGGACAAACTGGTGACACGTTTTATCAAAGGATGCTTTTAAACTTTTCAAAAATAAGAACAAGAAAACAAGACTGCGTAGCCACACATTTTTATACAGATGGACACGGCATTGATGATTTCTCTGTAATTGGAATTGAGAAAGTCTATGGGGAAGATACTTACAGAAAAGTCAAAGAATCATTTTGGATAAAAAAAACTTCAAACTCTACATCCAGACGGACTTAACCAGCAGATTGACATTTAATTAACATTTATACACATTATTACTTATCCATATTGTATAACTTTTATACTATTTATTTATTTATTTATTTATTTATTTATTTATTTATTTATTTATTTATTTATTTATTTATTTATTTACCCCCACCCCCCTTTTTATGTATCTATTAATTTATTTATACTTTTTAGTTTGTTTATTTATTTATTTATTTATTTATTTATTTATTTATTTATTTATTTATTTATTTATTTATTTATTTATTTATTTATTTATTTATTTATTCATTTATTTATTTATTTATTTATTTATTTATTTATCTACTTTTCCATTCGTATTATTTCGATTGTGATTCCCGCCAATCTATGTTCAAATTATGACGTCGGCTATTGTAACGTTGCAAATAACATAACTTCATCACTATGCAATAAAATTCCGCTGAGGAAGGCCGTGAGGCCGAAACGTTCGGAAAATTTAACAGAGTTTTTATATTTATTCTTAAAGAGACTATGATTATATTATGACTAGTACATAAATGAAGTAACAATGGAAGTGACAAGAGACAGAACCTTCCTTTTGTGTAAGAGATTGATGGAAAAGAAAGCTCGTTACAGTAGCCATCTTGATTTTTTATTGAAATGTTCGGAAAACCGTGTGACACCTAAAGGTTTTGAACTTAAATGGAAATTATTATATAACTGTGAACAAAGTGTACAATGCCGAATTAATGATATACTTACAGACACGTCAATGAAATTAATAGAAGAAGCAAATACGGTATGTAAACAAGAAATATCGACCATAGATTTAGAACTTAATCATTTAAAGACAAGATTTAACTTCACAGAACAAGACCTTGATTTATTATATAGAACGTTTGATACCGCTTTTCTAAAACTTCAAGAAACAAAACAAAAAAAGCTTAAACATCTAATGACAAACACGAAAAATTCAACTGGTGGAGTTAAACAGAGAAAAGTTGAAAAACAATGCAATTCTTCAGATATGATACAAGTGAAAGGGGATGGGAACTGCTTTTTCCGATGTCTATCCATACATTTCCACGGAAGTGAAAATCAACACTCGTTTATCAGACATCAGATTGTAAATCACATAAGAAATTACATTGATCATTTCAACAAATACATAACCGGTAACTGTACAGAACATCTTAAACAAATGGAAAAAACTGACGGTAGAATTCAATCATATGCAACGGAAGCTGAATTAATGGCAGGATCTGACTTATATGATATTGATATCTTTGTTAAAACAAAAATTGATAAAAACTATGAATGGTATATGTATTCGACTAGAGGCGATTGCAACCACGATAAACAATTCATTTGTATTGGACATGAAAATCAACACTTTACACTGCTGAAATTAAATGAGAGACCATGTAAATGTTCAAAATCACTGATAAATACAAATCGTAATAAAATAGAAAATAAACAAGAGGCCAATGACAATGACCAAGGTACAATAAAACAAAATACACAGAACCAGAAGTTAAAATCGGAAGTTTATAACTTTTCGCAAAAAACTCTTACAAAAGACCATTTCCGTCTGTTATCAAAAGGCCTTAAATTCATACCGACAAGAAGAAAGGTTGACATAGGGAAATTAATAACCGATTTAAAACTTTGGGAAAGGCGTATGAGACTTAGAGAGTACTTTATGAACATGGAAAGTGATAATGAATGTGAAAACAACAAACGTAACACATCAAAAAGGAAAATAAAGCCTAAAAAACAAACAAATCTTGGACCCCCGAGGAAGGTAGAAATAAATTGTTAGATCAATATATTCAAGAAGTAAAAGATGACGTGATAAAGAATTTGAAGAAAGATTTTAAAAGTAATTTATCAGTAAAAGAAGAAAAACCTTTGAAAGAACTTTTAAATGACCATTCCATTGTTATAAGACCCAGTGACAAGGGTTCGGGTATTGTAGTCCTTGACGCTGATAAATACAGAAACGATGTAGAAACAGAACTGTTAGACAACACAACCTACAAACAAATAGATGAAAATCTAGTTTTAAAAACAGAAAACAAGATTAGAAAAATAATTGATAAAATGTACAAAACTGGGGCAATTTCTGAAGATATGAAAAGTTACTTCTTACCCAAAGACACTCGACCAGGAAAAGTACAAGGGAACCCGAAAGTACACAAAAATAATAACCCCTTGCGACTTATTATAAACGGACAACACAGTATTACAGAAAATATAGCTGAATTCATAGAAGAAGAGCTAAGTGAAAACGTAAAAGGATTAAAATCATATATAACAGACACGACGGATTTCTTGAATAAAATAAAAATAATTTCTCAGCCGCTACCAGATGATGCGATCATGTTTTGTTTAGATGTAAAAGCGCTTTACCCAAGTGTACCAAGAAAAGAGGCTAAAGATTCATGCAAAGATGCTTTTAACAAAAGATCATACCCAAAGATACCAACTGAAGATGCTTTAACTTTAATGGACGCTGTTTTGGAAAATAATATTTTTTCATTCAATAATAAATTTTATATTCAGACGGAAGGAACAGCCATCGGATCTAAACTAGGAATGAATTATGCGTGTACATACATGGGTCAATGGGAAAAAAACTATTTGAGATTAGTGAACATAAACCATTATGCTACTGGAGGTATGTAGATGATATTTGGGGAATATGGACAAGCGGAGAAGATACACTAAATGAATTTGTAAATACGGCTAACAATATTCACCCCGGAATAAAACTTGAGATAAGATCATCAAAAGATACGATAAAATTTCTTGACACCAAAATACAAATTTCAAACGGATATATTGAAACAGATCTTTATTCAAAAGAAACAGATAAACATCAATATTTACATATAAGTTCAAACCACCCTAGAAAAACCAAAGAATCAATTCCATATGGCCTTGGAGTGAGATTAAAAAGAATTTGTTCTATACCAACAGAGTATGAAAGGAGAAAAAATGATTTGAAAGAACAGCTTCAAAAACGGGGATACAAAACGGAACTGATCATTAAACAACTAAATAAAGTAGACAATTTAGACAGGGAAGACCTTCTCAAATACAAAACGAAAAAAATAAATGACAGAGTGCCACTGGTATTGACCTATTCCGATGCCTTACCTAACATCCATTCCATTTTACATAAACACATATCAACATTACACAGATCAAAAAATTTAAAAGATATTTTTCCACAGCCACCACTAGTTGCATTCCGCAGAGACAAAAATGTAAAAGATATTCTTGTCCATAAGAAACATAATAACAAATTTTATCATAAAGATAATAAATGTGAGCCATGCGGCAAAAATTGTGCCTTGTGCCCATACATAGTTAAGGATAATAGTTTTAAAGGAAAGGACGGGACAAAATACCAGATACAAGGACATATAAATTGTAAAACAGTTGGAATAATTTATGCGATATTTTGTAAAAAAGGTAACAGTATTGTATATGTTGGACAAACTGGTGACACGTTTTATCAAAGGATGCTTTTAAACTTTTCAAAAATAAGATCAAGAAAACAAGACTGCGTAGCCACACATTTTTATACAGATGGACACGGCATTATGATTTCTCTGTAATTGGAATTGAGAACGTCTATGGGGAAGATACTTACAGAAAAGTCAAAGAATCATTTTGGATAAAAAAACTTCAAACTCTACATCCAGACGGACTAAACCAGCAGATTGACATTTAATTAACATTTATACACATTATTACTTATCCATATTGTATAACTTTTATACTATTTATTTATTTATTTATTTATTTATTTATTTATTTATTTATTTATTTATTTATTTATTTATTTATTTACCCCCACCCCCCTTTTTAGGTATCTATTAATTTATTTATACTTTTTAGTTTATTTATTTATTTATTTATTTATTTATTTATTTATTTATTATTTATTTATTTATTTATTTATTTATTTATTTATTTATTTATTTATTTATTCATTTATTTATTTATTTATTTATTTATTTATTTATTTATTTATTTATCTACTTTTCCATTCGTATTATTTCGATTGTGATTCCCGCCAATCTATGTTCAAATTATGACGTCGGCTATTGTAACGTTGCAAATAACATAACTTCATCACTATGCAATAAAATTCCGCTGAGGAAGGCCGTGAGGCCGAAACGTTCGGAAAATATATATATATATATATATATATATATATATATATATATATATATATATATATATATATATATATAGTTGTCTAATAAAAATAATTATAACAACACTACTATGTACAAATAATATATATGGAACGCAATATTTCGCTCTACCAAAGAGCTTCATCAGGCGTTGACTGAATCAAAAATTCAAACAATAGAAAATGTTTTTGTTGTTCACTTTATACAAAAAATCTATACTGATGCTGAGATCTAAAATATTTTTGTTGTTCATATTACTGTTGGGTCATAAACATTTTAGTATTCTACCTGTGGATTACGTTCGTTCAATCCATCAGGTTCTAGCGTTTTTAATTGATGTATCCAAAATGTTTCTCGAAGTCTTCTGGTTGATGTATTCCACTTTGGGTTTTGATCAATAATTTGGAATTTTACAGTATCAAAAGAGTGGCCTGTAGTTTTAAGGTGGCGAGTTAGTGGACAATTTCTGTTTTTCGTGAAAAAGGAGCGATGGTTGTTAAGTCGCATATTGAAAGCTGTCTCTGTTTCTCCAACATACTGGATGTTACAAATCCCACAGGTTGCCACAGGTTGTGGGATTTGTAACATCCAGTATGTTGGAGAAACAGAGACAGCTTTCAATATGCGACTTAACAACCATCGCTCCTTTTTCACGAAAAACAGAAATTGTCCACTAACTCGCCACCTTAAAACTACAGGCCACTCTTTTGATACTGTAAAATTCCAAATTATTGATCAAAACCCAAAGTGGAATACATCAACCAGAAGACTTCGAGAAACATTTTGGATACATCAATTAAAAACGCTAGAACCTGATGGATTGAACGAACGTAATCCACAGGTAGAATACTAAAATGTTTATGACCCAACAGTAATATGAACAACAAAAATATTTTAGATCTCAGCATCAGTATAGATTTTTTGTATAAAGTGAACAACAAAAACATTTTCTATTGTTTGAATTTTTGATTCAGTCAACGCCTGATGAAGCTCTTTGGTAGAGCGAAATATTGCGTTCCATATATATTATTTGTACATAGTAGTGTTGTTATAATTATTTTTATTAGACAACTATATTATTTTTATTTGTAATTGTATCAGTCTGCATCTGACTGATCCAGCACTTATTAAACGAGATTGTTGTTGCTATTTATAGATTACTTATATATATATATATATATATATATATATATATATATATATATATTGATTTAAATGCTCTTGAGTAATACTTATTCACACTAAATATAAAAGTTTAAATTTCAGAAAAAGTGTATTTAAAGTAACCAAAGACTAAAGGAGCTGATTCTCACGGTATTTGTTTATGCGTATATTGAAGTAAACAAAATACTATTATTGATTTTAAACAATTTAATATGTTAAATGTTTATAACACGACATAGGTTTATATTCATTCAGTCCTATAGTCATTATCTTAATATCTTAATTACCTGCCATGGAATTAGAAAATGATTACAATTCTAAGGTTTTTCTATTCGCAAGGTGTAGATTGCCTTAGCCAGATTTGGTATAACGTTTTGGTTTAGGTTTGTTTGATGTTCAAAACCACTTTTAGCAATTAATCATGGCATATATTTTTATTGGAGAGAAAGACGCGGCGTATCGGGAGAAAACTTCGCCGTTCAGTAGAAAAAGTAGCAATCCTCTTAAGTTAGGATCGACGTCGAGCACATTGCGTTTCGAATGCGTAACCTCAATGTTGACAGACTATTACCTTTAATATTCGGCCACATATGCACCAATTACATTTTTTATTTCTGATTACAACACCTCTAAATATCTCAGTTATTTTGATTTTGAATTGTTTTGGATTTGAACGTCACTGATGAGTCTTGATAAGACCAAACGCGCAACTGGCGTTGTAGATTTTATGACCTTGGCATCTTTGATGACATTTTATTACTGAAATATTTGGCTATATAGAAATGTATAATGTTCTGAGTAATGTGTTTTTTAATTTGTTAACAGAGTAAAGAATGTTTCACGTTACTTCTTATTTAATCAAACCATCTCAATTTATGTTACATTATATACTTATTAGTGCGAAAGCTGTTTCAAAGATTTCTTTAATAATGACACGATTAACCCTTTCAGTGCCATATTCAAATTTTTAACGTTTGTAACGTCACCGTATAAAATATCATGTATGACGTTTCTACGCCAAATTTACTAAGACATACGACATCGTGATAACTTGTAATGTTGTGTGATGTTATTACTATAAACCGATGTTGTGTTAGCATATACTACATTTTTTACAGCCATTGTTATCTATTTGATAATAAATATTTAATCTTACCGATATTAGACATGTAGGATATATCAGAAACATAGAGCACTGCTTGGTGTATCTAATTTGTATAAAAAAGATTTTAAAAAATCGGCTTAAAATGATGTTTTTATTTTTTTAGTCTATTGAACGTTTTCAAAACTTTATATTCTTTAAAATTGTATTTCCGGTTTTCCAATTACTCACACTAACGTATACGTTCTAAAGTTGGCTAAACAAAATCAAACATATTTACAGTTACATTATAATTTATTTTAACTACTCTTCACTATTGACGTGAAACTGTCTGTAACATCTTCCAATACATAGCCCTACACCACAAATTGGACACCATGTTCTAATTCTTGTTTTCCTGAAGCCACCATTTCTGTCAGAACAAACGACACACTTTCTTCTTCTACCATCTGGAATTATATCTAAAAAATGTTGATGCATGGGATGTCTCAGATGCAACCTAGTCGTTGATTTTCTGCCTTTCCGTGAGTTGCCATCTCTGTAGTTTCCAATCAATCCGTTTACAATGCTCTGTTGAAACTTTACGTGGTTCATTTTTTTCTGGACAAGAAAGCAGTTCTTGTAGCAGATATATGCATTGACTGAAATAAAATTTTAATACTGCAAGAAGTGCTGGATTCGAACAGTGACGTCAAACATGTAATTCTATTTACACAAAAAAATTGCATATAAGTCCACGTTTGTTTTTATGAATTTTATGATACTGCATGCAAGTAAAATTAAAAACAGCAATGATTTTTTCTTGAAAACTACCAATACTTATTACAAAATGAAAAAAAAAACTAAAACTTTCGGTCGCGTATACCCGTTGTGAAATTAAATCGAGTTCGCCTACTGTGCTTGCTGCATGAATCGAAATGTGAATGCACTATTATTTATTTCTAAGTTATCTGAGGTTAAATCAGGAAAAATCTGCTATAACATTAATAACTGCATTCAATTATATTTACATTATTACGGTAACCAAAGAATGGTTAAAATGTACATTTGAATTCAGTAGAAATGTTTACCTGATGCTGTAGTTATTAAGTTGAACAGAATTTTTCGCCACAGTTTCATACCCTTAAACTGAGGTTCAAATTTTAATAGCAACTGATCCCCGAGATCTACGCCTCCCATGGTCTCGTTGTATTTGTGCACAACACTTGGTTTTGTCATAGCCATACCTCTGCTGTTAATTTTTGTCACAGTTCTAATGTGAAAAGAACAAACAGAATTCTAGTAGGGAAACATTATGGGAGTCATTTTGTTACACACATTTAATTCTTGTAATATCAGGCAATCGATTGGTAAAAATGACCGATAGACGATTTGAAAAACATTTTTTCAAACAATCACGCAATCAATCAATCTGAAATGGTTTCAGAAACAAGATGGCTTGATTATCTTTCGAGCACAAATCAGTCAAGGCACTTGAGCTTACATTCACTGCAAAACATTTATTTAAATCATTGTAGTAGATGTATGCCTTTTAACAAAAGAGTTATCAACAGCAATTAAACACGCGTCAGTAATGCTGATTTAAGCGAGACAAGTTTAAGTCAGCCCATGAGATTTATTCCTTTGAAAGGGTGATAAGTGCGACTGGAATGTATTAAATGTATTCTGATGAAAACTTGTTGGATTTAAAAAAATAAGCTTACCGCGCGTTTTCACTTGTAGTTAAAAACGTGACTTGTCTTCGGTCTGAATATAATATAGCAAGCAGGTGACCTTGCGACTTTGCTACCACACTTCCCCTTGGTAGATGTGTTGTTCTGAAGCTGCGTGGTAGGCCTTTTCTTTTTACAATAACAGTACCCGTCGCCAATGTTCCTCTATTCCATAAGTCATGGAACAGTTTTGGTGATGTAAACCAATTATCCATGGTAACATGATGATTTTTTCCGAAATGAGGACGAACCAAATCCATTACTACTTTATAACTGTGAATGAAAAGTAACAATTATGTCTAGTGTTGTATATGCAACGACATGTACACTACAGGCCATCAAAGTTTACACTAATACAGAAAAAAACATTTGATTTCAATTATTTTGTTTGAACGGTGTTAAATGCAAGTTTTCAGCTATATCAATATGGCGTCCAGTTTTTTATTTTGAGAGGAAGCTGGAGTATGCAGAGAAAACCCCAACGTTAAGTAGGAAAACTGGCAATACATGTCAATTAAGATTTGAGTCGAGCGCACTTGATCGCAGTGAGACTCGAATCCGCAACCTCATTGTTGACAGACCTCGTGATCAATAGATGAACTATCTTAACCATTCGTCCACCTAGACCATCATTTGTTTATGAGAGAGGTATCTTTTTGGCCAAATACAGCGAAAAATATTCACGGGAAAACACATGCTTAAGTAAATCAACGCAACGAACCTCAAACTCACAATTTTTAAAACTTGACTGCAGCATCATTGTAATATATTGTGAGACAGAAAAAGCTTACCCTTGACCGTGAGTACTTCTTTCGGTGTTTCTTTTTCCTTTGTACACCAGTACCTGATGTGTATAGCCTGTTTTAGATTCACCTAACACCCACAACTTTGCCCCCCATCGGTGAGCTTTCTTGTTGGAAATATATTGTTTCAGTGGATGTCGTCCTTTAAATCCCACTATTCTCTCATCAACAACAATATTCTGTGAAAGCCTATTAATAAATTATAAACTATGCAATCATTATTTTTTAACTGAGTTATAAACATGATATAGACATATACTTTTCATTGAGAATTTATATTTTAAGCTGTTGTTTGCATCATAAAAATGACAGCCGACAAGTTGTTAACATTACTCATAAGCGTAGCAAGCTGTACGGCCGGTACGGTTCCGACCGCTTTTACCACTTTAAGTTGCTGGTACGGAAAACCGCACCAGTTTTTTTGTAAATTGAAATAAAAAATAATAGAATTTCATTGCATATACTCTTTCATTTGTGAAACGTTCAACATAAATCTACTTTTAAAAAAATAACTGTCAACATAAAACAGCAACCATTATGATCTTGAGTGCAATTTGGTAAGTGGCAAATAATAGCACATAGAAAACCCTTATCTATATTAAATAGGCGTAGCAAGCGGTACGGCCGGTACGGTTCCGACCGTATCACTATTTTTCTGGGTTCTACGCCCATGTTACTAATTATAATTATGAACTTTGCTAGTTGCATGGAATCACCTCACGGAAATGTTACATTTTTCTAGACTAAATATCAGTAAACTGAATTCAACACCTCACCTATAGTTTTTTTCAAAAACATCGTTGAAAAAATCTACTATTGGTGATATTTTATGCAGTGGATCATATCCAGGCCTTAAGATAGACTGGAATCTGTTCCTTGGGATGATATCTCTGATGTTTGGTGTTTCTGAAAGCCCGGAAGTTTCCCAGTAGGATTCAATAGTTGGTTTTCTTACGATTCCCATTTCTAGAACAATTCCTAGAAATGCTCTCATCTCTGTAAGTGTTACGGGTCTCCAATTAGATGATCTGTTAAAAATACCTGTTGGGACTTCATTTTCCATACACTGGATTGCATACCTGTTAATTCGAACGTATTTTATTGTTGGAGACAATGTGGCCCTAATAAAGTTATCATTATAATTAAGATTACTAAAAAAACACTGACGTTAATTGCGATTTTATGGTCGTAAATTTAGTACGCTGTTGTCGTCAAAACAAATATATTAAAGAATTAAAGTCGGCATCTATAGTTTCAAATACAAAGCAAGATATATTTGATTCGTCCAAATTTGAATACGTCAAGGCTTTTTTTCTAGAATTTAACCAAAGATTTACATTATCAATAAGTATAACAATGACTTCACGAAGACGGACATATTTGTCAGAAAAGTAAAATTCGGTACACATTCATAAAGGGGTGTTAAACAGAAAGTACACCTGTAACCCAAACAAGTAGAGTTTAATGTTTAAAGTTAAACAATTAGGCTTGCATGAAGAAAAACATGTGATATAGATCTTGATATATACTTTATTTATGTTCTCTGAAATTGAGCCAATACCTCAACCAACAGTGCAAAGTAGGTAATATATACCTGTTTGTTTCATCTACCAGTCGATCCACTAAATCATCATCTTCTGTTACTAAAAATCTATTGAAATAATCAATAGGCAAAAAATCGGCCTCAAATCCTACTGGACCCGATTCTTCCACAAAGCTTTCTACGGATTGTAGAATAAATGTTTCAGTATCAATTACGGAAAACCACGGATTAAATTGTCTGGGAAGGTTCCCAGGTTCTTCATCCATTTTAACGGAAAAATTATAAAAAAAAGATTTTTAAAAGATGCAGTTCAACTTTTTTTCTCTTTCTGACGTCAGACAAACTTTGATGACGTCATGATATTTAATATGACGTCATGATATTTAGAACAAAATAGTTACAAACGTCCGAAATTACATAAAGACCATTTAAGGCTTCAAGACTGAAACCAGAACAAAGTAAACAAATTATGTTTTTAGTGTAAATACAGTTTGACGCATATAATTAATTAAACGACATTTTTGTCGCTTTGGCATTCAACGCTCAAACGACAAAAACGTCGCTTGGCATTCAACCGCTAAACGACAAATATGTCGCTGTGGCACTGAAAGGGTTAAAGAAAACAGTTGTACTATTGGTTTCATATAAATTTGATACAAATCATTCACTAAAATGATCACCCCTTCTCTTCCTGAAATATTATTCACGATATATTTTATATCAACAAATAACAATTTTTAAAAAAGATCTAATTTAAATACTTACAAGACCTCACTAAGTTTTACTAGAACACTGGAAACTTTATTTGTCAAAATAGCTTAACGACGCCATACTTCATATGGTAAACTCAAATTTATTTACTTTACTATATTTTAGACGCTACACTCTTAAAATGTATCTTTTATATATATACGTCAAATAATTACAAAAGTTTTTTCAATTCAGGTGAAAGTTATTGGACGAGGGTACGAATGTGGGATAAGGATCATCTTTAGAACAATATTGTAATATATCTCTAATCTTATTTTTTATATTAATTGTAACCGATCAATTAATTTTGGTAACTAAGCCAGTGCTATTTTTATTGCTAGTTTGATCAGTTGTGAAAAAAAATCGTGTACAAATAGTAGAAAAAAACGGGATAAGTTTCGAACCTAAATGATTTTTTTCTTGTTTTAGATGGACAATCTCTTTTTAAAAATTGAATTTCGGACCTTATTTGCCATTGTTGACTTACCAGCATGGAATGCTCGCCCGCACAAAATATTTAAAGGTAGTATGCAGTGATTTGAAGAGAAAAACATGGCTACCTAATTTAAAAACAGGTAAATGAAATGATTTAAATTCACACCTGAGTGGTAAAGAAAAAAGTGTTGAAAATTATTCAGTATAATGTATAAAAAGAGATATTTATCTATTGTAAAATGTAATATAATTTAAATACTTACAAGACCTCACTAAGTTTTACTAAAACACTGGAAACTTTATTTGTCAAAATAGCTTAACGACGCCATACTTCATATGGTAAACTCAACTTTATTGACTTTACTATATTTTAGTCGCTACACTCTTAAAATGTATCTTTTATATATATACGTCAAATAATTACAAAAGTTTTTTCAATTCAGGTGAAAGTTATTGGACGAGGGTACGAATGTGGGATAAGGATCATCTTTAGAACAATATTGTAATATATCTCTAATCTTATTTTTTATATTAATTGTAACCGATCAATTAATTTTGGTAACTAAGCCAGTGTTATTTTTATTGCTAGTTTGATCAGTTGTGAAAAAAATCGTGTACAAATAGTAGAAAAAAACGGGATAAGTTTCGAACCTAAATGATTTTTTTCTTGTTTTAGATGGACAACCTCTTTTTAAAAATTGAATTTCGGACCTTATTTGCCATTGTTGACTTACCAGCATGGAATGCTCGCCCGCACAAAATATTTAAAGGTAGTATGCAGTGATTTGAAGGGAAAAACATGGCTACCTAATTGAAAAACAGGTAAATGAAATGATTTAAATTCACACCTGAGTGGTAAAGAAAAAAGTGTTGAAAATTATTCAGTATAATGTATAAAAAGAGATATTTATCTATTGTAAAATGTAATATAATTTAAATACTTACAAGACCTCACTAAGTTTTACTAAAACACTGGAAACTTTATTTGTCAAAATAGCTTAACGACGCCATACTTCATATGGTAAACTCAACTTTATTGACTTTACTATATTTTAGTCGCTACACTCTTTAAATGTATCTTTTATATATATACGTCAAATAATTACAAAAGTTTTTTCAATTCAGGTGAAAGTTATTGGACGAGGGTACGAATGTGGGATAAGGATCATCTTTAGAACAATATTGTAATATATCTCTAATCTTATTTTTTATATTAATTGTAACCGATCAATTAATTTTGGTAACTAAGCCAGTGTTATTTTTATTGCTAGTTTGATCAGTTGTGAAAAAAAATCGTGTACAAATAGTAGAAAAAAACGGGATAAGTTTCGAACCTAAATGATTTTTTTCTTGTTTTAGATGGACAACCTCTTTTTAAAAATTGAATTTCCGGACCTTATTTGCCATTGTTGACTTACCAGCATGGAATGCTCGCCCGCACAAACTATTTAAAGGTAGTATGCAGTGATTTGAAGAGAAAAACATGGCTACCTAATTTAAAAACAGGTAAATGAAATGATTTAAATTCACACCTGAGTGGTAAAGAAAAAAGTGTTGAAAATTATTCAGTATAATGTATAAAAAGAGATATTTATCTATTGTAAAATGTAATCCTTTATTAAAACAATAGAACAATGAAAGTACAATGTAAATTAACGAACGCTAAACAAGAAACGTCAAATATATGACAGTGACAAAAATATCTATTCATTGAGAACATTTTTAACACTTACATACTTCATCATGTTGCAGATTATTGATTGGTAGAATGTTTGCCCTAATTCCAGGGAGCAGCTGTTTAAAAATATTAAGTAAGAGAACAATGTTACAAGCAATCTATCAACACTAAAAGGGGGAAAGACGTTGGAAACAAAATTTAGACTGCCATTTGAATAGTATGTGGTGAGTAATGGCAGAAATTTAGCTTTTTGTAGCGGCTTTAATTTGTAAAGTACTTAAAAGGATTAAGAATTGGAGGATACTTATCTTTTCTTGGTAAATGCAAATGCAAATAACAAGAATTTTTATTTATAAAAAATAATGCAGGCAAATAAACTGCAACAAACAAATATGCAATGTTTGTTGGACAAATATGCAATGTTTGTTGGAATTAGGAGAAATGTGAGATTAACAAAACAAACTACGGCATTCACAATCTTCTAATGATTCCCAACAAAACCAGCAAATATTAGATGTCACAGTCAATAATGGAATATGCATCACATTAAGAGTATACATTATAAACATTAAACATATAAGAGCTCATGGTCATTGGTACAACATATATAATGTGCCAGAAATCTTTTAGAATGAACCATCAACATCATTTAGCTGACAAAAAAGTATCAATATTCTAGCAGCTCCATCGTTCTGATATACTTTTCACAACTTACACGATATGCTACTATGCTACATCCTCCAATGGTTTTCCAATTTTCCAGACCACACGCTGCTTTTTGCTACTAAGATACTCAAACAAGGAGTTTTTGTACCTAAGTTGATGTTATCCCTTTAAAGGTTATATAATCGTCACCATGACCTCATTTAATGAGAATGATAAATCGATTTCTCAATACCATCCGACATTTTAAAGAGTCATAAGAAGTCTTTACTATTCCTCGATTTCACTGTTTACCAGACATGACAATGAATAACTCTAAGGTTGTCTGATAGGAGGCATACCCTCCTTATTTGTCCTGAGCACCAAAAGTTTGTTTGTACATACATTTTTGTTATTTGAGAATCGCTCACTTACACAGAGCATAAAGTTTTTACAGAGATTTGATTATTTCATCCTTAGATAGTCGTTGCATACGCTGTTGACGACCACAGTTTAAAGATTTTATAGCGCTTTTATGTAGTGCTTGTAGAGTGGGGGAGTACGAACACCGATATCTATACATTTTTGAGAAGTTTGACAACACATTCCATGGTGAGAGTAACATTTGTACTAGCTAGATTGATAGTGCTAATTTGTATGTTAAAAATGATATTGATGAAAATGGAATAATGTCATAAATTCTTATATTAAAAAAGATAAAGACATTATTAAATAGAGTGATACCTTTGCGTACAGCAAAACATTTAACAAATTATGAAATTATATGTTAATAAACTGGGCCATGTTGCTAGCTATGAAAAAGGGTTACAATTAATAGGTAAAAAATTAATTGGTCAATCTCAACATGCGAACCCCTTGAGTAAGCCAGCTACATGGAATCGCGTATCATCTTGTAATGTTGCCATTGTATTTAACTTCTTAACAGACGAGCGAAAGGTTAAGATATTTGAAATATTATTTCACACAATATGTGAAAATTTGGTGGTATATTGAATTATTTGTTTTGTTTTCATTTCAGAATCCACCTACTTATGACTGTCTTCCAAAAATTTTTTTGTCAAAGAGTTTAAGGTTGTATGATGCTGCAGCCGGATGCAGTTTTAAAATGCAATACCTGAGGTTGGTGTTAGTTTTTATGTTTGATGCTGTAGCTGTGAGTTTTTACCCCAGGTTACAACTGTAGAATATAAACAAATTTTTGAATAAACAATAATAATTTATTTTTCGTTATTTTCGCCGTGAACAAAATATTTTTTAAGACGATGATAACACAATAATATTTACAGGAGGCGGCCTAGATGACGTAATCGCTAGCATGCTTATCTATGTAGCCGGAATAGTGTGATTAATCCACAATATATTGAAAGATATTAAAATTGTATTTTTCTGCCATGCAAATCAAATTTAGCAGGAAAACAGTGTGTAGGAGTATACTGTCATGTCATACTCTGGACATTGCGCAAGTTTATTGTAGTTCGCTCTTTTAGTATAAACCAAATTAATAAAAGATAAAAGTGTAAAAATACATTAGCCTTCTTACTTCTTTGATGGAAGCAAATACAAGCCCAGTTGTTGTTAACCAGTAAACCAGTAATCTATTATTTCGAAATACCCGTTAATATCATGTCTTTTTGTCATTACTTCTCGAAAAATCACAGAAACGCCAAATACTTGCCTTACACTAAGAAGTTTAGATTACACATACGTTTTAAGTCTTGTATAATATGTTACCGTAGTAATCGTATCATTGTCTAATTATCGATGCAACAATTTAATTTTCACTAATTTAATCCAACCTGGGTAGTTTTTCCTATCCTTGGATTTTACTTTTTTATTGTCATGACAACTCGCCGAGTGTCTAATTTGAGGCATGCACTGCTTGCTCATTTAGAGCACCTGATGGTACCCATGGGTTTTTCTGTTTGAGTAGTGAAGGTGTTTGGTTTGCGTTGTATATGTTTGTCTATATCTGGATTTGTAATTGTCCCTGGAATTTCGGCTCTTGCTGTTTGTTTTTTCCGTGCTATTTTTAAATAGCTATTTTAAGGGTTCTTGAAATTTGTCACTGTTCATATTTGTAATTATATGGTCATTATACACTGTAAAATACTTTAGTCACGAAACAGAGTCGAACGACCCAAAAATCTGCAATTAAACCAGCGCAACCTATTTGGTATTGGAATGAGGCTTGTGGCTACTAAAGCTAAGTATGACTATTTATATGTATTATATAAGGACAAAATATATATAGTATCGACCAAAATTTATTTATAACTTTAATAATTTTCCACATACTTTTCGTACGTTGCTATGTCAGTGATTGCTGTTACAAGGAGGAATCCTTAAGTAGTAATTTAGTAGTAGCAGAAATAAGACAAGAATCCACCATGCATGATTTTCCAAAATAACACTTAACTTGGTTTTGGTGAGAAGATTTAGCAAATTGTCAACTAACAATTTGATAAACATTGCTTAAGGACCTCATTAACTCTATTTTAGCGAGTTACACCTATTGTGAATTTGTGGTTTAATATCAAACCATGTGCAAAATTTTCTGAAGTAAGAAACATGGATCAGCACAAAATAGGGAACCTTTGTGAAGAAAATACTAAACTTTTATCCTGCCACCCATTAGTCTTGTACTGTCAGTGGTGTTCATGTTTTGGCTCCTTGAAAAGGACGCCTTATATATCAACCGTGCAATGTAATAAACTATTTGGAAAAGGTGTTGCATATGAGACTTAAATTTTTATCAGAAAATTCACAACACAAAATGTTTATTCTGGTTATATTTTCGCTCGATTAACACCAAAAATGGACTCTTTGAACAGAACCAGACTGAAAAAAATGTACCAAGTTACACAAAATCAGGACTTGGAGTTTCAGAAAAAAAAGAGGTAATGAGAAATCTTGTAAAGAAATTGTTCTAGCAAAGTTTAGATTCAATATGCGAAATGGTATCTGAGAAAAAGGATAAAAAGATATTTAATTTCAGATTTAATAACGACTGACAGAAATATAATTTATAATTAATAATAATTATGCCCCACACATATATAAATAGGTGACAATATTGGATTCAAGAGAAATAATAACAGTCAACGTACTGAACTACTTTTACTTTTTACTTAGAAAGAAAGGTGTATTTGATAAAAATATTATAGGATATCACAGCATCATGATGTAAGTGAATTATTTACGTATGAGTTATGAAGTAAGAATGATCAAGTTAAGTATTTTTTTTATAGAATCGCACTATAATGGGTATACAGTATTAAGTGTGGTATGATACGGTATAGAAAAAAGTTCTATAACATGTAGAATGAAGCCACAAATATAATTTGAGGAAGTTTACCCTTCCCGAAATCGGATGTCAGGAAATAAAAAGAAGCGCTCTTGTATGTTTTGATGACATCAATCTTGCCACAGTGAACCCATGGTTAAGTAATTTTTCTGTCAGCAGACATCATGTATCAAAAAATCTAGATAGGAAACAGAGGCTCTTGATTGATGCATAGCAAGCGGATTTTGTACAAATGGTTCCAGGTCATCGTGACATGTAGATTTTGTTGTATCTAGATAAATGTGGCTACGTGTATGTCGTGTAGAACAATTAAAATATTCATCACATTCACAGAGCTAACGACACGACTAGAAAGAATACCCACACCATCATATTGTCTGTGCAAACATACGGTATTCCCGCCTGGTTCTCGAATCCAGTAGTCTTATTTTTTTCTATGGTATGTGTAGGCTAGGTTTGTTTGTCCTATGGTATATGGTATATAGGTAGTCATAACTTCTAGTGTGATTATATTTTTTGGTCGAATCGCTTGTAAAATATGCGGACCATTGCTGTGGTTATTAGTTATTCTTTTGTATGTTTGTGCTACAGTTTGCTGGTTTCTTGTACTTTGATTTGTGGATTGTCTTTTTTGGTTGTTTCCTCTGTGTTCTATAGTTTGTAATTATCTTTTTCTGCATTATATATTGAAATGATGTTCGGACTGGTCAAAATTCATAATAATTCATAATTCATAACGTTGAACGAACCATTTTTGTGTCTTTAGTCTGATTATGAGATAGATGAATAGTGTGTTGAATATCCGAGTACTCTGGTTTTGGACGCCTGTATTATATGATGACAGTGACTTATCAGAGGAGGGCTAATTTCGTGCTTATTTGTTTGTTGTGTATTTGCGTGCATGTTGCTTGCATTATTCTGCAGTTTTTGTTGTGATCGAGACTGCAATGTTGTACCTATACTTTGTTCCTTTAATAACGCCTCAGTTATTTTTGAATGCCTTCATTGCACTGCTCCATACTATTCTGACTAAAATGTTTGTTGCAGATGCATCTTCATATCTAACTATGTTATCTGGAGATTTCTAAGGCAGCATTGAAGCTGACAATAAAAAAATTTTTTAAAGTGCGCTAACACTCGGAAATAAACAATATCGTCTCTTCGACTTAGTTATTCTGTAATAAGAATAAGTCCCACATCACTTCGTTAAGGATAAATGGTAGTATGCATTATTCAGAAGGTAGGCGCTGGTTAATAGTATACACATATTTGATAAGTTGTCAAAGTGTGGTCATTTCAGAACCAGGTCAAATTTAACATTTTGAAAAAGTACATAAGACCTAATACCAAATATTTATCTGGACTGTTTTATCAACGCATTGAAAACAATTTATACAGTAAGAGTGTTTATACAAGAATATGTCTATCTTAGAATACTGTAGATAATTATTTGGTTTGGTTGTTGGTTTTTTAAATGGAGTTTATTGTCACTTTCAGTCATTTTTCATATATATTATTGAGTCATGGTTTTATTGCGGAAAACATCATGACCTTTTTAAGGTTACTGGCAATTTTTAGTAGATGTTCAACTACTTCAACCACTTCATGACTGTGCGTGCGATAAATATTTTGTGATTATGGCTTATTTGCAACATGATGATTTGAGATTGCTTCGACGTGTGTGAGAGTATACACAGTTTATCTAAAGACAAGATTTAATGTGATCTAGCAACATACAGAATAAAATAATTTTTGTATGAAAATTGTGATGAAAAGGGACTATTTAATGTTATTTCGTATCTCCTTGATTTGAGTTCGCAATACTTAAGCAACATATATTTAATGAGCTTAGAAAGTACACCAGATGTCCAATTGTGTGCCACTGTAGTTAATAGTTTATAACTCGATCTGCATGGATCAACGTGAAAACTTTTTTCGTTCTGAATGTCATACGGTAACAACTTTATATATAAACTGCTTCCAGTTCAACATCACATGCTGAGTCAGGCTCCATTACTTCATAAGCGATTTAAATACTATTCCTGTTGACAGCAGACACTTTATCCTGCACTACAATTCAGAAGGTAGTAACTTAAAGAACTAATTACTCATTTATGATCATTTACTACATCTGTAGAAGTAGGTATTTCAGTATTACTAAATGTGCTAAACTGTACAGCATAGGTACTTTAATATGAATATTGTCGTAAACCACAATTTTAGAAAGTAGTTACTTCTGTGTTATCATTTACTACACCAGTATGTTCATAGTTCTGCGTTTTTCTATTCTCTTTTTTGTAGAAGATACATATTTTTCTGATGTTTCATACAGAAAGTTGACCGGCTTATGATCCATTTCTACGTCTTTAGAAGGTAAAAACCTCGTAGAATCCTGTAGGCTTGATGAAGGTTTGTACTTACTGTTGTCGCATACAACAATCTCGTTAACGTAATTAACTTGATATTATTCGTATATCAAACTTACCTAAATGAAATATATGTGTAAACCAAATGCTTTCTTTTCTATCTAGTAAAATTATTTATCGGAAGTTAATATCAAATTCAAAGTTTACGATGGTGTATGTAGGTTTACCTCTTGCTGATAATGTTTACCCATATATTACGGTGAGTAACTCATCTGTGTGAGATAATATTCAGACACTGCCTACTCGTGCTGGTCCGGAACCCATGAGTGCACCCAATGTATATTTTTTTGTTCAGTTAAGGTAACTTACTTCACGCATTTGTTGTTTGATTTTTTCTATTAATACTTGTTCAATTCTTGTTATAATGGTTTTGTCATTATTTTCGTACATTTTGACTCCATGATCAAACAGTAAAATGCAGTATTTTGAAACAATTGTTACAGACAAAAAAATAAGAAATAAGGTATATTTCTGATTTATGCAGAGTTTGATTGTGTTGATTTCATCTCTTGCTACGTCAATGATCAGAGTTTTTATAAAATCGGTTATCGCCTGGTTAACGCTAATATGTATCAGGTGTTCAATAAATAGATTATCAAGATCAGCTATTAAACATACCTTCAAACTGTCAAGTAAATGCAGAGAAATGTCTTGCAGTTTTCACTATCGCAAGAAATACCTGGGGCCGAATTACAAATTTTGACGATATAACAGATAGTTATAGAACACACTATGATGTATTGTTTACAGAAGTGAACATAAATTCTATCCAATTCAATACGTGAATTATATTACTATACGTAGAAATGTAATACTATGACATTGTTATATGGTATTAACTGTATTACTAAAACGTGAAGGTTATTGCATGAAAAATGTCTTGGATAACAAGTACAAAATTATCTTATTATAGCGTAAAAGCAAAAATTATAATTCTTTGTAATTATGGCACAGGACATTAAACCTACTAACATATTTCAAGCAGTAGGAAGCATGGAATATTACAATCATAAGGAATAACATGTGATTATAAAAATCTGATAATAACATGACTGACCTAGTGGATAATAGTAGTATCATAAAGAAAAACACGACTAGAAGTGACAAACCCAAGCAACCGACTAATAATAATATTATGACTGAGCAAGGGATAGGATACACTTACAACTCAACAAGAAGATAACAGCAGAAATATAAAACCAGTACATTAGGACACAGAGACATACATTTAACATAAAAGACGAAAGCCGTAAACGTACCTAGAACCAGCAGATACAAACAGAGATGTACAAGGATAAGGAAACAGGGGCAAACATATAATATCATAGGATAGCAAACCGTAAAGCGTACATTAAACAGCAGAACAAACTAACACATGTTCAAAACATGATAAAAAAAAAAGTAGCAAACTGTAACAGTTATAACCAGCAGATTATAAACAAATGGAACCAGTAGTAGACGTAAAACATAGAAATTCATGTCAGTTTCGTACATAATATTAATGCAATTTTGTCAATGTATAATGCAATGTCCCCTATCCGGGACGACATGAATACTTTTAATCATCCTTTGACAACTGAAATATCATAAATATCACACTTTATTTTTATCGATGTTTAGTAAGGGGTAAATGTCAATGTTTTCACATATTTGTTGTTTGTGAATCTGGTCAAATAAAACCTAGCTATTAATATTTTAGTATCTTCGTCAGCATCTTTAATAAAAGATATTAAATGAGCCATTCATTAAAGGTATTTTAATATTTTTCGAATATTTTAAATCATACATTATTTGTGATTGTTTGGCATCAAAATAAAAAGGTATTACACGAGAGGTTTATACTAGTTGTCTACATATATAGTGACATATATTTTTTCACACTTATTGTACATATTTTAAACACCCGTCTTACAGTAAACACTATTATTGATTGGCTATTACAATTTGAATTGGCAATTTATTAAAACGAATTGATAAGCTCAGTACATGCATTATTAAGGTTAATTGATGATCCGCTCATTACTGTCCGAATTATTTTGTCATGTTTAATTAAAAACGATAATTATTGAAAATTTCTTTTGATCTGATAAATAATATATATGTTGTCGAGTTTCGTTTCTTTAAGACGTTCTGTTTTTAAGTTGACTTGTATTTGTACGGTCCCTCAAGCTTCGACTTATCGAGGTTTGACTCTAATTCCCAGAAACACCTGCCGAGTGGTTAATCTAGAGGATTATCTACAATTAATCTCGAATGACGACACAGAAGCTGTGGGTTATGGCTTTAGAGGGGGCAGGGTGTACTAGACTGCATCCTTAATTGGCTTTTTTTTCTTGTGATTGCCTGGGAATTGCAGCTCTTATTCAAATATCATAAATATCTCAAATAATTTTCTGTCGATGCATCTGTATGTTAAAGTCCGTCAATTAAAATATTGAAAAAAAGTGTTTGTGATCGCAGTTTAGTATTTACTGCTCAACAAATTCCAACTTGCTCATGTAAAGCGCATTTCCTTCACAATAACAGTGTTACTTTCTCCCATAAGATAATTGAAAGATTATTGTGAACAAATTTTTTTGCGGAAGTATCTGTCGTTTTTGTCGTCATTGGTCGTATTTTTCGCCTGTTATTTCTCTTTTTTTTACCGCTTTTTAGTTGAAAGGTGTCAAACGTGAATTTTTTACATTAACCTTTATCTCATTTTGTTTTCAGTTAATTGATTTTCCGCTATTATAAAGGCATACATGGATAAATTTTCGTATAACTACGTTAGCTTTTGCAAATTAAGAAGTCACAAGTGCTATTTTTGTCCCTGCTTCTGTAGGTTGCAAATATGTTTATTGTAATAATGTTTGTTTTCCTACCATTATGTTACTAATTCAATTGGCATTTATTTAAGCCGTTTTCGCGATTAAACAAGATATTATGCATTACAAGGCTGTTCTTATTAAAACCTGACAAAACTACAACAATAGAACTTCCCTTTTAAGCCGCCAAGCAAATGAACAGCTATGTTAGTAGATAAACAAGAACCGTACTTACATTACAGTTGAGACACACTCTGATATTCAGCTTTTCTTTTCAAACATTAATGTTTCGAACTGGATATATCTCATATGTTAGACAGCTTCATAATAAAGTCTCTTCAATTAGCTGGTCACGACGTTTACAACATCAAATCCTACTTAACTAAACAACATATATATTTTAGCAGATAACAAGTTGAAAAAGTGAATTGGGCCGTTCTACATTACGGTTAAGATTTAAGCTATTATTATGTCGTTGATATATAAATGTTTTCGAGCTGGTATTATGTAGTCTGTTCGACAACTGAGTAATAAGGCTTCCCCAATAAGTTAGTTGTAGACGCATATAAACTCAAATCCCATTATATTAGTCAACCAACATATATATATAAATATATATATACATATATGTCAGTAATCAAAGCCAATTAAAACAAAATTAAATAATCATTTCGTAAATGGTTGCTTTCATTGGATTCTTCATAACCCTGTTCTGAAGAATACAGTTGAATGAAATGTGTGTACGAAAAATAGCAAAGAAATCTGAACGAACAACAAGAGCCGAAAGTAAAGGGACAATTACAATTCCGGATGTAGACAAGCATATACAACACAACACAAAAAAAGAAAGATATTAACCGAACCCAATAAAAACCATGGGGGCACTCAGGTGTAAAAAATAAAATCTATTGATTTTAATGGTTTACGTCCCAATAAATTACTAACATGAATGTACAAATATAACGTTGTAAAGACAATACGACCTGTACCATGTTTATTCAATAAAAACAAGAATAAAGTTAAATGCTCATAAAATAAATTTTAACAGGAATACTATGTTGAAACCTAATCAAATATTTCAAAAGTAGAGTAATCCCTTAAAAATAAATATAAGACAAGTAAACGAAACTGAAATAATTTAAAAGCAGAACAATGAGCAATATTTAAATAGGATTTTAGTGATGCGGCGTATTTATGCACATGTGATATTGTGAAAGCAAGTACACAAAAAACAATAAGGTGGGAGTATCCCAACAAATCTTTTTATTTGAAAAAAGCAAAAATGTGGTTTTAATCACTTAATTTGTGTGATGTGTAACATTTTGTAAAAACAGAAAGCCATTTCATTATTTTATATCTATTTTTTTTGTTTAACCATTTTAATTAAACTTTCTAAGTTGCATACCTTTGGTTGAAGTTATAATGTGAACGATATGTTGAATGCAACATAACAAATTTATATACAATACAAAAAATAATAATTAAATAAACCTCTTACATCCGAGTTGTTTTGGAATTTGATGTAGATGTTTTGTTGTGTTTTGCTGTGGTCACTTTTTTTATACATAATTGTAGAACTCTTTTATTACATACGTATGACACAAAAATGAAAAATCCCTGTAAAGCGTTTAATAAAGAGGTTACTGTCGAAAACACATTTTTTCCAAGTGAGTCTGGTAAAAAAGAATCAATTATTTGGAATATCCAGGAAATTCCAGTTAGCGTAAATAATTTAATGTAGATGGAATAGTGCAGTTTGTTTGACTCCATAAGTCGTTCCTTTGAATCTTTTGCGATAGTACTTATTCGACATGCCGTCACAACAAAGAAAACAATGTTTGACAAACAAACAAGTAGTATTGGCAATATAAATGTTACAATTAAAGATATCGGGTTATTTACAAAACACATAACGCCACCATATCCAACATCAGAATTTTTTGTAACAATTACCGTCACAGCAACATTTATTGATACAATAAAAAAAGGAGTCCCATATGAATAAAGTGAATAAAACAACAATATTGTGTTTGTTTGGTAATTGTCGTGAAAATTGATCATGTTAGTCATACTTCTAAAAACTCGAAACATATGAAATGAACAAACGTTAAGACAGAAAAAAGTGACAAGCCAAAAATAATGAATTAAGAATCCGATAACGATACATGCATACTCCAGTTCAGTTTGAAACAATCCGAATTGATAGAGTAAATGAGCGCTGATCATTGATACTATTAAAGACATGTTGTTCTTACCTGGTAATGTCCGCAAACATGGAAATAACAAATACGCCAAAAATGTAACTAGTAAACAAAAAAGTGATATACAAGTTGAAACCCTTAATAAAATACCTAACGTGTATTGAAATATACTTTGTTTTTTGTCTATAAATGCGAACAGTGATTTGTAATGATCAGCGCATATTTGTACCTTATTTGTAGGTGTAATTGTATATTGTAAATTACTTAATTTGATTTCTTTTGAAATTATATTTAGTTCCAAAGTCTCATTATCAATCCAAACTTCATTCTTTTTAAGTTCGACCTGCTTACACACCAACAATTCATTAACATGAGAATATATTTCTGCATTATTAAAAGCGACGTCTCCCTCAATAAAGCAGTTGTTGTTAAGCATGGATTTGAATACCCTTGAGGGTAGTAGAAAAGCATTAGCATTTTGTTTTAATGCGAACTGAAATAATTCTCCTGAATACCATATACTAACGTTGAGTCTGGTTAGTAATAGAAGCTGTTCCTCAAGTCCTGTCCTGTTGACATTAATAAAACATGATAGCTTTTGATATACTAGAACCGAAATGTCTTTTTCTCCTAATGGAACAGAACTATGACATTTCCCATTTGCAAAATAAATAGATTCCTCAAAACGCAACATATTACACAAAAAAGTATTGTCTCGAATAAAGTCACGCATTTGCATCTCTGTGCTATTTAGAAATGACTGCATGTCGTCTATATTAAACGATGTATATCCATTTAATTCCAGTGATAAGACATATCCTATACCCTGAGTAGTTTCAAGTAAAGGTAAACATACATCATTAACGAGAATTCGTCCAGGATAACATTGTACATCTAGACATCTATCCTACAAGAAAGCAACTGAAATTGGTATTAAATTAACAATTAATGATAAGAATCATAACTAGTTTACAAAATCATTAGCCAAATAAATTTTTAAAGAATCTCTTATTAAACATATTTGGGTCATTTTTGAGTATATATAATTTGCTTCTTTTCCCTTTAATTTAATCTTAAGGTTTGTGTTTGGTTTTTCTTCTCTTTGTAAATACTTACTTCTGCCTTACTAAATATTTGGGTTGGTTCACAGTTTCCGTCTGGTTTAGGTTTTTCTGTTGGTCGCTGTAGATTACCAACAAAAAACAACATCTGTAAGGTAGGAAGAGTTATCCGTTCGTTGATATCAAATTCACAATTCTCAGGACAGCTTTTGTTTACCCAACTTGTGACATGTTCATTGCAGCGTTTGCAAAATATATTTTTAAAAGGAGCATGGTTCTGAATTGCAGGCATGGTATTGCAGTTTTCAAAAGTATCGTTGTCAAACGTGTTTAAGAAAGTTTCGTTACAAGTTGTTATGGATATATTAACTTTGTTTTCAGGATTACACATTTCACAAAAAACATTTACTTCATCACTCGGCATGGTGAAATGTTCGCATGCCCAATTTATATATGGATCGTAGCTAATCCACATACCAGTCATATTGCATTTATTATATGATTTTGTTTCGCATCGTAAGACGTCAATCGTGTTCTTTGGATCATAATATACGAAACAATTATTCTCTTTTGCAAATTGGATGAACCTTTGCAATGAAGAATGATAGAATATGACCATGTAGACATTACAAGATATATGTATATCCCATAATTTTACTACAATTTCTTCATTGTGTTTCGTTTTTTTCTCCTTTTCACAATAAGCACAAAACAAGTTCCTAAAATTAATTGCATAGTTGTCTTTCGAAGTTGTTAATGACGCTGGAAGGTTATAAAAAATGCCATCTTTTGCATTATTGTAGCACAACTCATTCAATGTTTTGTTATTAGAAAAATTGCATTCTATAATTACACGATACGACAAGCTGAATGCGGAATATTTAGAGTCAAGACACGCAGTCATTCGTCTATAAAGGTTGGAATTGTCAACACAACATCTTGATTCTGTAAGAGGAGGTTTGTAAATACCACAAAAGTCGTCACAATCACATTTATCAAGACGTGTAAAAGTTGAATAATTTTGACAAAAATGTGCATATCCCTTGAATGCAAAATATCGTTTGTAAATGTCCAACATTCTATCATGTAACATTTCTGTAGTTATTCCAATTTTTGCATCAGAAGTGCATGATGCACAATTTTTTTTATCTTTTTTATTCGATATCTTGAAAAAACGTTGCAAGGAAAACTCTCTACCAGCAATGCTCTTAATAATGTGATCTAGTCGAAACTGTTTTATTTTAATATTAAAATGGAACCTATTATCGTAAGTTATGTCTTCTTTGATATCAACCACCGTATCAAGAAGATCAACATAATAGTTATTGTTTATGGCAAGATTGTTTGTATTGCACAAATAACAATAAATGTTTTTAAATTCGCCAGTTACACTACTTTGCTTTGATTCTAAGCAAGCCGTTTCGAGTTCTCCATTATATAGATCCCACAACCCAGTAGCGTTGCAGCTAGAGATTAAATTTCTATTAGATGTTGGAGGATTGCAAATATAACAAAATATATTTTTGAAGAAGAAGTATTGTTTATCATATGTTCTACAAGCAGCATCTATGTCCGGATCGTAGTGTTGCCAGGTTCCAGAAATGTTGCATGTGTGAATAATTCCCACCTCATAGTTGCATTTTCTAGAATTAGTTTTGATTCCTTTCGCATCCTTATAAGCTATGCCACAGCCCATGTTTTGTGTTTTTTCCAATATTTCAGCATATGATGATAAATAGTTCAAATGCGAGTAATTACCCATAACACCACAATAAATGGTTAAACCCCAGGAGATTGCATCAGATGCATTTTCGTTATTACATTTAAGACATTCTAAGTTTCTGTAAACCAAACCAGTTTTCTTGGACGTGACTGGTACATTTTGCATTTGAATAATCTGTTCGTTGCTGATATTGCACAGTTTTTTCTCCTCAATATTACTATTTAACGGACAGTTATGTATCATTAGTATAGGGTCAGGTGGTCGATAATTTTCCAAGAGAGGGCCATCAAGTATACTGCTTTGAACACACGCTAAGCCTAATGAGTAATACATGTCCGGACAACAGTTTCCACGACGTATACAGGATATTTCACAACTACATGCTGAGCAAATTCTGTTTAGGCTTGAATATATTCGTTTGTCTTTAAATAAGTTGAGGTTATTGTGTTTGCAGGACAGTTGTCCACAAGCTGCACTGTAATCTTGAAGAATATATGATACATTGATCATAACAGAGAGTTGTGGAAGAAGATAAATCAGAAATATATATTGTAAGTTGATTCTTCCAACTGGATAATTATACCAATACATCTACAAAAATAAAGTTATAGCATAAAAAATAAGAAATATACATAATTCCTGTTCATCTATATTATAATGTTATTGACACATTCTTAAATATGCTACTTGCTAAAAGAGGAAGGTTGAAATAATTTGTAAATCTGTTGACATCAACTGACTATTTAATTTCGAGTTTTATTAACAATATACCACATGTCTTTGCAAACTTCTCACATTGCATAACGTTTGCACAAAATCTGAATTAACACTTATAAAACACATGATACATGCATTAAAAGACCACAAACTGTATAGTCTAACAAAGCAAGTTTCGCAGCTGTTGGTTTTTGTATTGTATGTGTGTAGTTCATTATTTTTTTTGGCGATATTTTTTTCCATGTCCTTTGTTAGGGTAAAACAATAAAGGGAAAAGGATTTTGAGCCCTTTTAACTTTTAACAACCCTGCCACATAATGTTTAATGACACTATACAAAGTCCGTAGGATATGCTCTCCTATTTATTTTTTCTATCAATTGCTTTTCATCTGGTTAAATTCTGTCTCGTAGATATTAGTTGAATTGTAAAATGTTTGATTGGTTTATCTTGTCTTTATATAACTTATAACTCATGTGATTTCTCCTGACATCTTTTCACAAATCAATAGGAAAATGATTTTGTCTACATTGTCGTCATAACAATAAGTGTCAGTAATACTTCCTCTATCAATGCAGGGTAAAATTTTGTCAATGATTCTCTATAAGACACAATTATTTCTTGACTAAATTCCCCGTCCCTACTCAATACTCCATATTTTTCCTGTGGTAGTTTAAATTTTGTTTCTGTTGGTCTATCATAAACTTACGCGCGTCTTAAAAATAGCTGAAATATTTCTCGATGGGTGGTAAACAAGCATTTAATAAACCAAACATTTTTGCGTATTTAGTTTTCGACTGAGTTTGTATTTTGGTGAAGCATGAGTCTTAATACATGTAGTAACCTTTCAGACCATTAGCTATCAAAATTAATATTGTTTTTAATTTGTATTATGCTCAATTTCATGATTCAATCCTGCTTTTGCGAACAATTTTGCCCGTGGAAATGCCAGTTTGTTTGATTTGACAAATTTATATTGATCGCTTAGTACTATAGTGATAATCAATAAAGCTATATTCATAGGACAAATGCAACAAAACAACCACATTACTCATAAAACATCACGCCTGATACATGAAAGATACAAACAATACTATATTACATATTAAAATTACTGCTTAAATCTTTGAGATTCAATTAAAAACCATATTGCACATATCAATAACTCCTAAAGCCTAAAATGTATGCAACACATTTACAATGTCCCGAAGACCTAAAAGATAAAAAATTCAAAATAATATCACATGAATAAAATCACGCCTGGGACTTACAATATGCAATTAAAAGCCATTCAATTAAAATTAATCGTATACCTTGGAAATGCAACCAAAAGCCATAATAAATTATATACAATAAATTCCGAGACCTTTGACCGGCAATACCAAATAAGTTACGAATAAAGAATAACTTCTGAGATATGAGAGGCGTAGATAAAAAACATACAATAAATTAAAATCTCTCCGAAGTCCTTAAAGGAAATCTGTTTTGATAAAGGTATTTTTACGTATTTCATTATTTTGCTTGATTAAATAACATTCCGATGGTACTTGAAACTTGTACAAGTAAATTATGACTTGTTTATGAAAGGTTATTATTCAGATTACTATAATACAGAGGGTTTTTATTGAAATTGTGTAACTCTTGGAGACCGAAGAATTGGCCGACGCGATATTTATCAATAATAAAATCAAACTGCTGTCTTTTTTAAAAAAATTCAAACATGATATACAGGTCGTTTACAATATTCAAGAATGCCGCACTCCCAAATAGCTTGCAACGAACCGTAATAAAAAAAATCCCATTTTATTTTGCTGAGTCATATGTAGAGTTTCCAATCCTGGATTTGACTTTTCCCTAGACATGACAGTGAGTAACTCGACCGGTGTCCAATTAGAGGCAGGCACTGCTGCTTACTCGTCTGGAGCCCTTGAGTGCACCCATGGTTTTTATTGGGTTCGGTTTACTCTTTTTCTGTGTTTTATGTTTTTGGTTTTTGTGTTGCATTTGTCTATATCCGGATTTGTAAATGTCCCTTGGCTTTTGGCTCTTGTTGTTCGGTCGGTTTTCTTTGCTATTTTCTTATTGCCTGTTGCCGCCATGATACAATACAACTTTTCATTTTAACATATTTAGATATTTGTTGCAGGCAAAACATTCTAGCAGCTACATTTATTTGTTCGTTCCGTTAGATATCAGGTTTACAATTTACAAACACAATATTGTTTATCATTTTTGCCTGTGTGAAATTCAAATAAACCTTCATAAATCTTTATTCATTTTCATAAATCGATAAACATTCCGTAGTCAGACGACACATCTTCCCAAAATACAACGCATCTTTTGGGGTTCTCTAAGATTTTCATGTATTAAACGTAACTAAAGACAGAACCTAATGTAAATTTAGTGGCACATTTTATGTGGCGGGAC
Organism: Limnoperna fortunei; assembly: GCA_944474755.1. Taxonomy (NCBI): domain Eukaryota; kingdom Metazoa; phylum Mollusca; class Bivalvia; order Mytilida; family Modiolidae; genus Limnoperna; species Limnoperna fortunei. The sequence goes on along the minus strand of OX104121.1, from coordinate 57,613,940 downwards.
ATGTCGAATAATTAAACTAGAACTAAGTTAATACGGATTAATGGTATCGATATAATAAAATTATATTTGCTTATTTTATGCTAATTACATAGTGTAATAATGAAGGCTGTGTTTTATCTTTGTTTTACACTGGAAAGGCCAGTGGTATCGTTATTTCTATCCCTCGAGATCGATTGGGATAAAATAATGCGAAATAAACTATTTGTTGCAATACAGCCTCCGTGATTTATTTCTTAAGCAAAGAGTCGGTTAAATTGTTTTAAATAATTAAATAAGTTTGAAATATTTTATTTAAATGTGAGATTGAAATAAAACAAATTGCATAATAGCTGTTCATGACATTTAAACCAGGAATAAATATAAAACGCGGCGTGTTGAAATTCAGTAGCAATTACTGATGAACATATGTTACTAGATTTACTTTTAGAGAGACTTCCTCTTCTAACAAATCAAGAAATTATCTTTCGTATTATGACCTAACAACCCCCTTTCTTACAAAGAGAGGGCCTATACTATCCGCCACCCGAGGGCGCGCTTGATCAAACGTAATTTTGTAATAATTGATTGATCAAATGTGATGCTGGAATTAAAATATAAAAATGTGTGTTAGTATTTTTAAAAAATTTTATACCATAGCTTGGGTTGTAGACAATACAAATGGATGATTGTTGATTTTAAGTTGTATGATTTTATGAAATTTAATAATTACAACAATAGTAATAAATCTCACTTAGTATGTTTATCGACAGTAAATAAATATTTAATGATATCGAAAACCACGTACATATCAAACGTTGCTTCTATATCAATTTTATTAATTACTAATTGTTACAAGATCTATTGGTTTGGTATTTGAACATTTGTAGTGGTATGTAATGCATTTCATCAAACAAGACAATTTGATTTGCATTAGAATTTGATACTCAGAGATAGTTCGTATATGTATAGTTCTGATTGAGCCTTGACGTCAAATAAATCGACGGTACAGCAAATGAGATCGATCTTAACTTTTCTAAATACATTTTCAAAAAGTATTTATTATGTGAAATGAAGTTTCAGAAGAAAAATGAAGCAGATGACAAACTTTTCACTTGACAAAATGTCAATACAAATAGAAATGTCCAGAATTAATCAATCGCCAGTTGAAATTAATCAATCAATCTTTCAGACATATTAAATCGATAATAGAATATTATTTTATCAGAAAAATGAGGTAAGTTTGGGAAAGAATAATAAACTGCACTTTAAATTGAAAATGTTTACATTATCCGTACTGTACTAGAGATAAAACGTACAAATAATGTGCCCTAGGCTAGTTTGTTTATTTATGCTAAAATATGCGGACTATATATAACGGAAAATATTGTAAACAACATTATTGACTAGAAGCATTATTGGCAAGAAATATTTCATTGTCGCGGTTTGTTAAACCATTTTACAGCATACACCCCCCCCCCCCCACCTAAACAAAAAGAAAAAACCAAAAACAAAAGCAAACAAAAAATAAAAACAAACAAAAAAGCACAAAAAGGAAAGCTAAAACAAACCAGCATCTAAAATATATATATGTATATTACACATGGATTCTCCGAAGCAAAGAACTGTCAATCAATCTAATTGCCGTATATACATTTTAATATTTAGGAAAATATTTTCATAAAGTGATTTATCCCCAAGAAATCCATTACGAGAAAGTCGTTTTAGCGACATCTTGTTTGAAATAATGTGTCTGAAACAATAACAATGTCTATTAATTATGACTTTATTTATACTCAGATAAATTCAAATAAATACTTGATAATATTTGAATAAAATGAAAGCTAAAATAACAAACTATACTATTGGACAATTTTTAAGAATACCAGTAAGATATATTAGATATAAATAGTGTGGTAACTTACTTAGTCTTACCTTAAACAAACACACTATTTTGTTTCCTTTTTACTTGCAAATGTTGCAGTTTGTTATATCATGTAGGTAAATATAAACATAAAATGCCCTCAATACACAAAGATGTTACTGACACTGACAAATGGTTTTACATCATTTTTCTTTGTATGCACAATTATTATAAAGAGCTTTAAGCTCTACGTTTATGTCATGTCAAACTTTAGTGGAAACGTATTAATTCATCTAAATTATTTGAATACACTAGCTAACTTTTATTTAGGCGTAAATAATAATTATGGGAATATTGATTTTTAAGATTAATATCATTTCCTTTAATATTACATAAGTCGTTATATTCCGTTATCCGCGACTCGCTACTCTACCTTTGGGTACATATCAAATTAGCTTTTCCCTAATAATCACATGTAGAGACTTTTTGACTGCATAAGAGATAAAACCTTATTTTTGTAATAATTTTAAAATAACTTATCAAAATGTTATGATTTCCTTTTTTTATAAATTTACGGATGTCGTTCCATATGTAAAAATTATGAACACATATGTGCAAGTATTATGAAATTGGGAATAATTAATAATGTGGCACTTACGAAATTTAAATTTTATTTTTTTACTGAACTGATATAATTCAGGAGTCATACATTGAATGTTAATTTTTCTTTTGATAAATCGTAAAAAATATAAATCATCAGACAATGGGAACAGAAAATTTAATAATCATTTGATGTTTTGGTATAGATATATAAAACTTTAAATTTTTTAACATTCATAATTTCATAAGTAATAATGTCATCTCTAACTCATCTTTATATAGTATAATGTTAGAAAGACATCAGAGCTTAAAATAAATATAGATTGATGCATTGTGTCTTTCACTGTCGATATAACATTGAAATCGGAATTGGTATCAACGCCACTTTTTTATATTTATTCGCGGAGAACGATTATCTAAGAACATCTTTTATTTGCCAATAACTTGTGAGAAAGTCTGAGCGTTAACAAGGTAAGCTTTATATAAAATAGTTATGAGAAAATAGAAAGAAATCCGACTGAACAACAAGAGACGAAAGTCAAGGGACGGTAACAAATCCGGTTTCAGACAAACATATACATAACAAAAAAACAAGACACGCGAAAACAGAAAGACACCGGAACTGCAAACAAGAAATTGCTTGGTTATAGTAGAAACAGTTTTAAAACGTCCTGCAAACGTTTCTGCATAATTTGATACTTGAAATATTAAAAACACATACTGTTCACTGGTAATAGACATTGTATACTGACAGTGCAAAACAATCTCCTGTCGCTTGTTAGAGTAACATGAGTATTTAAAGACAAAAATCTAACTGTCACGATTCCTGTATTAGGAATTTCTTTGTCACCAGCTATTCTCTATCAAGAAAATCTAGACATGATGCACATGCCTTAAATATCTACTGAAAGAAACTCCGTCAAGAGGTGCTACTGGAGAGATGTTGCAAATTATTCAATACATGATAGTTGAAACCGTCTAGCTTTTTTTAATACCAAATGGATCTCGGCATCAATTTCCACGTATGAAACAGACTATATTGTGCGGTGATAGTTCAGGTATGAGCCAGACTATTTTGTGTGGTGAAAGTCCAGGTATAAAACAGACTATTTTGTGTGGTATCCTAGTAATCAACCCCAAATATGCCAAAACGTTAATAATGTAAAGATTGATCATCATGTTTATAGCGGAAAATCGACTTCTAGACTTTTCCTTACTAACCATATCGATAGAAAAGTCTATTATTTTAAAACTAATACATAGTTTGTATGCGTTTATTTCTATTTTAATCATTTTTTTTATTATTGCAGCTCTAATGTTTACTTTACAAGTGTAAAAAACATTTCCTATGCTACATCATATTGACTGCATGTAATTGTATATTATTTTAGCATGTTTAATATTCAAACAAAAGACAAAAATGCAGAGCACTAAGATCATTTAAAGTAATATACAGTTGGTATGCAATTATAAGTACTTAAGACATTAATTCATGTATGATTTTTAGGTTAAGGTTAACACGTCTTACTTTGATAATAATACATGTACACTCGCCTTTAATGTTGTGAAACATGACCTAATAAGAAACTATCCAACCTTTTATAAATACCAAATCGGAGATGTGAATGCTTAGACAAATGGCAGTCAGTCGTTAATATTGAAGGTCTTATAGATAGTCATCTAGTGGTCTGACCCGCTAATTACCACTTTAGGAAGCACAGAGTTGTCGTTACAAGGCGTTGCGCTGCGTTTAAAATATATAATTATTTGCAGAAATGCGTGGCAGTCTTTATAAAACGTTTCTATAATGTATAAAGAAATGCATTAAAGTTGCATGTAATGTGAAAGCCCTCCTTATATATAGATCAATATTTTATGACTTGTTTACGTTATTTATTTATATTGACTCAATGATTTAGGTCATTCGTTGGTCAGTCTGTGTCTATAATCTTGACAAAAACATCGTCATTGTATCATTGCATAATCTTTTATACTTGTTTATATATCAAAGAAAAATATGGCGCTAATTGTTCCCTGTAGTGATAAATATAATATGTATATGTTAGAAATGTATGCAGTTAATGTCAAACAGACAGTTAGTGTATATCATTCCTTGTAATCATATATATTATTTTCATTGTGGACATTCTGTAAACTTTCAAATTTAAGTTATTGAGCGCCTAAAATGTCTATTGTAAACAACACATGACATGATGTCTTTTGTTTTGTATTTTTATTTTTACCATTTGTCATTAAATAAAACGGATGTCCTATTACTGTTTTCGTGGCTTAAAAATAGATGATGATATTTCGTAAGTCGGGTATACTTTGTTTTTACTTGATGTCGGTTTTTATAAACTTATGCCCGTTATAATTATACATTGTCGATTTATCCTCTGGACCATACTGTGTGGGTTCACAGTGCTCGAACCCCAGAGCTCCTAGAACGTCCCAGGTGGCAGATATATTGGATGATCTCTTGTATGGGTTGTTAAGTCATGATTAGGAAAGGCTGAACGCCTGAAGATGTCAATAAGAGTAGAGTCGTTGTAGCCGCTACTAAAGCCTAAATTCTCCGCCACTATCCATACCCGATTACCGATTATTTTCCACAAGCGTTTAAAATTAATTTCTGCTCTTTGGTCCATCTTTCCAGAATTGAATTATTGTTTGTTAGCGTGTTCTCTTCCGGAATATACATAAAATACTGCTCACTGGGCGCAAAGTAGGCTTTAAATCAAATCTTGTTCATATTTGTCTATACAAATGCGCTATTTCCTCAATTATGATATTTAGAAAGATTGTTTAAGAAATAGATTAATACAAGAAAGTCTAAATATATTAGAAAATGGTCAGATCTTATATTTATTAAACAAAGCGATCTCAAAATAATAAATGAAGACAATTACAATATTCAATTTCGAATCTACTATTTTTAAAATATACGTTTTAAAATTTCTATACAGCTCTAAGATTGGTTATTAAAACTAAATAAGATATATCCTAAAACAGCATGTCAAACACATAGAATGAACATAAAAATACATGTTCGTCTTCTTTTAAATATACGTTCCTCTTTATCATAAAAGTAAACGTAACAAAGTGCATTATTCTATTTTAAACTTTTTAAACAGCTTTTGACGTCGACATTCTTTCGGTGACGTCTACATAGAACCCTACGCTCATTAAAAAGTTAATGTGTACTCTAAGCATATGAAGGACGCCATATTTGAATCTTCAATAAATCAGCTTCAAATAGATTGAAAAATCATTTGTATATACGCAATGATTATGCCTCATGTAAACAATGCATTTTTCACACATTTCCCCATTTCTACTGCTTGCATGGAAAGTTGCATCGATTTGGTCATTAACGGTGTATTCGCCAAAAAATACTACCCTCATAAGCCTCTTCGCGCCCCAAAACACGAAATGCATTCTCTGAGATATTCAGTGTTTATCTTTTTTGGGAAGTTCCGTGTATTTTTCTAAATAATCACAACTGGCCCTTACAGAGAGTTAGGTTTAGAAGAAATTTACCAACGAACGACTGATGTACACTCGAGTAACACTTAAAATCGACAGATAATGGTCGACTACTGTATTTCGAAAGGATACAATGCTGTCGAATACGGACCTGAGCAATCTTTTGAAAGAATTTTATTAAAAGCTTTTTGTTGAAAGAATCTTATGCCACAATTCGTCGTGTCATCGGTGAATACTGCAACATCAGCAGCTTTATTGTAATCCGGTAATATTTCAATAGTCAGCCCCATAACAGAAACATAGATACATTGACGGGACTAGAATTCCATGAAACTAACAACGTGTTCAAATCCATGAGTATAAAAATGAGTAAAGATGGAAAAGACCAAATTAAAGGTTAAAATGCAACTGACATTGATGACATTTGGCAACTTTACGAACACAAACTGGTTTTAATATACATACACCTTTTGGGCTGCATACCAAGGTATGATTTGAAATATTATTGTACCCTTGAGAGAGATGAAGCCTCGTCTTTTCGAAGTTGCATTTAATGGACACGGAAAACAATTTGTGCGCCGAATGTCTTCTGAAGTAACTAAAACCATCAGGAAGACCTCAATTAAGATTATAAACCATGATATTGTATGCTACAGGAATTAATTATGCACTGTTGCATCATTTGTCAAATACGTAGTAAACATAATCCAAAGTGTGAAGCTTTGTTGCTTGACCAAGCAGTGCCTTTGATGAAAGTAACATAAAGATAAACAGAGCTGAGATAGAGGTGAAACATAGCTTCAATAGTTATCTTACAGTTCAAATGATGCCACAAAAGAACAAATTATTCTAAAGCTCCAGTTGTATTCGGAAATTGTAAAGTTGCCTGAAATCAACTTTTCTCAAATATATTTCACCTAACGAAAATACAAGGATCTTCTTTCATAAAACATGAAAATCTTAGCATGTAGAACATCATTTGTTCTGGTTTCAATAGCTGTTTAATTTGTAGTGTTGACTCTTCAATGTTCGAAATTAGTTATTGTGATTTAAACTAACATTATTTAGGTTACATTCACAATAAATAAAATGTCTGCAAATTTCGAATTAACTTAATATATTTTAACCTTCTATTGACTTTCATTTTCACCTTATTTATCTACTTTAGTTAAGATACAGCAAATGTATAATTTTTATTCATAACTTATGACACTGTCTGAATTATTTTTTTCTTGTTGCAAAAATAGCAAATTAAGTATTTATTTTAGAGGTTGCTCCTGTTTACCGCGACCAGTTGATTTTGTCCACGTTTTAATTGTATATTGTTCAGTCTTTATTTTGAAATGCATTGTCAATTCACGTTAGACAATAACAAACATTAAAATAATTAAGGGTAAAAATATCAGAAATGCTTGTGTCATTTATCTATGAACATGTAGAAAAGTCTATCCGTTCTGTACAACATTTGATAGCAAAGGTGCTATAGATGTTTGTAAATTGTATCGTTACGTCGCACTGCATTCATAATTCTTAACTAACAGGCTACATGGTAGGGTATGGGTGAGCAGAATTAAAATAATTATGTACCATAGCAAAAAATGAAAAAAAAAATGCCAGGCAGAAATGAAAATGAAGTAAAGAGAAGATATATAGTAATTTTGTACTGCTAGATGTAAACATATTGCCAGATCATGCATTGTATGACTGTTGTATTATATTTCGCAGCTATTTGGTAATGTGTATAAGTTAATCCTGGTTGTCATATAAGCTAATATGCCTTTAAAGGTTTGTTTAAGGGCCATCCTGAATGAAAAGGACAGCAAAATACTCTGAAACTGTTTATTCACCAAGTAGTATCATTCATATATAAATTCTTAAAACTTCTAAAGACATTTTCGACAATTTAAAATCAAGATCGATAACAAAAACCTTTCTACAGCACATTGCCTCACGATAAACTAACATCTCGTGTTAAGGAAATCATACACAAAGCCTTCGTTTCACTTAGGCATACTCATATGTGGTTTTAGCGTACAACAAACAATACGTGTTTTTCTACTAAAGCACAAACAGACAAATTTTGCTTGACAACATATTTGTAACTTTTTTCAGCAGATAATCGGAATTCAAAAGGGTACAAACTGTGCCACACTCCATGTCGATTTGTGTTCTAATTTAAAAATATTCCCTGCACGTATACATCAATATATTCCAGCAAGATCTTGCAGTGAGTACACCGATTTTTTATCAACGTCATCAATTTCTCCGAAATGGACTACAAACTAAATAACAACAGAAAACGACTCAACTGCGCCTTTAACGATTTTACTATAGATATCATTTCCTTATATCTCGCTTAAAATGTTATTGCAGATAGTTTTCCCATTTTTTGAATTCAGAACATAGTGACTGTTTTGCGATGCTTGTTGGACGACTGGTGGTGTATGATGCCAAATCATTTTCATCAACACACAAACCCACACACTACAGTAAAGGACACCCGCTGTAACGAAGGTTTAGCATGTTTTAAAACTCGGTATAACCCACCATTTCTTTTGAAATGAAATGTTTGTACCAAGTCAGGATCATCGCTGCAGTTGCTATATTTTCGTTTGTTGGTTCTCGAGTTTGCCGGTTTCTTGGACTTGATTTTTTGGGTTGTCTTTTTGGACAGTGTCTTCGGTATTCGGTATTTTGTTATTACCTTCATTAAAACAAAACGACAAAACCAAAACCCAAATTCTAACTCTGCAAAAAAAGCAATTTAAATAAAGCCAGACATTATTGTTAACTTTTCCCTTTAAGACTGCGGTTAGAATCCGATATACAAATTGAAGCCAAACTCAATCAAACGATTTTGTTGGTGTCGGGCGGAGACAAACAAAATACATGATTATTAAGTATTTTTTCAAGAAGTGTTATTTATGGCAATTGGCTCAATGGTTTTAGAGTAAATGATTAAAACTAAAACGTAACATGTTTACTGATGGCGTATGAAAAAGAATGACAATAGCTTAGAATGACGTTCAGTTAATACGATACGAAGATCTGTTGTTTTGATGTCACGAACGGTATTGTCTCTGCAATCGATAACACATTCCTGAAGTAAAAAAAATGCAAAACACCCAAATTAGAAAAAAGTATTATAAATATATGAAAATCGCTCTAGGCATGTTCTGGTACGTTTAAATAAGAATTACAACCTGGAAATACTATGGTACTTATTACGTTATCCAAAAAATTACATTTCCTATTTGTATTATTTAAGAATTGAATATATTCTTTTCAATTTTTATTTACGTATAAAAGCGTTGACCGAAGCACATTTTCAATGAAGCGCGACCCTTCATGATGTAAATGTGCTTCGGTCAACGCTTTCATAAGTCAATGAAACTTACAAAAAATGCTTTCAATTCTTACATTTACATTTTATTTCATTAAAATAAAAATTGCAGGAGTCATTATTTAATACGTGAACAATGAATGTTGATTTAAATAACTCCGTGTCGTTTGTTTACTGAGGACGTCGTCATGGAAGGGAGTGCTCTTCATGGCTACCGGTTTCATTGAGAAATGCAAAGAATGATTCTACGTCATGTGTAACGCCTTGAATCAATAGAAAATCTAGGATAACTATGAAAGAAGTGTAATCGTAAATCGTAATGTAAGTATATAAATACATTATATACATATACATTTCATAAATTTTCATGTTTTGCAGGGTGCTAGGAAATCTTAGTAGCAGTTGGTTAAGACGTATGGAGGGGTCGCTGAGTAGTTGAGTAAGATGATGGTGGTTTGACTTATACAGAGTTATTTTCTAGTACGTTTTGAAAATATGGCATTTATTTCCAAATCAATATTGTTAAAAACAAGTCTTTGAACCCCAACTTTTTTCGTAGCACACGCTTGAAAAGTGGTGGGTACATATCGATGACGAGTGTTTGTTCCTTCTTTCTTTTGTCGGTACGCTGGGGAGAATCCGCTATTCTTTCTACACCACTGAAGAATTTAATGAAACTTTCTCAGAATATGTGCCAGTAATTACGATCTGATATTTTACATTTTTGCATAAATATTAGCAGTTTCCAATAGCAAAGCATAGACTGAGTCACTACGTGCCATTAGGAACCTGGTGTATTTTGATCAAACCCGGACCTTGCCATTTTCTGACATAGGAAAGCAGAGGTTTACAATAAGTGATCATTTCTTACATTTTTTCTAGTTGAATTTATCTTTACATTTTGACAGGAACATTCTGAAATTACATGTTTCATTTTATTTGTTTGTAATTCTCAGTCATATTTTTGAAAAGTTCAGTGTGTACACAAGCACGTTGTTTGGCCTGTTGATAACTGACCCAGATATGATCAAGGAGATATTTTTAAAGAGCTCTAGTCATTTACCAACCAAGCGGTTAGTATTTAAAGAGGTTAGTAAGCACAGACAACAGTCAAAAATCATTTACCAATCAAGCACTTAGCATTAAAAAGCAGTTCGTAAGCACAGACAACTGTTAAAAAATAAACATATCTCTTACATACAGTAAAATTAGTGCCCGACATGTTCTCGTTTTGCCATGAATCATCAATCGGTTGCTTTGCTGTCCGCTTGTCGTCCAGTACATTTGTAATTCGCCTATAACAAATCGGCTCAATCATCAACTAGTCGCGTTGTAGTCGTTTTTGATTATCATTAAGCATGTGAAATTTTCTTTTTTTTCAAAGCAGTTCAAGGAGAAGGGACCAATAGGTCTACAATTGTTTATATTTACTGAGGTAGTTCAATCGGACTTGTCATGGATTATGTTAGCAACGGTATCGATCTGCTGTTACCGATCTTAGTTACATGTTGGTTCAACTGGATGTATATTATTAATAATTAAATCTTCTTAAATTTAATGTATAATGTGGCCTAGTATAGCATGCGACATCCATAACGCAGAACTAAACTTGAAATGATGTATAAAAGGCAGTGCCGGTTTGATAGCTACGTGTATGACCAGTTAAAGTTTATTGATATTTTATAACGTCAAATGACGAACCATTCAAGCATAAACGTGTACTTTATCACAGTGATAAATTCTCAATTCTCGTTAAGTGACGTGTAAATGTCAATTCAAACTAGAAATACATAAAAGACCCAATCATAAGAGAAACCAAGTTATCTGCTCTTTTGGTAGAAAGTAAAATGTTTGTCTTCCTTGCCGCTTAACAGTTTGCAAATTTGTAACAATTAAGTTTACCAACTCTATACGCAGCCTTAAACCAGGCTTTAAGATGTTATTAAACGCTGCTTTTTCAATCAAATACCCAGTAATTAGTCAGAAAAATTATGGAAAAGTTCTCAATATTATCTAGATCCGTTTTAATTAGACTAACCTAAAAAATATACACTTTGTGTCAACTACCATACATATGCAAAGGAATTAAAATCTACATTTTACTTGTTACTCTAACGACATAAATGTTTCAATTAAATTTTTAAAATACATTAATGTCAGGAATACATGTAAGCAACAGTTATTTGTTTGATTTGTGTTCATGAGTTTTTTTATTAGAGAGCAATTTAGATTTTAAAAATTATTTCATTTGGTTAACCACGATTTCAGGTGTCTTTTCATGATAACGTTTAAAATCTGTTTTAATTGTCCATCTACTCAAAGACGTTTTAGTTTTAATTTAATAAACATATAATTTTCCATACCTCAAAACGACAATGTTACAGTCCACTGTAGTTATCTAATTTAAATTGTATTTTAAATTATTTTCCTCAACAATAACTTAATACTTGAAACAAATCGTAAACGTATTTATTGAGACATGTAAAGACCATTTTAGACTTATTTAAATAGGTCAAGATTGCAACAAATTCACACAGGTCAAGAAAGGTCGAGGCCAATTGAGACTTTTCCAACTAGTCAAGATATGGTCGAAACTGATTCAGATTATGTCACAATTGCTTTAGATTTTCTACATACAAACATGCCTGGATTCAAACTAATTTATACAGATTATGTAACGTCAAGACTTGAGTCAGGTACATTTAAGACTACTCAAATAAAGACAGTACAATTCATTACAAAACAAACATTTTCAGACAATTACTGTTTAGTAATGGGATTAGAATACAATCGTAGTTATATATGTTAATGAATTTTACTGTATGGTGAGAGGATCATTGCAGATATATACATGTAGATTAATTGACCCTGTAATGTATTTTGTGTTTTTTATTGTTGTGACATCCGAATTGTTTCAGGTAATAACTATCATTCGTAATTTTGTCTTGTATGCTCAAGATTTTATGCTCCATATCTTGATTTATGGCTACATAAGCAATATACATGCACCTCCTACTTTCCATACTCTGTCATATGAATTATAATTCCAATTATGCCGCATTTGACATTTGTTATTCTTGTATTATTTGTCCTTTTATCACAATACTACAGATACATTTGTTCCACCATTGGACAAACTACACTTCGTTAATTTTGATTATTTAACGTTGTAATACCAGTCTGTAAAAACTGAAAAAGCAATTTCATTTGTTTTTGTGGATTATAAACACAATGTGACAATTGTTTGCACTGATGGGATTAGCAGATTTGTGTGATTTCACCATACTGCTCATCATATTTCTATGACTGCTCTTGTAGGAATTGTAAACGGTGTTAGTAGCATAATAAAGGGGTGTTTTGTTTGTCTGAATGGTGTTTTAACGCCACTTTCAGCAATTTTTCAGCTATATCGTGGCGTCCATTTTTTATTGGCGGAGGAAGCCGGAGTACCCTTAGAGAACCCCCACCTGCGGTAGGAAAACTGGCAATCCTTGTCAATTAAGATTGGAGTCGAGTACACCCTGCCTGCAGTGGGAATCGAACCCACAATCTCAGTGTTGACAGACCACGTGATCAATAGAAGACGAACTACCTTAACAACTCGGCCACCGAGGCCCCAATAAAGGGGTATCATCGTCTTTACATTATACGTGTATTTAGTACAAGAACCATGTTTTGCGATTTAATTTTTTTCTGTAGAGTACATTGACATTAGTAAAATCTATTTCTCCATAACGTAATTTGAACATAACCACTTGATCGTAAAATTGAGCTCAAGATTAGGCGACACCAACCAGACTAGCATATCATCAGCAACATATATAAGTAAGATTTTCATTCTACCCAGCAACAAAGCCAATCTTATAACTTTATCGTAGGAACTGGACCGTAAAATTTGGTCAAGGTCATGTTACACGACACCTATCGGACTTTCTTGTACTATTCATAAAGCAGCCAATACATTAGGTAGTATAATCCTACCATTCATGGTTACTGAGAAAATAACCTAATCTAAAAACTTAAATGTCGTCAGGTGCAATTGTCTGGTATTAAATGTCGCCGCCGAAACCCATGCCTATGTCTCAACTTTAGCAACATTTGTAGTAGGCAATACAAAAACGACAGTAGGTACTAAGAAATAAATCTATAGTCAAGTATTTTAACTTCGTAATGAACCAATTCTGGCATTTTATTATCCTTTAAATACAATCGAAAGCATATGTGCCAGTTTTCATCGCTACATAATAAATAAATAGAACAATAACTAAGAATATATAATACTAATTCTTATATTTATATGTTTCATGAGAATTGAACTTCCTTGTATGCCAGCTAATGTTCCCGGCAACATACACTAACAGGGTGTATGGAATGCATTTCTCTAGTCAATTTTCTGAAAAAGAAAAAAACATACAGGAAACAAATACAAGATAAGAATACGAGACGTTAAGGGTTTACAGATTATAAGTATAAAGGTCCTATGTGTTAGTTCAGTGGTCCCAGGCTACATGTGTTAGTTCAACTGTCCCATGTGTTACTTCATTGGTCCCATGTGTGGAGCAATTCAAATTTAATAGGTAGGCCAATGTGTTCAATTAGTTGTCATGTGTTATTTGAGTGCTCCCTTATTTTAGTTCAGTGTTCTTATATGTTAGTTCAAGAGCCTCATGTCTTAATTTAGTTGCCATATATGTTACATGTATTTTAGACGATGCTTGTGTTATTTTGTGTGGCCCTATCAAAATATCCTCACTTTTTACTTTATTCTTTATACTTATGATTGTGCAACCATCTTACTACTCCCTAATAAAAAGAAACGCATTTATGTTCTCATTTAAAGCTACATCATTTCATTTTGATTTTGTTATGGTATACATTTGAACGTTTTACAAAATAAACGACATCTAAAAATGTATTAGCAAATAAGCCAAAATGTTCAATAATGAAATTTTTTAATGATGTTAACACTGGAAAGATTGTACTTAATAAAATCTTGAATATAAAAGACTCTTTGTCCAGGTTAATTTAGGTACACATGATTTTGCCTAAATGTGCAAGACTCGTATTGTTATTGTTAGTCAAAATAAAGTCATCTTGACACCTACTACTTTGTTTCGATTATTATCATAAACCGGGGAAATAATATAATTTATCTAAAATTAAGTATGTATTTTGTCAAAATCTGAAAAATTAGCGAATGATACAACCCGTGTGATACAAAACCTTGTTTGTTTGAATGTGGTTTAACACAACTTTCAGCACTTTTAGATATATCCTGGAGTTCAGTATTCATTGGGGAGGGAACGTGTGTAGACGGTAAAAACGCGGACCTTCTGCAGGTTAACTGCCAATCCTTGTCAATTAAGTTGGAGTCGAGCACAACCTGTCTGCATGACGGCTTACACTCGCAGTCTCTTGTGTTTATAGACACAAGATCAATGATAGATTTATGCCTTAAGTTTCGGTCACCGAGGCCCTGTGTTGCCAGTAGTAAATTTGATTAGCCAAGATAATGACTGAAACGTCGTAAGATATTTTAATGAAAAAAGAAATCTATAGATTACATGTATAATTTGACAGGTTCCAATATCAAGCATACTCTTTTTAACAATCTGCAATAGAGATCGTTATCGTACAAGGAGAGTGCATTCTCCAAAAAACGTCACACATTTTTTGTATACGAGACCATACCTATTCATCACATGAGCATGGGCTTTGCAGCGCTGTACGTTGGACCATATATATACCGCAGTTGTTTGTATAGTCATGTTCCTTTAAACGTTAATTGTATGTCATTTCCGTAAGTAGCGCTGATTCAAACGAGTATAAAGTTGTTAAGAATTCATCTTATAATGCAACATTATTATTATTATTTATTCTTATAAATAAATGTATGATCTCCGGTTTTCTTGATAAGTGGGTTTAGTCTTCCTCCCAAGTTACACCCGTCTTGTAAGTCATGGTCAAAGCGTGATATCATTTATCAACGGAACGATCAAAAGTATCATTATATAATTAATGACTTTGATATAGGTCGCTCTCAGGATTTATCAGCCAAAGAAAATGTAATACAATGTATCATACAGCATTTGGTCGTGAAAATACGATTCAGGGTTATATATCTTTAATATACCTTTTTGGACAAATGTAATTAAAATCCATTATCGGCATCTGGTTTCAGCTCCAACGGATGGACTACATCTACGTATCCTTCATTTGGATAAAATGTTGAGAACATATCCAGTCCTGAAATTAAATATATATAATGCAAAATCAATTATTAAAGATAGTTAATTGTGTAAGTAATTTAAATGAGAAATATCCCAACGTCGCGAGAGAAAGCTGGAAACAGCCTCTTCTTTGATTCGCAGCAACTGTAACGCTTTTAATATTTTCCCAGATTCTTAGTAGAAGCTAGTACTTTATATGCCTCAGTATTTGTCCGTTATTTATTCTTTTGTAAATTTTTTGTATGTAATTCAGTCTAATTGAGATTGATTAAATTGTTCTGTTTATGTTTAGTTTATCGCCTCTTTACATATCTTGCCCAAAGAAAGTTCGCTTTCAGAATAGGTTCATTTGAAATCGTGTACAAACAGATGAATAAAAAGCAACTGAAGCGTGTTTATGCAAGAATACATTTAAACCAAAGTCAGTTACTTTCTTTGTAAACAAGTAGATGGTTTGTATTTAAATAGCTATTAAACGTACAAACTACAACTAACTGGAATTTAATACCGAGTCAATTCTAGTAAATTCAGCTTTTTGTATCCTATGATAACTTTATATATAGCTTCAAATAGGAAATTCGAGTTGATATATTATATTTTATAACTATATAAAATACCTTGATCCATGTGAGCGTATGTGTCATCTTCTATTTCTTCCTGTTCAGGTTTACTCGTATTAAAACGAAACAAAAGCACTAACTTCCTGACCGGCAGAAAGATAAGCAACGCTGTTGCGTTGAAGAAATTCCCCAGGGCCACAGCCGGATCTCTGTACGTCGGTCCGGCATTGGTGGACACTATCATCCAGACCAAGAAGCAGCCTGCAGTACAGATACAACTCACACAGATCCATCGGGATTCGTAGTAGTTACTTTGACTGTCCCACGCCATTCCAGAAAATATGGCGGTCAATAAAACTAGAAACATCACAAGCAACATGGACAACACTAAGGAGTAGTCATAGGTATCGACTGGATCACACCACCACCAATCGTGTAATACATTCTGTGAAAGCTCACTTGCAGTGGGATGAACCAATATTAACCATTCCGTTGGAATAATTATCTCCACGCAAACTATCCCAACTGCAATCATGAACAAAGAACATGGACTAGTTATCCCACTATACTTTCTAACGCTGTATTCTGTATCATTAAAACGCCAGTTATCTATAGATTTCACAAGCAAAGCGGCAAAGACAATAGAATAGACAACTCCCATTAGAAATCGTCTTACCCCACAGATTACGTCCGTTGCGTGCAAAAAGAATACAAAATTGATCGCATATATACCAGATATACCGAAGATTATCATAAAACCTAAAATAGTGGTCCCGCCCAGTACCGGATAACAACAGAGGAGGAACATAAATATAAAGAGTCCGATAAATAGTCCGACACATGTTGCTACACACACAGCTATAGCCCAGATTGGCCATGTAAAATGTTGTTTGTACACCAGTGTACTATTTTGCAAGGTTTCTGTTTTATAAACATAATAATTCCTAAGTTCGGCTGCGTTTTTCTTGGAATTTGTTTGAGTTTGTGCTTTAGTTTGTTGTGCAGTTAGTACCACTTTGCATTTGCATTCCTTTCCGACTGTACATACAGACGTAAACGTGTCACGTTTGTATGTCTGCAAGGATGAAATTACTCCAGACATACTTTCAACCGACCCAATCTAAAATATAAATAGTGATCTATCTTAAAAGTCCTACATGTATTATTACGTAACATATCACAATTAAAATGAGTTATTATAATATATGTTAGCTCAACTGGTGTAACAGCGCATCAATGATAGTATATAAATTAACTAAAGAATTTAATTTTTTTTGTAAGCTAAAATCTGATTGGCGTATTAAATGGAGTAACTCGGCTTATAAGGAAATAACCTGTGTTGGTTACATGACCTAGTTTTGTTGTTATAGTTCAAAGTTTCATGACGGTGCTATGTTTACCTTTAAAATTGTCAAGAATTATCGTTATAAATAAATTATATAAAATAATTTACATTTTGGACATCGTATAACCTGTTATGAAATTGAAATGTTCATAGTATTTAAGCTATATTATGGACTGGATGCCGCTGTTTATAAATCAGATAATGTAGTTTAATTATCTGAATGTTGAAGCATTTCATAAGGTGAACGTTGTAGTCACACAGTTATCAACACAAGTACTGGTGGGCTTACAACACCAGTAAACTAAGATCTAATGATTCTGAACCCGAGAGATCATTTAGAATAAATACATGGAATCAAAGTTCATTGTGTGAGTTCGATTGGTTGAGATTTTTGATTAAGTACCAAGTAAAATGAAAAATTGATTTTCGATACACATACACCAATAAACAGTGTATTGATGTAGAGCAAGATTATAATCCGCAATCTCAACCTGACTTAACGACTTTAGATTAACAAGCTGATGTAATAGTCATAGTGCTTACCAAATTTTTGTCGAGCGTCGTTTGCATGAGTTCTTATACCAAACGTACTGCCGTGTAAAGGTCCAAAAGCTAGTTAATATACAAGTAAATAAAATTGTGGTTTGCTCCGCCATATGCATCAAGAACGCATTATTTATCATGATAAGCATAGTATAAGCAATTAGTGGTTCCGAAATAGATATACGCGCATTTTTTAACCCAACATTAAGTGATATGGAGCGACGGTGTATATACTACATTTGATTGATTGATATCTAATGTCCAGCAAGCAATATTTCAACTACAGTCAGGACCATCTACTACATTTGTAATAAGATACAATACCTTTTGGTAAATGTAAGATTCATTGGCTCTGACAAAGTTATATACTTCGTATCCTACATCCCAATATCTGTCGCTGTTAAAATTAAGATCAAATCCTGGTTCATCAGTCCAACCCGACCATCTCGTTTCTAACAACATTTGAAACAGATATTCCTTGCTACTATCGTCTTTGAAACAATCTCGAAATCTTAAACTTGTTGGACACTTTCTATTTCTGGCTCTCTCAAGACCGGAAGCGACGGCATACGTGGCTGCAATCGTTGTATAAATTACATATTTACTCATTTCTAATTTTTCATCAGTTATTTTTTCAGACAGGTTACATGGGGCATATTGCGTGTAAACAACTTGAGCGTTTGAAAGTTTACATTTATGAATTTGTTGATAAAATTCCTCAAACCAGTCATCTGGGACATCGTCTCGGAAAGAATAAGTCAGACTTTTTAAATAGCCATTAAAACGTGTGATCACTGAATTTCGCACAGCTACTGTTATTGCGCCTAAAGAGTTACTTTCGATTCCATCTACTACAGACAATAAAGTACCCCAAGTTTCTGTTCCTATCCATAAATATTTGTTCAAAATATCTAGGTCATTTGCCGCCTGAAGGATTGTCCGAGGAGATAAAGCAATTACAACAACAACGTTTGCCCCATCTTGTTTTCCTAATTCCAAAAGAAGATTTTTTATTTCTTCACGAGAATTTGTAGTAGACACATACACAGACCTAGCAATACAAATTCCATATTCGCCGGCCTGTTTCTTAAAGTTGTCAAACCCCGATACTCCGTACACCTCCTTGGAATAAACAACGGAAACGTATGTCCAATTTCTGTTCTTTAATATGTCTGCAATAGCTTTTGTCTCTTGATAATCCGGAGATAGAGTGCGAGCTAAGTAAGGATATTTAAACTTATCATTTAATTCAGAGGATGTAGACAATGCACCAACAAGAGGTATCTTCATTGGAGCAAGGACACGATTTGCAGCCATTACATTTGCAGACGAGTCCGTAACAACACCGCTTACAGCTGAATTATTTATAAGGCCATTTAAACGGAATATTGTGTTGCATAATTGTCCTTGGGTTACAACGCTGTAGAGATCATGATCTATTTTCAACGAATTTGAACACGTATCCAACACAAGACTCCGAAGATTAAACGGATTTGGGGCAATTGTTTTTAGTGTAAAAATAACAGCCAAAGCACGATAGAAGCTCCCAGTCAATAAATTTCCACATTTGAATTGGTCAGCACCTTGAAGGTGTACAGGTAAGACAGCTATTAACGTAGCAGACTCGCTCTGATTGGATGATTGAAGCATATAACGTGACTTTGTGGTAATAAAATTAGGACATTCGGTACAAGACCCTGAGCGTCTGCAACTTCCGTCCCACGATGGAGAATAGGTCTGTATGTTGAGTTGTTTATTGTTCGAAAAGGTTCCAATCTGTAAATGCAATAGTTAATATGTAAGTGCTCATACATGAGAAGGATTGTCAAGAGCACAAATCGCTCACCTGGAGCCCACTTTTGTCCCATGATTTTGAAAAGTATTGATAGAACCTAATAAAATTAAATTTTAGTCCGTTTCACAATTAGCTAAAGGTAGCAGGTCGTTCCGTCCCCTAGTCGATCCGTCTCCGGTCGATTCGTCCCCAGACGATCCGTCCCCTAGTAGATTCGTCCCTTATCCTTTGTTCGATCCGTCCCCAGTAGATAATTATAAGTATATAACTATATTGAATTTTATTATAATTGTTTTTAATTGTAGATTGATATTTTAATTGTAGATTGATAAAGGGTTAATTAAAATTAGTTTAATAATTAAATAAACAAAATATTGGTTCTAATTAATTAAATGATGATAACAGTTTTGATCTCAGGTACTTGTGAAAAGGACCCCCTTTGCACAAAGAGGTTATTACCATTTGATTATATTTAAATTGTTTGCTTAACAACTGTAGGCTATGCTTTGTATGATTTACTCTGCATCCAAGCTGACTTTAACATCAAAGATTATCAAAAATGCGACAATTTATCGTTGCTGTACATCAAACGTTTCAACGAAAATTAAACATGAATAAAAAAGGTTCAAATAGTCCAAATCATTCTAAATTATGGTCACATATTCGAATGCATACTCGGTAATCAAATAGTTAATTCCAGTGTACTACCATACTTTAAAATACGACTTGTGAATGTATTTTTTTTATTTTACCTACCTTCTTTATTTATTTTACCTACCATTGGTTTTACTGGGGCCGGATCGACCTGGGGACGGAACTACCAAGGGGCGGATAGTCTTGGGACGGATCGACTAGGGGACGGATCGACTAGGGGACGAATTGGTTTGGGGACGGATCGCCTAGAAATCTTCGCTTACGTGAAGTTTTTATTTTATAAAAGTTCCTTTTTTCCCTCGAGCTGCAGATCAAATTTAATAAATTTGACTAAATTTATGCTATTGAATACAATAAGAAAATGGGGGCACGAAACGTCTCAGCAACCATGGTTGGTTATCATTACCCTATCAGATTATAAGAAGCAAATTTGTATTTGAGTGTTTGTTAAAATAAATTATTAAACGGCTTGAATTTTTTCGTGTGTTTTTAATTCGTTGAAAAATACGTGCGGGTCATGTTAAATCACAACAGTACTAAACTTGCATCACAATAAGGTTATTTGTGTGCGCTGAACAGTTCCACGGAATTCAAAATTAACTCATGTAAGCATTAATAATGTATGCGTCTGCTGAATAGATTTTCTGTGATAGTCGAGAATTTGTTGGTTTTATTCATGTAATAAAACATTTATTAACCATAATATGCGATCGCTGTCGGTATTTCTCACCCCAAAAAAATGTATATTCAATTTGACTAGCGGTTAGGTAAATAGTACATTTGCTTTATTTGAGAAATTCTTATAGCTACATTAAGTATCAAAGTCAGTAATTGTATAATGTCGTTATGTTACCTTTTTAAGATCAGCTAAACCAAATATGTCTCAAATTGTCTGAATTGTATCAGAGTAGGCAAAGAGACACACAAGTTTTTGTAGTGAATATGGTAAAATTTAACAAGGACACTATTCTTTCTTCAAAGTTATTTTAAATAATAACAGTATTTTTGTCAAATAAGCATCATTGGGGAAAATAGCAATAAAATAAACATTTAAAAAATAAATGATAACGGCTAACACTGGTTCAAGTCAGAACAGTGGTTTCATATAAGATTTTTTACAAAGTTACAACGACGAGGATTAGTGTTAGCAATAGCTCACACTTAAGGAAATCTCTGGTCCTTGTGAGGTAACAGACGGAATTTTATACAAATAACTTTTATTGTGAACAAAAATCTCGATATCGTATTAATAATGTTATTTATTTCTCGTCTCTGATTTTAAATATGTTTATTAGATAGAATATCCTACTGAACAGAAGAATACAATATGATCAATCTTATAAACCAACGTGTTTTGGATGAAACTAATAAGCCATTTTCTCTATTAAAAATTAGAAAATCTAATGTACATTACAAGAACTATCGCCGGGGTCCTGCATAATAGCGGTTTCAAGCAAGGGAAACGTGCAATTAAACAAAACTAAAACATGCAAATAACCTTTCACCAAAACATCTCATACTTACGTTATAGAGAATTATGTCTTATTATTTCTGTCCAACAAAATAACCGCACGAAGAATAGTAACTGCCCTGAACTTTCTAAAATGATTGGAATTTCAATGTTTGCTCTGTTCGCAAGGTGTAGATGGCTTTGACCGGATTTGTTATAACGTTTTGGAATTTGATCATAAAAGCTCTACATTTTACTCATTTGGATTTAAATATTTTTGGGGGTTGCGCGGCAATGATGAGTCTTAATTAGACGAAACGCGCATCTGACATCATAAATTGTATTACCGTGGATTCATGCCAGTGCTGACAAAAATATCATTGATTATAGTCATTGTCTAAACTTACTGACCTGAAATTTGGGGAGTTCTTGAAATCTAAGGTTTTTTCTATTCACAAGTTGAAGATGGCTTTAGATTTACCCTTTGGGAATTATGGGCTTGAGCGTCCTGATTGAACTTAACACGTGTCTGGCGTAGGAAATTTTAAAAAACCCTGGTATCTTTAATGACATTAACTAAATGTTTTTATTAACAATAAAAGAATGAAGAAAATTTGAAAATATGCCAAATGTCCAAATACCAAATACATCTCCAGATGAAGACTAACAACCAATACAAGATAAATCAACAAAGGTCAACAATGTTACGTAAAAAGTTTTACAAACTTATCGAGACCACGAATATACTATTTAGCGTTATACATAAATTTATGAACATTTTCACATTGTAACGCATAAACTGAAACAAATCCTTAAGAGACACTGAACGTATTAACTGTAACGATAATGTTCTTACAAATTGTGAGGTCGTAGGGCGATTCCAGACATTAATAATATTCAAACTCGTTCAAGCATACTCGAAAAGGATCAATAAAAATTCATAACTAAAATAAATAACAAATTAATAAAATATTTTGAGGAGAGGATAACTTTTCATCTAACAAATATTGGTTTCATGAAATTCAATCAAAACGAACGAATTCTAATGCAAATAAAATTCATAGCAAAAAGAGGTCCATTTCAGGCCGATATCCTGGCCAACTGAACCGGGTTTGACACAATAAATTATATTCAAATTTAACCTGACAAATTTGCAAATGAATTCTATTCATTATATCAAAAGGCGAAAACCAAACCACTTATGCAATTTCGGGTAAAACGATATTTAGTTACTGGTTTGTTTTGCTAATATACCGAGGCATTTGTTGTTAAAGAAATGTAACATCATCATTATAATGTGACCGTCCTGATTAGACCACACATATGATGAGTAAATTTAAATGTGTTGCAAAATAGAGCAGTATTGCCACGTCTTTTAAACATCTATCAAGTACTCGTACATTAAAACGTTTTATTCATAAAATATAAATCACAATTTGATTATAATAATTTTCAAGCATATAAAACAAACGATAATTATACAATAAAATTAAACAAAATAATAATAAAATAATGATATATAATGTATACTCGTATTGTTCTTATTTGTGACCACAGCTATACAAGCACTAATAGTCTTTTATCTTGTATCTTGTATGCAAAAATGCATATTTGTTTCATTAGAGACGTATTCCAATTCTTTCGTCAATGGGTTATCATAAATACAATAAAACTAGTGTATACAAAAATGTGTACTCTAATCAAACATCACAGAATTCTTATATTTTTTAATTTATATTATTTAACTGAGGGCTAAATATTTCCTTCTAAGCAATCGTCATTCAGTATAGACTACTTATTTGTACAGCTTTTACGTTTTCCACAACTGAGTATATTCCGAAATACAAGTTTCTGACCATGAATATATACCCTATCTCAACGTCAAGGTGGACTTGCAAAATGATTGCATCACATGAGTAAAAGGCTGAAAAAGTTTTGGATGTACGATATAAATTCTTGTCTACCGTATTCCATGCTAGCCTGACAGATGAGACATTAATAAACATTCAACATTTTTAACTGGATAATATATAATTTATGTTCACTTTCATTTTGTCATAACAACTGAATCTATGTTCTATGTTGTAGGTTCATATCTGAAAGAAAACGAATTATTGTATAAACACAATTGATATACAGTATAATTAGGAGCCAAGTGGGGGGAGGGAACATTTAGTTTATATACAATTGTACTTCAAATTTATAGTTGCCGCTCATTGTATTCCATACAACTGACGGAAATCATTAGGTGTCTAGTAAACAACGAGGAAAACGCTTACTAATCGGTGCATATGCTCTTGTTTTAGTAGGCTTTTGCGTTTTCTTTGTTGCAGCTTCTGTGATTTGTCCTCGTCTAATCGATGGATTTACTGTATTTTTTGCGTTTAAAACGAAGCCCTTCAAACTTTTGTAACAATGTTACCCTTTGGTAATTTCAAAAATAATTAGCAGTAAATAATTAACTTTGCTCAATCTTACGCTAGTAAGCACCTATCCGCATGATTTGACTTCATGTTTTTAAAAATTGGTGATATGAAAAACTAGACAACTCGATAAAAACGCTGCATGTTTTACCTTTGCTTGTATAAATATATATTTATTCATATAATATTCTCACCTGTTAAAAACCAACATCGGATCCTGGTTTTCTTTCAACTGGTTGAAACATGTCATTCTCGAATCCAGGATTCGAATACAATTGGGAGAATTGGTCCGCTGAAAAAAAAATTATAAAACAGTAGTCTATTTTGATACATTTTTAATTTAGGCAAAGACGTAAGTAGGTGCAATGTTTCTCAACACTTTAATTCCAATCAGCATACTTGCTCTGTGTTGAGTTAATTTTCACTAATGTGTGCTGTTTCTTTATCCATTTATCACTCGGCGAAAAATTACACATCATTTCAACAATCAGCAAT
The DNA here is from genome assembly GCA_944474755.1 of Limnoperna fortunei. Classification (NCBI taxonomy): domain Eukaryota; kingdom Metazoa; phylum Mollusca; class Bivalvia; order Mytilida; family Modiolidae; genus Limnoperna; species Limnoperna fortunei. The sequence goes on along the minus strand of OX104121.1, from coordinate 57,589,176 downwards.
CTCAAATGATAAGTCTCATTTAACCATTAAATTAAAAATGTTTTGTTTGTCCAAATCATAAATGAAACGTTTAATTAACCTATGTGTACAAACATTCTCAAGACAACTACATGAATGGTTCTTACCTCGTTCATCTACCTCATCTAGTTTCTGACTGTCCTTTTCTTCCAACCGCTGGAAATGGAACAGTAACACTAACTTTCTTATTGGCAAGCAAAGTAACAGTGCAGTGGCATTAAAGAAGTTTGCTATTGCTACTGCTGCGTCCCGGAAAGGTGGCCCAGCATTCGTTGAGACTATCATCCATACCAGGAAACAACCGGCGGTGCAAACGCACGAGACAAAGATCCATCTTGATTCAAAATAATTACTTTCACTGTCCCAAGCAAGAGCAGCAAATATTGCTGTCAGAATAATAAGAAATATCACCAAAAGCATTGACAAAACTAATGCATAGTCATATTTGTCTATGGGGTTGCACCACATCCAGTCGTGTATTTCACTCTGTGACTGACGAATGGCAGACGGATGTTCCAGGATCAACCACTCGACTGGAATAATAATTTGTACACATACGATTCCCAGAGCAGTCAAAAATAGGGAACATGTACTTGTTAAGCCCGAGTACTTACGAACGTTGTATTCTACGTCATTAAAGCGCCAATTATCGATCGCCTTAACTAAAAGAGCTGCAAAGACTATGGAATAAACAACACCTAATACAAAACGCCTTGCACCACATGTTGCTTCGGATGCAGGTAAGAAGAAGGCAAAGTTTATAGCATAAATTCCTAAAATTCCGACGATCATCATAAATCCAAGCACGGTAGTACCTCCTCTAACCGGGTAAGAAATCAAGAAGTAGGCAAACACAAATATTCCTATTAGTAACCCAACACAGGTAGGTACTGCAGTGGCAATCGCCCATACTGGCCAAGTGTAGTGGAGCGTGTACTGGGTTTGACCGGTGCCGGTAATTGACGTGTCATAGAAGAAGTAATTGCGCGGTTCTTTTGCCTTTGTTGTTAGATTAGATGTCTGAGCTTGAGGTTGGGTATTAAAAATAGAAGGGTCACAGTTACATAAACTACCAACAGGGCACCGAGACATAAATCCAGCTGTCTTGTAGCTGTTATAAGACTCTATTGTCACAGGAATGTCAGCAATAACGGTTCCAACCTAAAATCAACAATGTAAAATAAATCATACAATTATTTCTCCAGTTTATATATATATCTAAAAAAGATGCAAAGCACAATTCTGTTTTTAAATGACATATTATTATTGTTTCGACACAATAATCGTAAGGGATTTATTGCAAGTGATATTAATTGATAACTATATTCACTACAAACAGAAAAAGAAAGAAAAACACGCGCGAATTCTTAATGCTTATATCGATATGCAATAATTGCTCAACTTAAATGTGTAGCAATAAAAACACGACTGCAAATTTTATCATTTACATCGGCTTCATTTATACCGTTATCGCTTGTATGTCGGACTTTTACTAGTTTTAATCATTTTTGGGGACAGAATATTTCATCATAAAGTATTGTCCGTTGTTTTTGTTCATTTTAACTATTTAGTTTTCACTAAATACATCAGGTCGCATGATCGTATATTTTATGACGTAATAATGAACTTACTTTTTTGTAAAAATGATACCCTGGAGGATCCATCACGTAGTTGTATATCTCGTAACCAACATCCCAATATCTCTCGGAATTAAAATTTAAATTAAATCCAGCTGCAACTTCGTAACGGGTCTCCAATAACTTTTGGAAAAGTAAAACACGGTTGTCGGTGTTTTCAAAGCATTCCCTGAATGTCGGAATAGCGGAGCACCGACTAATTCGTGTTTGATGAATGGCAGAAGCGGCTGCGTAAGTGGCAGCCACAGTTGTGAAGACATACTCATTATTAATATTAAGCATATTTGTAGTAATTTTTTCTAGTTTTGTGCAAGGCGGATATTGCGTCATCACTACTTTGGCTTCTGGTAATCGACACTTATGGATGAGCTGGTAAAACTCTTCAAACCAGTCATTTGGAATGTTTTTACGGTTAGTGAATGTCAGCTCTGCTACATACTCGTCAAATGTAGAAACTGATGTAAATCGAGGGGCAACTGTTATTGCCCCCATCATTTGGTGTTCAAAGCCTTCAACAACTGCTGCAGATGTTCCCCAGCTGTCAGTTCCAATCCAAATATACTTATCGAGAACGCCTAGTTCTTTTGCAGCTTGAAGAATTGGACGTGGCTCCATAGTAACTAGGACGACTACATTTGAATCTTTTTGAGCAATCAGTTGATTAATGACTAATTTTGCTTCTGCTAGGCTTGTTGGGTACGAAATTGGAACTGATAGTCCTAAACACACACCATTTCTATTAGAAAATGTTTTGAGGTCATTGACAGCAGAAACGCCGTATGTCTCTCGTGAATAAACAACAGAAACGTACGTCCAATTATTATGCTTCAGAATTTCTGATATAACTCTCATTTGCTTATTATCTGGGGGAATGGTTCGAGCAAAATAGGGATATGTTTCATTGTTGCTAAGAGCAACAGAAGTTGATAAGGAACCTACTAATGGTATTTTAAGTGGAGCCAACACCCTGTTTGCAGCCATAACATTTACGGATAGGGTAGTGACAACGCCACCGACGGTTGAATTATTAATAATATAACTTCCGAAATCTGACGGTGTGTTACATAATGATCCGGACGACAGTAAGTTGTATAAATCCTGGTCGATACGTAAACTGTTAGTGCATGTATCCAACAATAGTCCGTGTAATGAATATGGTCTTGGAGATAACCGTTGTAGCGTAAAGAAGAAGGCCAAACCACTATAAAAGTTGTCAATACTTAAACTTCCGCAACGAAAGGGATCCGAACCTTGCAAGTGGACTGGTAACAACGCAACAAGTGTCGCAGCATTCGCATTAGAATCTGTAGATTCGTCATACATGTATCTCTTACTGCTGTATCGCAAAGTGGGACATTCCATGCATGCGTCGGCGCGACTGCAACTACCGTCCCATTGTGGAGAATAACTATTTACGTCCAATGTTTTGTCATTTGAATAGGTACCAATCTGTTAAAAGTAAAGACAAGGTAGCTAATCTAAATATAAAGCTAATAATAATGATAGCAAGCCATAGGAAGTGCTTATGGTTAAGTTAAAAACATGACATGTTAGTTAAAACTGAACTTAAGAACTTAACTTACATGCAAACAGCATGCAAACGGTTTTGGAATGTTTCGAAAAAGGAAATATTGTCTGTTTTTAAAAAAACAAAAGAGGTCCATGCTTTATGAACATACATTATCTTATTTGTTTTTAGAGTGTGTTTTATAATAATATTCATGCCATTAGTTTTAACTATTTCTTCAATAATTTATTGTGACTTTATTCGAGTAAACAGAAATTCGGTATAAATATTGTTGCACAGATTTAAATTATTACTATATTGCGTCTATTTAAAAAACAAATAATCGACGCAAGCAAATTAAGACCTCAATAAACATATAATTTCTGCATAAAAATAACTACACGTTATTAGCCATGCAGGAATAGCATATCCTACTAAAAACGAATGAAGCTAATTTCTAAACGTACCTTTCTGTAGTAATATGCAAGTTTGCTACCCTCCATTCTTGTAGACAACGAATACATCTGGTACCCCTTGTTCCCATCTCTTTTCTTTGTAAACATAAATTCTGAACCAGTTGGGTCGTTGAATTTTGCTTCCAATATTTTGTTTAAAAGAATGTCACGCCTGTTGGCGTCATTTTGGAACTTTTCGCATACAGTCGAATAATTCTGTCCACAAACACTTTTTAAGGCGGAGTCTATACCAATAGCAGTTGCATAAACAGCGTTAATTACATGTAAAATACCCGGATCTTGAATGTAATTTCTTTGCGAGATTACAACTTCTGATAACGAGGCACACTGAACTGGATGTTTACCATCTGGCACAGTAAGGTAACAATCAACCATATCTTCATAGAATTTTGGAAACCACGGATTTTCAGGATAGTTTCCTGGTGATTTTGTACTTAAATATGTATCAAAGTCACCAATATCAGCCGATTCAAGTGACCAGGTGACTGCATCTTTAGCGAGGTCTTCAACGCCGGAAAGAATTTCTAAATTATTACCCCATGTTTCTGATCCCAGAAAATGGTATTTACCGACTGCGGATGGATTTCGTCTTATAGCCTGGAACAGTGCATTGATATATGATGTGTCAGCAAATAGTATGACAGTGTTTGCTGTAGGTTTTTCAAGAAGATTAGAAACGACTTCATTTGAACTCTCTGGGGTCGCAGTACCATTGTCCGGGAACTGTATCATTTGTCCAATACAAATTTTTCCGTCTTTGGCAAGGTTTTGAAACGCCATGGACCCAAGTTTTCCATAATTGTTGGGTGAATAGACAACCTGAACATATCTTATATCAAAATTATCAAGAAATTTTATCATAGATTCGGCCAAGTTGTCGTCTGCTGGAACTGAGCGCATAAAATACGGGTATCTGTCCTGGTCTGATAGAGCAATGCTCGTCGATGCGTAACTTATTTGTGGAATCTTAAGAGATTTTAATATCCTTGCTAAATACAGTGAGCTATCACTGGAATATCCAGCAATATAAGCGCTTATGTCATCGGGGTATATGTTCTGGCCGTTTTTAGAAAGTGATATTATACCATTGTGAATGTCCGATACGGTATACCCCATCTTTATAGCACTTTCACATGAATCCAAGCCAACTCCACCAAGTTTAATATTCTTCAGTATATTTGCAAACCGTCCAGATTTATCATTGACCTTATTAATAGCGTAATGAAACGCTTCTAGTAGTTGGAATCCATGTAATGTTTTGATGTCTCCACATGAAAAGGAGCTAACATCTTTGTAATGCACGTCAAATACACCTAAAAGCAACAATTATCATGCATGTAAAGATTATTCCAGTAAATGTTGTATGGAATGTTGCAATTCTTGAAATAGACATAACAAGTTTACGTTATGACATATCAAGTAATCAGATCCAAAGACCAAAATATTTGAACTTTTCTTTAAAAAAGGCGTGTAGTACAGAAATATAAAACCACAATTTTTGTATATTCGTTAAAACCAAATAGTATTTTACAAATATTATCCTAGATAAAAGAATGTAAAACTTGTACATTGTTTTCAAATAAAAATTTTTTCTAGTCTCGAAAACATAAGTTTGTATTCTTCATAAAATGATCCAATAAGAACACTATAACCCCAACGAAGTACATCATTGTTTAATGAATGCAACTTGTGTAGTAAACTACTAGTTTGCAATATTTTGTTATACAATGTGAGAATGCTGTAATACATCTTCCGCCGTTTATGTACACCCAGAATGTCTACTTAAAGTAAGCTTGTGATTGTATATTGCTTGTTAGTTCGAATGGTGTTTTACGCCACTTTCAGCAATTTTTCAGCTATATCATGGCGTCCAGTTGTTTTAGGGATGGAAGCCAGAGTACCTGAAGAAAACCCGGCACCTGCGGAAGAATAACTGTCAATCCTTGTCAATTAACATTGAGATCTTTTTGTAAACGTGTTTTGGGCATTTTTACAGGTGTGTTAACTGTTTTTTGAAAATAAAGAATGTTAACGGTTTTTCCACCATTAGCTGTTATCTCTTTTCTTAAAAATTGACTTTGTTTTAACTGTTATAATAAAAATAAAAAACCCTGTTTGCTGTTAATAGTATTGCCCTTCGATGAGATACTGCTGTTATATGTTTTTTTTTATTTCTGAACTCACTGTTTTCTGTTTTTTCGTGTAAATTGCTGTTATCTGTTATCATTAATTTAAATTAACTGTTATCTGTTTTTGGGGTAAAATAAAAAAATGGTAACATGTTAACGGACCCCAGTACAGCCTCCGCCCCCTTCTAATATTGTAGTCAATTGAACCCTTCCCGCAGTAAGACGCGAACCCGCAATCTCAGTGTTGACAGGACAGTGATCAATAATAGACGAACTACGTTTACCACTCAGCCACCTGGGCCCAAATTTTATTTTGAAGCAAAGTACAATCACTTTTTGGTCTACAATCTTCTATGTTATTCTAACGTTATTTGGTCATAATAAATGTGTAAATAAAAGTCTAACTAATACTAACGGGCACGCTGGAGATGAATAACATTACTATCATTAAAACGCACTGAAGATAGTTTGTTTGTTTGTTGGAATGTTGAACACCACTTTCAGCAATTTTCCGCTATATCATGGCATCCAGTTTTTATTGGGGGAGGAAGCCGGAGAACCCGGAGAAAACCCCCGACCTGCGGTAGAAACGCACTGAAGACGACTAACATAGATTTGGCCAGTGTTCTGGGTAACCATTTATCTTAATACTTTTTTCACTAGCAATGTTAAATATAGATAATGGTTCCACATTTTGAACTGATAGATATCTACAAAGAGTTTAAACATACCTCCAATTAGGATATCCCCAGCAATATATGAGAAATCCATCTGTGTCTTAATGCAAACTATGCAAGGAGATGCACACGCTGACTGTGTTACTGGGAACAAAGCAGACAGTCTGTTATCAGATAACTGTAATGATGCTCCTGCGAATTCTCCAACCTTCAAAACATTTCAGTTATTAAATTAAAATATGCATTTTGATTTATGTTTAGCATGTATATGCATGTTAAATACCTCAAATATGTCGCATAAATATTAAAGGGAAAGCACATGATTTTTATACTTTAAAGAATTCATTTCTCATGTGAAAAACGATTGCAAAAAATTTAATAAAATATCTTTCCAAAAGGAAAAGTCAATTCATGTTAACTTACGGTTTTCAGAGTTGATCCGTCATAGTATATAAGGTCCATTCCTGTATTACCCTCTCTGCCTATGTACCGGAAGTTAAAATCAGACGGATCCTTGAATGTAATTGTTTCCATTTTTTGCATAATGACTGCATTAATATTATCAGTGTTTAGGAAGTTACTGCACACTTTTGTGTAATCACTTCCACATTTTTCTTTCAAGGTTATGTCCAGACCAGCAGCGAATGAGTAGACGGCGTTTATAGTGGGAATAACATAGTTATCCTGCATTATAGTTGTCGACCAAGCGGCAAATGACTGGATATTACTACACATGACTCCGTACCTAATTGAAAAAAATACGATATTAATTTTAAGACAAAAATATAAAATGAAAGAGTATTATGTAAGTTGTACTTTCCGTTACATTACTTCCCATACCCCAGCAGACAAATATTAACATTTTTGATAATGCATAACTTCCAAAGTCGTCCCGGTCAGACTATCACTTAATTATTGTTTAACATGCAAATACCTCACTGTCACAAAATTCTACCTATCGGCAACAGTAATATTTAGCTGAAATGTAAATAAATTATACTAAGTGTTCAAAAGATGTTTTACTAGCATCATCTTCATAGATATATTGAGGTTAGTTGGTTACTCGTTTATTGTTTGGGTCTTTATAATACTGCAAGCATGTTTGTAACTTTTAAAAACTTTTTATATGTTAATTTATAAAATAACGGCATAACTTACTTGTAATTGTTTGGTAAATCACAAGCCAGGATCGTCATGTAGTATTCCATCAGAAAAGGATCTGATTTTATACTGTCTGTTGTGGGTAGGTTCCTTATAAAGTCCAGGTAACCATTAATTTTGGGGGATTTTATGTTCAAGAAAAACGATTTTCCGCCACTGGTTCCAAGACTCTGGGCAATCCCCATATAAGGCATTGGTGAAAGAACTACAATATTTTGGAATGATGGAGACCTTGCTCGTTCCTGGAAAAACCTGGTGGTGTGAAGTGCATTAGTCCAGATTACAACAACGTGAACTGTAGATGTATAAATAGCGTTTACCACCTGTGTCATATTGGTACTGGAGTCAATCTTGTACGTATACACTATACAGACATTTTCTTGAGTTGAAACAGTTGTAAAGGTTTCTAGGGCACCTCGGCCATATTCGCTATCGGAATACAGTACTGTGACGTAACGGAAATTGAGAGCTTTAGCCAGCTTTGTTATTGCCACTGACAATGTGATATCTCCTTGTATTGTTCTGAAAAATGTTGGATAATTGTCCTTATTGACCAAATTATTACTTGTAGCAAATGGGCTGATTAATGGAAGTTTCAATGGTTTAACAACCTCGTTGACTTCTACTACAGACACTGTGTTGTCCGTTATCCATCCGCGAACTTTAGAAACATCAATATTGTCGCCTTCTTTTATTGGCAAAAGGCCAGAGTATAATGATGACATGACATCAAATCGACGACTCCTGACATTGCAATGATCCAAAATTAAAGCTCCAAGTTTAACATCTCTAAGATTTATAGGGGCGGCCTTTGAATTAATTTGATTAACGGCATACATTACAGATGCTGCAAATTGGAATCCATCGACAGTTTTCAGTGCTCCACACACAAACGGATCACGTGTACTTACGTCGTGAATTCCAAAGATACCGCCAACTTCAATATCACCAGCAATATGAGAATAGGTTCCCGGATTGTAAACATAGGTGCATTGTGCACATCTTCCTTCACAAACAGATTTAAATGTAGCGCTAGAAAGACCTATAGGAAGCGTCACAGGAGTGTTTACCTGATCAGACAATCTACCTTGTTCTACATCAAACTGCCCAATCTGAAAATAAATTTAAAGAACTACACATTAATACGAAAACAAAAGAATGTATGCATGGCGCAAATCTCCGAACATATACATAGTATATATAACAAGGAGATAAACTAACAAAGCAACGCAATTAATCATTGAAAGACAGAAAAACAAAAACAGACAGTACGACGGCTTAGAACACTGGCATAAAACGCTTGGAACACTGAAAAAACGCTTGAAACACTGGCATAATATGCTTGGAACACTGGCATAAAACGCTTGGAACACTGAAATAAAACGCTTGGAACTGAGCATAAAACAATATGTTGCGGTATTGATTCGGTTCAAAATAATAAAATGTCCAATACAACCTAAAAACTACTTTTACAATACAGACAAAATGTATGGCTACTGAACAATTAAGAGTGCCGGGCATGCAAGGTGTGGTGGACTCCAACCTTAACAGACAAAGACTGCCGGGCAAGGTGTGGTGGTCTCCATCCTTAACTGACAATGACTGCCGGGCAATGAACTCTTGTAGACATTTTGTTTTGGTACCTAACTGAACGATTGTTTGTTCGTTCTAACTAACTCCCTGTGCTTATTTCATGTTTAATCGCTAATGTTACTGATATGACAGACAAATCAAATCGTAAACTCCTCCAACTCCAGTGTTTACTCAGCAACATATGGATGACGGTAATAAAACAATACCGAACACAAATGAGACTGTCAAAACGTCCAAGAAACTGGCAAGCCCAAGAACCAAAATGAAGCAACTACAGCAATATTCCTGGCTTGCCAGGTACAGGCATTACTAAAGAAACATGTTTTACGACATGCCAATCCTTACGCTCTCAGCACTAGATATCTTTCTGTAATTTTGGTTCGTTTAGAAAATGATACACAGTACTCTAACCAAAACAAATGTGTCATTTTAAAACAATTTAAACATGAAACTTTAGGAGCGAACAGAAAATATGTCTATATTCGATTATTTAATATAAATTATCGCTTATAAATCTTACCTTTACAAAGCCTGAACCTTGGTTGTTCAGAATTTCGATGCCCTGACGACTCTCCATTCCTTCGACTTTAAACAGGTTCCCGTATTCTGTTGTAAATGAAATGTTTCTAAAAATGTTTTTAAGTGTACTTGATACAACTGTGTTTGCTCTAAAGTTCGAACATACTCCATTATAATTGTTACCACACACTAGCCGGAGTGCTCTGTCTAATGCTAAAGCCGACATGTAAACGGCATTTATTGTATATGCGACAAGTCCACTATGCGCGTATCGTGTACTTCCAGTTATGGGGTCGTTTGCGCATGCCGTTGTATATTTTCCTCTATGTTTAGCATCAATGTAACACTGCATAACGTATTCATACCATTCACTAAAACCGGGAACGGCATTTGCGTCCCGAGGGTTGATACTGTTGGCCCATGATTCAAAAGCACTAATAGAATAAGCTTGAGGTCTAAAGGTTATAAATCCCCGTTGGAATTCTGTAAACCCAACAAATGTATTGTCTGACCATAAATCCGTTCCAATCAATACATAATCGTTTGGCCATGATAAAGATTTTAGTGCTGCTAGAACTTCACTGTACTGGGACAAAAGCACAAACAAAACAACGGCGCGTGCCTGAGATTGTTGTCTGACTTTTCTAAATATCTCAATCATAGTACCGTCTGTGTTTACTTCATATGAGGCTGCAATACAAACTTTTTCATCAACTCCAGCCCGTCTTAGATCCTTAACTGCAGTACGGCCATAGTTGTCTGCTGAACTAATTGTCTGTATAAGTGTCCAACCATTTCGGACTAAAAACTGTGTAATTGCGACAGACAGCTTGTCGTCAGAAGGTATCACTCGTGCATAGTTCGGATATTTCGTTTTGTCACTTAAACTAGAAGACGTTGCAAGCGTTCCAATTTCCTGAATACCAAAGGCTCTCATGCTCTCCCCAAATTCAATAGTATTTTGGCTACCTATAGCTTCAGTCATTATATTTATGGCTTTGGGATTCACAATACGACCTTTCTTATCTCTAACAACTTGCAATTCGCCGAGAATATTGTTTAAAAGCAATTTACCAGTCTGAGAACTTTCACATATATCGACAACTAATCCACCTAAATTGACGCCATTTAAGATCCCCGACATTTTGGTTTTTGCGGTTTGTATTGCATAATAGAAAGCAACAGCAGTCATAATTCCTTCTTTTGATATATCACCACAGGAAAGTGGTTCTTTACCGGCAAAATGGGAGCTTACGATACCTCCTATCACCAAATCACCAGGCATATACATAAATTCCACCATGTCACGTGGTATGACACACTGACCACAGCCGGAAGTAGGACAAGCGAATAAAGGCAAGTTGGGTAACACCGTGGTTCTGCTGTTGTCGTACAATCTTATTTCCGTTTTAGATAGAGCAAGGGCGCCATTTTCATATCGTCCCACCTGCAAAAACGTAAGAAGCTTATTTGAAAACGCTTAGGTGATATAAAGATGGGAAAATTTATATTCATTCATGGCGCTAGATTATCAAAAAAATGTAGATGTTACCGCCCAAAAGACTACTTGGTATGCCCTTTATAAAATTGTAGATACTAAACCCCACGCTAGTGGCTCACTGTAGTCTACTGTACTCTGCTGCGACGCACTTTTTTAATGGTGTTAGATTAGACCTGACATTGATGTCCATTGTGTAGGGAATGAGTAGTCAAGTCGCCCCCCAAGACAACTCGCCCCCCGTTATTCCAAGACAAGTCGCCCTCCGTTTCAAGACAAGTCGCCCACCCGATAAGACATGTTGCCCACTAGATCAATTAAATATGAAATATTAGTATGTAATTGTGAATATAATTAGAAAAATACAACAAAAATATAAATTATGGTTTAGAACAACTTCAGTGTTTTAAATTACTAAATTATAGATTGAGACCACTGAAACCCAATAACCGTTAATGAGTATAATTAACCCCAAATTAGTTCTAATTAGCTTGTCATAAAATGAGAAGATACAAGCGAAAGAAAACAACCCAACACCAACACAGAATCTTTGCATTATGGGACCAGTACAGAGACAACCAGATCACAGTCAACAAACTCCCGAAGAAGTGCGGGAAGATCTACGGCGGCCAGTAAAGATGATATAGTGTACATATTGTTATTTTTGTACATTTGTATGTTGACTCTAACTTGCTATTTTTTAACTTTTGCTGTTAAACACTCTTAAACACACAATGTTAAATTTGTAATTTTCAAAAATAAATTCTCTATTTATTCCCATATACAATAACAATGATGAAGTCCATTTCCAAACAACTAAACAAAATATATACATAAGGACTGATTTTTTTCAACATTATTAACCTGAATCAATTTCGTCGTTGTCAATGTAATTATTAATATTAATGAGACACTTTTGATTATTAGACTGCAGGTGTTTAATATTTTACTGACCGCTGAATAAATTCCATTACCGATTTCCGATTTCTTTTTTGAAAGTCAACAAAGAATAATCTAATGACATACCTCATGAAAGTCGTAAACACCCGATTTATTATTGTAATTCCAAACTGTAAAGTCTTCTGTTATGAAGTCGCCATTTTTATCAAAAGCTACACGCTTTCCATTTAGGCTGGCAACATTGTCTGCTGCAGCAAACTGAAAAATATACAATATTTCGTTTAGCAGATGACATTTTGGAAATTTATTTTGAGCATTTAATTAGTTTTATTGTATGACTATTAAAATTCTTTCATTTGATTGGTTTAATTTGTTTTAATGAATTATGATTTAGCAGAAAAACCTGAAATAAGCTAAAACTAGCACAAGCTCTCGAGTCAAGTCCGCTGGAAAGTTATGTCAACCTAGAGTATCCTCAAATTAAAATATATTCCTGATAGTGTCTAAAAACAAACATGTATGATGCTGTTGTCTGAATTAACTTTGATATGGTTACAAATACTTTCATATTAAATTCAATCATTTTATGATTCATATAATAAAACATTTATCGAATTTAAACATAGGCTGCAACCCGTCAAAAAAAAACGTATGTCAAAGTCAATGATGGTATATTATAAATCTTAAGTTTTGCTTTATACTGTTATATTAAATGTCGGTAAGATCGCATAATTAAAAATTGTATAAGAGGTTTAATTGTTAACAAGAACATATCAATGCGAAGCTATTATGTACCTGGAAATCAATGTCTCTAAGATACTGGTGGAATTCGGATGTTGTCATCTGCTGCAGTGATAAACAAAGTCCGGGAGTGGATCCACACCGTGCTTGTTGTGCGTTCCTCAGGGCTTTGGCATATGCATATACCGCAATAATAGTGTTGTCAACAAAAGGGTTTTGGCGAAAGTCGTCACGTTTCTGATTGATACTTTGCAGGATACAGTTTGGATAACTAGCATATGGTGCATATGTAACGCCTGGCAACTTGCATCCATTTTGGGTCATGTACCAGTTCGCCAACCATGGGTTCTCTGGAGGTGATGCGAGTTCATTCAAGGTTATGAAATAATCTCTAAACTCAGTGACTAATGTTGACCTTGGCATTACTGCCAACATACCTTTGGCAAGATTTCCATAAGATTCGCGTGCAAAATCGATAATTGATGCCACCCACTGTATATCACTTATACCCGGAGTTGCAGAAATGGAATCTAAAGCTTTAAACAGATTCTGAGTCTGTAAAAAAGCACCAAAAAAGACAGCAACATCGGAATCAAATTTCGGAAGGCCAGCAAGAATTGCAGCGTAATCAGAAACAGAACCAGAGGCGGGAAGAGACATGGCATTTGATACACATATGCCAGCATCCAACGCTTGTTGAATCATTGACTGGTATCCACTGATTCCATAAATACTTTCTATGTAAACAGCTATCACCCTGTTCCAATTCAACTCCTTCAAAACTGCTATTATTGCCTGCAATGATAAGTATAGAATATTGGAATATTACAGTTCATTGTAATGTATGCAAAGTCATGGTTACAAAATACGACAATCGTGTCGAGCGTAAAATGAAGAATAAACAAAACGACGTGTATCAACTCGGGGTAAAAAATGTCAACTTAACTTTCTTTCTTTTATCTTTTTTTTAATTTTGCATTGGATTTAAGCCACTTTCAGCATCACAATTTCCTGTTTTATTGTGTGAGGAAGACGGACTATACTTTGAAAACCCACAACCTTCGACAGAAAACTGGCACTTAGTCAATTAAGGTTTGGAGTGGAGCACACCTTGCCCGTAACATGGTCTCCTGGTGCAATATTTTTCATCCATGCTAGCTTCACTTCAAATATAACCGAATGCCGCTTAGGCTAAAGAGGATATCATCGTCAAGGTACCGGAATAACCCTGCCCGCAGTAAGGTTCGAGCAAAAAACCTCAATGTTGACACGACAGTGATCAATAGTAGGTGATACACTACCTTAACCACTCGGTCGCCGCTGACACAGTACCTTAACCACTCAGCCACCACTGACTTACTACCTTAATCACTCGGCCACCATTGACACACTACCTTAACCACTCGGTCACCGCTGACACACTACCTTAACCACTCGGTCACCGCTGACACACTACCTTAACCACTCGGTCACCGCTGACACACTACCTTAACCAATCGGCCACCACTGACTTACTACCTTAAACACTCGGCCACCACTGACACACTACCTTAACCACTCGGTCACCGCTGACACACTACCTTAACCACTCGGCCACCACTGACATACTACCTTAACCACTCGGTCACCGCTGACACACTACCTTAACCACTCGGTCACCGCTGACACACTACCTTAACCACTCGGTCACCGCTGACACTGCGTTTACCCATCGGTCACCGCTGACACTACCTTAAACACTCGGCCACCACTGACACACTACATTAAACACCCGTCACCACTGACACACTACCTTAACCACTCGGTCACCCCTGACAAACTACCTTAACCACTCGGCCACCACTGACATACTAACTTAACCACTCGGTCACCACTGACACACTACCTTTACCACTCGGTCAACGCTGACACACTACCTTAACCACTTGGCCACCACTGACACACTACCTTAACCACTCGGTCAACGCTGACACACTACCTTAACCACTCGCTCACCGCTGACACACTACCTTAACCAATCGGCCACCACTGACACACTACCTTAACCACTCGGTCAACACTGACACACTACCTTTACCACTCGGTCAACGCTGACACACTACCTTAACCACTCGGTCAACGCTGACACACTACCTTAACCACTCGCTCACCGCTGACACACTACCTTAACCAATCGGCCACCACTGACACACTACCTTAACCACTCGGTCAACACTGACACACTACCTTAACCACTCGCTCACCGCTGACACACTACCTTAACCACTCGCTCACCGCTGACACACTACCTTAACCACTCGCTCACCGCTGATACACTAACTTAACCACTCGGTCACCACTGACACACTACCTTTACCACTCGGTCAACGCTGACACACTACCTTAACCACTCGCTCACCGCTGATACACTACCTTAACCACTCGGTCACCGCTGACACACTACCTTAACCACTCGGTCACCACTGACACACTACCTTAACCACTCGGTCACCACTGACACACGACCTTAACCACTCGGTCACCGCTGACACACTACCTTAACCACTCGGTCACCGCTGACACACTACCTTAACCACTCGGTCACCACTGACACACTACCTTAACCACTCGGTCACCACTGGCATACGACCTTAACCACTCGGTCACCGCTGACACACGACCTTAACCACTCGGTCACCGCTGACACACTACCTTAACCACTCGGTCACCACTGACACACTACCTTAACCACTCGGTCACCACTGACACACGACCTTAACCACTCGGCCACTACTGACACACTACCTTAATCACTCGGACACCACTGACACACTACCTTAACCACTCGGTCACCGCTGATACACTACCTTAACCACTCGGCCACCGCTGATACACTACCTTATCCACACTGCCACCGCTGACACACTACCTTAACCACTCGGTTACCACTGACACACTACCTTAACCACTCGGTCACCACTGACACACTACCTTAACCATTCGGCCACCACTGACACACTACCTTAACCACTCGCTCACCGCTGATACACTACCTTAACCACTTGGCCACCACTGACACACTACCTTAACCACTTGGTTACCACTGACACACTACCTTAACCATTCGGCCACCACTGACACACTACCTTAACCACTCGGCCACCACTGACACACTACCTTAATCACTCGCTCACCACTGACACACTACCTTAACCACTCGGCCACCACTGACACACTACCTTAACCATTCGGCCACCACTGACACACTACCTTAACCACTCGGTCACCGCTGATACACTAACTTAACCACTCGGTCACCACTGACACACTACCTTAACCAATCGGCCACCGCTGATACACTACCTTAACCACTCGGTCACCACTGACACACTACCTTAACCACTCGCTCACCGCTGATACACTAACTTAACCACTCGGTCACCACTGACACACTACCTTAACCACTTGGTTACCACTGACACACTACCTTAACCAATCGGCCACCACTGACACACTACCTTAATCACTCGCTCACCGCTGATACACTACCTTAACCACTTGGCCACCACTGACACACTACCTTAACCACTTGGCCACCACTGACACACTACCTTAACCACTTGGTTACCACTGACACACTACCTTAACCAATCGGCCACCGCTGATACACGACCTTAACCACTCGGTCACCACTGACACACTACCTTAACCATTCGGCCACCACTGACACACTACCTTAACCACTCGGTCACCACTGACACACTACCTTAACCACTTGGTCACCACTGACACACTACCTTAACCAATCGGCCACCGCTGATACACGACCTTAACCACTCGGTCACCACTGACATACTACCTTAACCATTCGGCCACCACTGACACACTACCTTAACCACTCGGTCACCACTGACACACTACCTTAACCACTTGGTCACCACTGACACACTACCTTAACCAATCGGCCACCGCTGATACACGACCTTAACCACTCGGTCACCACTGACACACTACCTTAACCACTCGGTCACCACTGACACACTACCTTAATCACTCGCTCACCGCTGATACACTACCTTAACCACTTGGCCACCACTGACACACTACCTTAACCACTCGCTCACCGCTGATACACTAACTTAACCACTCGGTCACCACTGACACACTACCTTAACCACTCGGTCAACACTGACACACTACCTTAACCACTTGGTTACCACTGACACACTACCTTAACCAATCGGCCACCGCTGATACACGACCTTATCCACACTGCCACCGCTGACACACTACTTTAACTACTCGGTCACCGCTGACACACTACCTTAACCACTCGGTCACCGCTGATACACTACCTTAATCACTCGGCCACCACTGACACACTACCTTAATCACTCGGTCACCACTGACACACTACCTTAATCACTCGGTCACCGCTGATACACTACCTTAACCACTCGGTCACCACTGACACACTACCTTAATCACTCGGTCACCACTGACACACTACCTTAATCACTCGGTCACCACTGACACACTACCTTAATCACTCGGTCACCACTGACACACTACCTTAACCACTCGGTCACCACTGACACACTACCTTAATCACTCGGTCACCGCTGATACACTACCTTAACCACTCGGTCACCACTGATACACTACCTTAACCACTCGGCCACCACTGATACCCTACCTTATCCACTCGGCCACCACTGACACACTACCTTAACCACTCGGTCACCGCTGATACACTACCTTAACCACTCGGCCACCACTGATACCCTACCTTATCCACTCGGCCACCACTGACACACTACCTTAACCACTCGCTCACCGCTGATACACTACCTTAAACACTCGGCCACCACTGATACACTACCTTAACCACTCGGCCACCACTGACACACTACCTTAATCATTCGCTCACCGCTGATACACTACCTTAACCACTCGGCCACCACTGACACACTACCTTAATCACTCGCTCACCGCTGATACACTAACTTAACCACTCGCTCACCGCTGATACACTACCTTAATCACTCGCTCACCGCTGATACACTACCTTAAACACTCGGCCACCACTGATACACTACCTTAATCACTCGCTCACCGCTGATACACTACCTTAACCACTCGGCCACCACTGACACACTACCTTAATCACTCGCTCACCGCTGATACACTACCTTAACCACTCGGCCACCACTGACACACTACCTTAACCACTCGCTCACCGCTGATACACTAACTTAACCACTCGCTCACCGCTGATACACTACCTTAAACACTCGGCCACCACTGATACACTACCTTAATCACTCGCTCACCACTGATACACTACCTTAAACACTCGGCCACCACTGATACACTACCTTAAACACTCGGCCACCACTGATACACTAACTTAACCACTCGCTCACCACTGATACACTACCTTAAACACTCGGCCACCACTGATACACTACCTTAAACACTCGGCCACCACTGATACACTACCTTAAACACTCGGCCACCACTGATACACTAACTTAACCACTCGCTCACCGCTGATACACTACCTTAACCACTCGGCCACCACTGACACACTACCTTAACCACTCGCTCACCGCTGATACACTAACTTAACCACTCGCTCACCGCTGATACACTACCTTAAACACTCGGCCACCACTGATACACTACCTTAATCACTCGCTCACCACTGATACACTACCTTAAACACTCGGCCACCACTGATACACTACCTTAAACACTCGGCCACCACTGATACACTACCTTAATCACTCGCTCACCGCTGATACACTACCTTAACCACTCGCTCACCGCTGATACACTACCTTAATCACTCGCTCACCACTGATACACTACCTTAAACACTCGGCCACCACTGATACACTACCTTAAACACTCGGCCACCACTGATACACTAACTTAACCACTCGCTCACCGCTGATACACTACCTTAACCACTCGGCCACCACTGACACACTACCTTAACCACTCGCTCACCGCTGATACACTAACTTAACCACTCGCTCACCGCTGATACACTACCTTAAACACTCGGCCACCACTGATACACTACCTTAATCACTCGCTCACCGCTGATACACTAACTTAACCACTCGCTCACCGCTGATACACTACCTTAAACACTCGGCCACCACTGATACACTACCTTAATCACTCGCTCACCACTGATACACTAACTTAACCACTCGGTCACCACTGACACACTACCTTAACCACTCGGTCACCACTGACACACTACCTTAACCACTCGCTCACCGCTGATACACTAACTTAACCACTCGGTCACCACTGACACACTACCTTAACCACTTGGTTACCACTGACACACTACCTTAACCAATCGGCCACCGCTGATACACGACCTTAACCACTCGGCCACCACTGATACACTACCTTAATCACTCGCTCACCGCTGATACACTAACTTAACCACTCGCTCACCGCTGATACACTACCTTAAACACTCGGCCACCACTGATACACTACCTTAATCACTCGCTCACCACTGATACACTAACTTAACCACTCGGTCACCACTGACACACTACCTTAACCACTTGGTTACCACTGACACACTACTTTAACTACTCGGTCACCGCTGATACACTACCTTAACCATTCGGTCACCACTGACACACTACCTTAACCACTTGGTTACCACTGACACACTACCTTAACCAATCGGCCACCGCTGATACACTACTTTAACTACTCGGTCACCGCTGATACACTACTTTAACTACTCGGTCACCGCTGATACACTAACTTAACCACTCGGTCACCACTGACACACTACCTTAACCACTTGGTTACCACTGACACACTACCTTAACCAATCGGCCACCGCTGATACACGACCTTAACCACTCGGTCACCACTGACACACTACCTTAACCACTCGGCCACCGCTGATACCCTACCTTATCCACACTGCCACCGCTGACACACTACTTTAACTACTCGGTCACCGCTGACACACTACTTTAACTACTCTGCCACCGCTGATACCCTACCTTATCCACACTGCCACCGCTGACACACTACTTTAACTACTCGGTCACCGCTGATACACTACCTTAACCACTCGGCCACCACTGATTTACTACCTTAACCACTTGGTTACCACTGACACACTACCTTAACCACTCGGTCACCACTGACACACTACCTTAACCATTCGGCCACCACTGACACACTACCTTAACCACTCGGTCACCACTGACAAACTACCTTAACCGACTTCCACCGCGGCCTCTTTATAAACTTTACGTTATAACAAATTAACGAAATACAACAGCTTACTATGATAAGACGAAAAAGCAAGTTTTACAAGCATTTTACCATATTTCTTTATTCATTATAAATTCATTATTACGTAGATAATCATGACAATAATCATCATACTGGTTACCCTAAAAACTTATTAGGAAAAGAAGTCCTTACCTTTGCTTGAGCGAGCGCAGACGGTGATGTTCTTAGAAAGTACGGGTACACTGTTTTGTCACTCAGAGTACTGGTCATTGAGAGAGGACTCAAAACTGAAACTGGTAGTTTCCCTGCCATTTCAGCGACTGGCGGTGATGTCCCGCTGTAAAGTGGTCCGAGGAAACCTTTAAACAATAAACGGTGGAGAAAGTGATGCATTTAACTGATGTGTGTTCTGTTATTTACTACTTATTCTACATGAAGAATATTCCTGCAACAAAATATGGTGACAACTATACCGTTCTAAATGAGGACAATGAGATGGCTGGGTGATTAACTTACAAAACACCCAATACAGTAAGGGACAGACCATTTAACTTGAAGGGCGTCGCGACAGAATATTTTTTTCATTATAAGCATTTTTTATATAGCAGAAATCCGTCTTCGGAATATTTTTTTCTTACCCTCTGCTTCCAAAATATTTTTTTCATCAAAAATCATTTTCAAAATATTTTTTTTTAGGAAACCACCCCCCCCCCCCCTTTTGCAAGTTAAATGGTCGGTCCCTAACTGGTAAGAAACTAATTGTGTATTAATACGCCTAGTAATAAATAGGCGTACATGAATAAATGATTCATTCATTGGTTCCCGGTTTATTATAACCAGATAATTAATTGACTGTAATAATCATATAAAATATGTACAGGGGAGATAAACCAAACAAAAGACCTCAAAATTCAAAATAAAGGACAAAACAATACATCACCAAAAATATTTTAAAAAAACGAAAAATTACAATCACAACAGACAAATACAATGGTAACTACAATAATATAGCTCCTTTTTTATGGACGGAGCTGCAAAGAGGTTCCATTACTCGTACTGGAGCAGTCGGTGGGTGGTTCACATCCGGTTTCTTTTTAACCATTGCTTAACAAGTGTTATAGTATCTTTAATGACATTTTATTTGCTTAACATCCAGCGAGTTAACTTTCAGTCGTATTCAGACAATATGAATTTAGAAGCAGAAAATAAAAATTATTAGCAACATAGCAGATGACATTACTTAGGCGACATGACTTTGCAGAAGACATTACTCAGACGGCATAACATAGCAGACGACATAAAACAGTGGACAGCATAACACATCAGACAATATTACACAGCAGACAACGTAACACAGCACACGAAATAACACAGCAGACTAAATGACACCGAAGACGACAATTACTCATACGGCATAACATATTAGACGACATAACACAGCGGACAACATAACAGTGCAGACGCCACAGTAGAAAATATTACACATCAGACGA
Organism: Limnoperna fortunei; assembly: GCA_944474755.1. Taxonomy (NCBI): domain Eukaryota; kingdom Metazoa; phylum Mollusca; class Bivalvia; order Mytilida; family Modiolidae; genus Limnoperna; species Limnoperna fortunei. Next base: position 57,567,558 of record OX104121.1, on the reverse strand, counting down.
CATAACTCGAAGAAGATATAACACATCAAAGACATAACACAGCAAACGACATTACTCAGAACGACACAACAGCAGACGACATTACTCAGAACGAAACAACAGTAGACGACATTACTCAGAACGACGTAACACAGCAGACAACATAACAAAGCAGACGACATAGCACAGCAACGCCATAACACAGCAGACGACATTACTTAGAACGGCATAACACAGCAGACGACATTACTCAAAACGACATAAAACAGCAGACAACATAGCACAGCAACAACATAACGCAGCAGATGACATTAATCAGAAGGACATAACACATCAAACACAGCCGACAACATTACACAGCAGATGACATAACGCGTCAGACGACATAACACGGCAGACGAAATACATGTTGACAAAGATGTTAGTTTATTTAGAAAATAGAGATGCATTTAAATGTTGTAACTGCTAAAATACAAAGACTCAAGCAGATTTCAAGTATAGCTCTAGCCAATATTGTCAACAGAAGGTATATATCAGCTTCATCACACAAATGTTTTTGATCAGATTTGTATGATACTCTTTCTACTTACCTAGTGCTATTGTGTTTGGCTGGGTGCTACAGTAGTATTGCCCGGATGTCATTCGTGTGTAGAAGTCCTGTGCATACTTAAGGCCTAGCACATCTGACGAACACGTATCATAGACTTTCATACCTGTAATGAAAACACGAATTACATTTAGGAATTATACATGTAGATAAGTTGCATCCATAAGTTTAAAACTGGGGTTAACACAAATACAATTCTACTCAATGGTTTTCACATAAAAAGCATGAATTTAAAAATGAAAACATTTGGCATTTGCATCTGGTCTATGAAACAACGTTCTTTAAACGGACGAACACCTTATTTTAAAGATGTTTGAGAGATCCAGATGTTATCACAACTTTTAATACTTTAAAAATTTATTTTTTTTTACAAAATGCTTTTTTCTACAAAAGATGTTCTTTGTCACCAGAACAGTACTATGGAATCACGTGATCATGTGAAATGACGCCTTCTTGTAACTGACATTGCCACGTGAACGCAGATACATCAGCCAATAACGTAACAAGACCAGTGATCAGTTTAACAAAAAGTCGTTAGTCTATCTTTAGTCGTTTCAATTAATCAAAATCGCTGAAACATATCTAATACATACCCAGCTTAATTCCTGGTACTGTTTGATTGGCATTTACTCTTTGTAGAGCCCATCTAGCTGCTTCATAAACCTGCATTATTTCTAGAAAAGATATGTTACATGTACAATAAAGTCTCAATACAATGTGTACATCACGGGACGTATCTAACCACAAGTCACTAGGGAAGACTAAGTTTGTTGGAATATATGAGAAAATATGTTTGTTTGTTTAAATGGTGTTTAACGCCACTTTCAGTAATGTTTCAGCTATATAGTGGTGTCCAGTTTTTTTATTGGGGAGGAAGATGGAGTACAATGTGAAAACCCCGACCTTCGTTTGGAAAACTGGCAATCATTGTAAATTGAGGTTGGAGTCAAGTGCATCCTGCCCACAGTGAGACTAGTACCCGCAACCTCAGCGTTTACAGATCACGTGATCAGTAGAAACCTAACTACCTTAACTACTCGACCACCGAGGCCCAAGAGAAAATATGTGTTAACTAAATACACAAGTACATATAAATGTATATGCGTTATGATATAAATTCAAATGTATTACTTTATATTTAAAAAAAATCATTTGGATTTGTTTCCCTTTTTAAATTGAAGAATTATGCATGGATCAAAACTGTATAATTTTTAGACAAACACTTGAGAGTTCAATCTACATGCAGCTTGTGGGAATGGGGTTGAAATTTATACTGTGGTAGATATCCGACATTATATTATTTAAAATATAAACAATGAGAATTTATAAATGTGCCATTCTACCGGTATTATTGAAAGTTAAAACACTATAACCAAGAATGAAGGGCTTACCTTTGTTTGGTTCCCCGCAAGCATATCCACCAAAAATCGATTGCCGTATGTCAAACAATCCACCAATAACAGCTGTAGCCCCATTCATTTCCACATCCACTGTGGAACGAATAGTATTACATGTCTGACTCTGTAGAGTTTGGGCACTACAGACTTTTATCATGAGGAAAATAGTGAGTACATGGAGTCTGAAAATATAATGTATAATAAATTATAACAACTGAATGGGAATCACTTTCTACTAAAGCAACACTCCTCTGGTTTCTGGTTTAGACTCAGAACTGTGCCCTGCTAAAGAAACTAACCGACGAAAAGCACCACCCTTTGATAATGTTATTCTCTCTGTACGCGTTCTATTTCTTTAATACAGTGTGTAAATACGAACCAATGTTTATTTCTGTGAATATATAACCCAAACTCAAAAGAACGCGCAGATTAACAAACGGAAGTGCTTATTTAGGTAGTAATAGCAGAAGTGTTTTTGGTATGCATCGGGTGTTTACCTCAATACAGACATGTTAAAATAATTATAGAAAGTAACTAGTGGAATTTAGAGAAAGACAGAGGACAAATGACAATAAAGACGAACCATGACGCAAAAAACGCGCGAAAGCAAAACTAGTTAACTATAACCAAAAGTAACTTTATTGGGGTTGTGGGAGAATATAACAAGTCCTGCTGAAAGCTAAACATTCTTTGTGATGCTAAAGACAAAGGTGTAAGCAGTTTTTTTTAACTGTGAATCAGAATAATTAAACCATTTGTGAAATTATCCAGATTTTAAAAACAACCACAATTCAGGCATTTACTCCAAACTCAAATTGCACCAACTTTAAATAAACTAGAAACGCGTCAATCCTGACTGAAACATTCTGTAAAAAAACAGGAACCGAAAATTAGTCTATAGTCTATTTAATGAATGTCATTTGTTTAGTGCTTATACATAAATACAAACATGTTGAAATAGATATAGAAAAGATGAATGAAAATTGTGAAATGTGAAATTTGGAAATTAGAATTTTGTTTATGTGTTTGTTCATACAGTGAGTTATCCGTGCAATAAACATGCAACTGCACAGTTAACTTAAGTTTTTCAGGTTCTTGTGACGTCATTGTTTATCACCGAAAAATAATTAATATCTGCAATATACCGTAGACAACGTTATACATAAATATTATCTTTAGTTTAACTACTTTTTCACATCGCTTCAATTCGGTGAACATATATGGCTTCTTCAATTCTGGACCAAAATCTTGTTTATTTCAGACAAAATTTTTCAAGTTGTCAACTATTTTACTTCAGTTTAGATTCGTCCAATTGGTAGTATTATTGATGGCGTTGATCGTCTCCTGACTTCGAGTTCTAAAATTTTATATCTGCTCTAGACATTTTACATGGTTGAAAATGCACAGCATAACAAGTCATTAGTAAAAAATTTCAAATTAGGAATAATCCATGCCAGCTTTAAAATAAAGGAGCTTTAATTGAAAACGATGTGAGTCAATTAAATCATTTCATACATAGAAATGACAAAAGACAATGGTTATAATTTTTTTTTTGCTGTTTTTTTTCGTTTTTTTTTTTTTGGAGAGGGGGGTGTCTTTTTAGAATTTTTAGGCATGGTAATGCAAATGAAAATATACTGTAAGTCGTTACATGGACAGACACCCCATGCAACCTCCCTTTTTGCCAAAAAAAATTGGTTGTTTTAAATATTGTGAGAAATCTCGTTATTAATATTAATATTGCAACCTCGTTTTATTAAAACAGAAACGTGAATTCTGATAACTTCGCTACTTAGATTTAAATGATGATCTAACAATATATGAACACCTCCATTCTTGGCTGAAGTGATGTCATGCAAATGATGTGTTGTTCCATACTCATGATCTTTCTTTGGATCATAATACAGTTAAGGGGGGCTTGCAACAATCTGATGTCAACTGCTATTATGTTAGCTAAATTAGTCTATTGTGTACTTGCACCTAAATGTTAAGTGTAAAGATATGTTTCCAATGAGAAAATTGTCGATATATAGACATACGTATGAAACGTGGGACAGAAAACAGTTGGCTACACCCGGTATAAACATTGGAAACGCACTACAAGTAAAAGCATATTCCATTTCAGTTTGATTAATTTAAAACTGTGCAATCACTCACCTCATTTTTATTAGAATGTGTGCCCGCGTCGCGGCACTCTTTAATTATTAGCAGTTATCCTTACAGAAAATCCAGACCCCTCAAATATCCTTATAAGATCGGGGTTGCCCTACCCTACACAATGTGTTTTTCTATTTTACGGTATGTTGATTTCGCACTTTATTTATAGAACATAATCAATAATTACAAAGGGACGTCGTTCATTCATTTAAAAACTGGTTTTACAAGTTCTACCTGAATGTAGGCGTGGCGAACAGGTAAGCTTCAATGTGCGGGCTAAGCGCGATAACTCAATAACTCAAACTCTTATTTATTTATTTATTTATTTATTTATTTATTTATTTATTTATTTATTTATTTATTTATTTATTTATTTATTTATTTATTTATTTTAATGAAACGTAATTGAGCTTTCTTTGTTTTTGATAAATTACTGCTGATAATAAATTAGAGATTTGTACAATATGATGGATTAGCTTTGCATGAATGTCATTTTAAATAATTGAAAAATATTTGTATAATCCGACTTTTGGGGGGAGGGATAATTTTTACAATTTTTCAATGCTTCATGTATTAATTATATAAAATAGGTAAACACATATTACATTACCATGTAGTAAAATTTCATTTTCTCTAAAGAAATCCCTCATGGTAACAATTTTCGTAATTTAATTTGGAGAATTGATTGATTGATTGATTGATTGATTGATTGATTGATTGATTGAACAAATCAAACAATATCAATTATATTATCTTTTTAACCGACTCAAAGCTTTATTTATAGTCGGTACATTTAACAACAGAACGGATAACAAACAAGGGCACAATTCTACTGTCCTTGTAGAACAGTCTCTTAAAAATATGTGGCGCTGTTGAACCAGATAATATTATCTGTAACACTCTCCCTGCGTGGTCGAGAGGGGGTGGGGCTGTAAGATTATAGTTATCGTATGCATCGTCGGAAGATCTAAGAATAATACCGGCAAGTTACAACCACCATTGAATGATTTTGACAGTACTAGTAATTAAAATTGTTTCAAAAGATTTGCAATTATATGTTCCCAAACTTCAAACTAACGTTCGCGTGAACAAAACCAAAATTATTTTCGGAATTAAAGAAAGAAGAGTATTAGAGCCATATTTTGGTAAAATAATTTTGGAAAAAATTATAGTTTGTGATGTATACTAAACTATAAATTGTTATTTTATGTAACTGAATGATTGTTTTATGGTATTACCTTCAACACCATAAATAAGTGTATTGTACATATTTTATACACTGGGACCATACTGGGAGGGATCCCAGTGCTCGACCCACAGAGCAGTCCAGGGTGTCCCCGAGTGGCGAGCGGATTGGGGAGACCCTCTCGTTTGGGGTTGTCAGTTCATAATACGGAAAGCCTGTCGCGGACCTTATAGAGGGTAACGTGTTTAGAAAGTGCTATGTTAAAGACTCCTTTGTAGATGTCGAAAAAAGTAGCCTCATTGTAGCCGCTACAAAAGGCTAAATTCTCAACCCCTAGGCCGAATTTTACTGCCGTTATAATCAGAAGTTAATTTTATGATTAGTCGGATTAACGGCAGAATTAAGTCCTATTGCTCGTAATGTAGCAGGGGGGGCTTCGGTGGCCGAGTGGTCAAGGTAGTTCGTCTATTATTGATCAAGTGGTCTGTAAACACTAAGATTGCGGGTTCGATGCAGGTAGGGTGTACTCGACTCCAATCTTAATGGACAAGGATTGCCAGTTTTTCGACCGCAGGTCGGGGGTTTTCCCCGGGTACTCCGGATACTCCGGCTTCCTCCTCCAATAAAAACTGGACGCCATGATGTAGCTGAAAAATTGCTGAAAGTGGCGTTAAACACCATCAAACATCAAACACAAACGTAATGTAGCAAATAAAAAATTCTACCTTCGGTATCTATATACGAAATTCGAATATAATGTTCATCTTCTTTAAGTTATTAAAGCTTCAGACATTGCGAAAATAACGGGAAACAATCTTTATACTAGTATAGACTGTCCTTGTCTTTATTGAAGAAATTTCCTTTTTCGTCTTTTCGTGGAAAATTCTATGATTTTTCCGTATATGGATAATGCGACTAATTTTAGAATAATCGTGCTAATTTGATTAATGTAGCAACCAATCCGTAGTAAGAATCCAGTAAGTTACATAAACTTTCCCCTAGATGCAGTTTAGGGTTTCTCAATGTTTTCCGTGTAGTAAACGTAATTAAACAGAGACACGAATGTCATTTAATACACAACGCACAGCGGATTACTAAAAAGCAATAAACATCATCATGTATCAATAATGATCGATCTTAAACACAAAACCGATAAAAAAAATTGTTACACTCTTGAAAGATATCAAGATTGGCCACGGCGGATTATACATGTATATGACATCAAAGTGCCGGGAACGATTTACTCCCGCTCTGCTATATGGGGCTTAATTCGTACCCTCGGAAAAAACAACAACAAACGCGAAGGTACGATAATTCTTTCTACTCTGCCCCTTCCCTAAACTCCATACTTTTCCAGTGGCAGTCTATACTGCGTTCCATGTGTCCCATCCCACAACCTATTTCTGTTGATTAATTGTTTGTTAATTTGTTCTCGTCCTGAATATAGCTGAAATACTGCTCGCTGGACGTAAAGCAAACATCCAATAAATCAATCACATTTCATACCATATACAACGTGAGATGCGTTTAGTCATACACACACCTATCAACCGACTTGTATCATTTTGGTGAAAAGTAGTATGACACGATGAAAAATTTCGAAACGATGAAGGTGCAGTTAGGTTTTTGCAATTTTCTGTTTTAAATTTAATACCGGGAATACAATATATTAAAAGACGATTAAGCATAGATAGAGAATAGATATATTCAGTTCTTTAATCTCTTATATTTATTTTGTCCATCTAATCTAATGAAATAGCGGGGAAAATGCAGATGTCGAACATTAAAATGGTAAAATCACCTTTTACGATATTTTTTTTTCAAATCTACCATTTTAATGTATAAAATATTCATTTAGCTCAATGATACGATTTAAACAAGAAATACGAGGTTTTTTTTAAATACTATTAAATACTGCTAATGGATTGCATATGGGTGCCTTTTATTAATTTGTAACGTAATAACCTACTGTGTTTGAATGATTTTTTTTAATATTGATTTTCTGGGGATATATAAAGCATGAAGAGTAAGATATGCAAATTAATTTTGATTATTTCGCCTAAAATATGCAATGTACAAATTGCGATACACAATAACACTCGAATAAAACCTATGCTTAGTGTTTGTATACATTTGAATGTATGCACCTCATATTTTATTATTCATCTCGAAGTTGGAAGACATACTAGTATTGTTTTTTGTCTGACATTTTAATTCCTCATCTTTTTCTCATTCTCTACAGCTGATATTGTGAGCTAAATTTCTCTGAAACTTGCATCCTAATACACTTTTAGGATATATTAGATAGGCATATCTAGTGGTGCATTTGACTTTTCAGGAGGTTCATAGTGGGTTTTTGGTGAAAGAGGTTAAAGAAGGTTTCCCTATTGTTGAGTCTGTCAGTCCGTCCGCAACAAATCGTGTCCGGCTATAGCTGTTTATCGTCAGGTTGGCTTTTTGGTATTTGGCATGTAAGAGTAATATATGTTTGCCTATTTCAGGATTTGTTATTGACTTTCGGATCTTGTTGTTCGGTCGGTTTCCTTTCTATTTTTCGTAACATTGTTTTTGGACCTTTGACCTCAAGTCCGATCAGATTTTCGCATACTGAATGACAAATGAGTGTCCGGGATTTTAACTTTTTTGTCTTTTGAGGTAGGCGTTTGATATTTGGATGTGAATTGACCATTGGAATTTAACATGTTTGATATTTGTGTTGGTGACATTTGTCCTCATGCTTCAACACTGACATATTTCCTTTTATAATTACACATTCCTGCCTGGGCTATAAATTGTCTTTCTTTCTGGGGTCCAATCAAAATCTATTTACAGCTAATCTACCTGATATCTAAGTATTTAAGCAATAAGCGGGTAGTATACATGTATATTACTTTTCAGAGCAATCACGGAAAGAGGTTATGGAAGCCGAGAAATGTTTGACGGTTTTTAAGGTATTCGTGGCAAAAAGTAATTAGTGGTCCAAAGGTCTTCAAGTAGTTTACATCGTACAATCCATGAATATTAATCACCTTATGAAATATCCAATCTTTCCGACTAACGGACGCCGAGAAATGTTTGACGGAATTTGTTTTACGTATATGGCGGCCACAGAAAGTAGAGGGCTGACAGTGAGAATTGTGTATAAGTTTACAACCTATTAATAAAAATAGCCATACCAAACATCCAACCTTTCAAATGTACAAAAGACGAGAAATGTACGACTAAAATCAATGTTACGCACATCGGCTAACAGGAAATAGGAGTCCGAGATTTCTGAAAACAGACTATAACGTACCATTTATTGGCACAAATTAACATATCAATCATCAAAATATTCTGATTAATGAAAGCCCAAAAGAATGACGGAATTATTTGAACGTTTGAACCTATTGTACGGAGCGACGGACATTATTAAATCTGAATGCTCACTTCGCCTGTGGGTGGGACATAAAAGTTTGTTGTTTGGTTGTTTATTCTTATAATTTATTTACTTCTTAGAAATAACAATAAACGAAAACGGTTGTTTAAACCACAAATTTAAATGATTTTTAAAAAAACCATGTAGATTTCTGTTACTAGTCTCTTTCCAAATTCGTGAGTCTTTGTTGTGTAACTTCATGTGCCTACATGTGTAATACGCGATGAAAATTAAGTTGTACAGTTTATCAATCTCGCGGTCTGTTCGAATGATATAATATTGTCATTTAGTGACTATATCTTACACGTTTTCCTTTTCAGTTTTTATATAAAAGATGACTGGAATTCTCAAAATACCTGCAACCGATGTTTCAAATAATTAGACATAGAAAGACCCAGTGTTACACTTTAATATGACGTATATATGCTTGAGATAACTTCTCATTTGTACTAACTCACTAATTACATTTTCGTTCTGTGTCTTTATTATAAATTGTTATCAACCCAAGTTTGCCACAATTCATACCTTATACTTGTAAGTTTACATAACTATATTGGTCTTCCCAATATAGATGTTTATGTTCGTATTGTTTCGTTGTTATAGTTTTTAATGTCGGCATAGTATGAAATATTTGTAAAATTTCATGGCTATACGTATGTTGTTATTTGTCGATGGCTTCGAACTCACTGGTAGCGGGTCAAGCATTATCGACATTTAACAAAGATTTCCGCTTAAACCCGCTTCTAGGATTGTCTTAATTAGAGCATTTATTCTATGATTAATTCCTCACTATGGTTTTGAGATGTATTAAAGCGCTGCTCTGTTGCTTATTGTAGTAACATTTGTGGACTTTTTGTATAATATTCAAAAATATACAGACGTTAGTTGTAAACGGTAGTTGTAAAAAGTCACTAAGTAGTGAAGAAATTAGCGGCTGCTTTCAATCGTTTCAATGGCCTTTTATTCGTCGTATCATTATAAAAACACGAGCGGCTTTTTTCCGTATCATTTTTACAGTAAATACGTAAACAAAATTGACTCAAACTCCTAATAAACTGGAATGAGAAGAATATTTTGGCAGTGAAAGAAAGTTAGATAAAAGTTCTGTTAAACAAAAACTCTTGATATCGAAATATATTGTGCAAAAACGTAAATTTTGCATTTATTTGTTAAAATTTGTTATCTAAGTACATTTGTAACAGATTTTCAGATTTTAAATATAAATATTAATTTTTAAAAATTGAATATGTTAATTAACAAATATATTGTAAATCTTTTATTACTAAACTGTATTTAATAAAGCGAGTTTTTAAAGTAGCAAGTAGAAAAAAAAGTCACCTGTGTACGTACAGTCTTAACTTGTTTAGATCTTTTTTCATCTAACTTTTGCGATAAATGGATACATTTTAAATCTTTGACCACCCAACAGTTTAGCAAACTTGAGTCAACTGATGATAATTTTTATTGTATTGAGTGCTCAAACAGACTACCACTGACGCCATTCTGACCGAAGCGTCATGTAATACATCATTTTATTCAACAGACACAGAGAATGATACAAAATATGATATTTTTAACGTAAGCATCCAAATCGTTTCTTATGTGCCTATTTAAACATCAATAGTCTACGTTACAACGTGTGCCATGTAATTGAACTAATTCAAAAAAAAACACTGTTGACCTTCTGTTTTTGGCCGAGTCAAAATTAGATGAATCTTTTGTAGACTGTCCGTTTAGTGTTGACAACTATACCCTGGTGAGGGCAGACAGGAACGCAATAGGTGGAGGAATAGCAGCATACCCCGGCTCAGATATAGCTGGAGACAGAAAGAGAAACTTGGAGTCTAAGCTTCTCGAATCCATAGGTATGGAACTTATTATAAATGATAGAAAATGGTTTATATGCGGTATGTACAAACAGCCATCTATGTCTGATAAAACGTTTTGTGATGATTTTATAAAGCATATGGACCAAATAACATGACAACTTTATAGTTATAGGTGATCTTAATTTTGATATGTTAAATGAAGATAAAAGTATGACACTTAATAATTTATGTGATATCTTTATATGACAAACCTAGTGAAACAACCTACATGTTTTTGTAAAGATAAAAACCCTAGTTTAGTTGATGTAATTCTAACAAACAGGCAAAACTTATGTTGTAACATGTGTAACTTTGAAACAGGTCTGAGTGATGTACACAATGTAAACAGGTCTGAGTGATGTACACAATGTAAACAGGTCTGAGTGATGTACACAATGTAAACAGGTCTGAGTGATGTACACAATGTAAACAGGTCTGAGTGATGTACACAGTGTAAACAGGTCTGAGTGATGTACACAATGTAAACAGGTCTGAGTGATGTACACAATGTAAACAGGTCTGAGTGATGTACACAATGTAAACAGGTTTGAGTGATGTACACAGTGTAAACAGGTCTGAGTGATGTACACAATCTTATCTCAGGTCTGAGTGATGTACACAATGTAAACAGGTCTGAGTGATGTACACAATCTTATCTCAGGTCTGAGTGATGTACACAGTGTAAACAGGTCTGAGTGATGTACACAATCTTATCTCAGATCTGAGTGATGTACACAATGTAAACAGGTCTGAGTGATGTACACAATCTTATCTCAGGTCTGAGTGATGTACACAATCTTATCTCAGGTCTGAGTGATGTACACAATCTTATCTCAGGTCTGAGTGATGTACACAATCTTATCTAAGGTCTGAGTGATGTACACAGTGTAAACAGGTCTGAGTGATGTACACAATCTTATCTCAGGTCTGAGTGATGTACACAGTGTAAACAGGTCTGAGTGATGTACACAGTGTAAACAGGTCTGAGTGATGTACACAATGTAAACAGGTCTGAGTGATGTACATAATCTTATCTCAGGTCTGAGTGATGTACACAATGTAAACAGGTCTGAGTGATGTACACAATCTTATCTCAGTCCAACTTAAAGGTGATTTAACATATAATGAAAAAGACAAAAAGAAATATAGAAGTTTCAAAAATTATGATAACGAAACCTTCATTTCTGGACTAAGCCAAGTAGATTTCTGTATCCCCGAATCATCTGATGTAAATGAGGCATATGACAGTTTTTAAAATAAATTTATGAATATAATTTAACAAACATGTACCCTTAAAAACAGAAATATTGTAAGAAAACCAGTTCTTTTTATGAACACAGATCTAAGAAAATCAATATATAAGAAAAGAATGCTGCATAATGTATATAAGACACATAGAGACTTCAAATCGTGGGAAAAGTATAGAATACAAAGGAATTTAGTTAATAAAATCAAAAAGCAATCTGTTAAAAATTATTTTATGGAAAGATGTGTAGGCGGACCAAAAAGTAAAGATTTCTGGCCCACAATTAAACCTTTTCTTTCCAACAAAGGATGTAAGTTTGTAAATAATATAACTCTAAATGAAAATGATCAAATCATGACTAACCAGAAAGATATCAGTGATGTTTTTTTTAAAAAAATTCACAAATGTGGCCAAAGATATAGGAAAGGATTCAATACCCATAGATAGTAGTCACCCCAGTGTATCAGTAATAAAAAAAAACTCAAATAATGGAGAATCTGGCAAATTAATCTTTGAACCAATCACTGAGGAATTTGTAGAAAAACAAATAAAAAATATAAGTATCAATAAGGCAACAGGTATTGATGAAATATCACAAAAAAGTTTGAAAATTGCAAGCCCAGTTATTAAGATGCCCAATCTCACAACTTATAAAATAAATCTTTTAAGACATCTACTTTTCCTGATCAACTTAAAATTGCTCAGGTGGTACCCATATAGTACCATGGAAAAAGGTTATTATAGACCAGGTAGTGTACTGCCCACTATCTCAAATTTTTTCGAACGGGCAATAGATAATCAAATTGTAAACTTTTTTGATAACAAATTCAATGTATTCCTGTCTGCATTTAGATCAGGTTATAGCTGTCAGGACACTTTAGTTAAAATTGTTGAAGACTGGCGTCAGTCACTAGATGAAAATAAGTTAGTTGCTGCTTGTTAGTTGATTTGTCAAAGGCTTTTGACTGTTTATCACACGAGCTGCTCTTATTGAAACTTGAAAATTATGGATTATCACAAAGTGCCCTTCTTTTACTAAAAAGCTATTTGAGTAATAGGAAGCAGTGTGTCAAAATTTGATCTTTTTGGATATTTACAAAGGCGTCCCCTAAGGATCAATACTTGGCCCTGTTCTTTTTAATGTCTTTATTAACGACATCTTTCATTTTGTCAATAAAAGTAACTTGTACAACTACGCTGATGACAACACTCTATCATATAGCAGCAATGACGTAGGTGATCTTGTAAGAACTCTGGAAAATGAGAGTTAAATTTTAATTAATTGGTTCTCAGATAACCATATGCAAGCAAATCCAGATAAATTCCAGGCAATATCAATTGATAAAAAAGCACATGATCTAAATATAACTTTTAATCTAAATGGAAACAACATAATGTGTGAAGACAAAGTTAAAATACTTGGTGTTACTTTAGACTTTAGATTAATTTTCAACAGCCATATTTCTAATATTTGTAAAAAAAAGCGTCACAACAGCTCAATGCACTCAATCGAATCGGAAATCAGTTAAGTAAATTGGGGAAATTTACAATTTATTACTCTTTTATATCATCTAACTTTAATTATTGTCCCTTGGTGTGGCATTGTTGTGGGGAAGGAAACACTCAAAAATTGGAAAAAAATCAGGAAAGTGCTTTAAGGTTCATTTATAATGATCGCTTGAGTACATATGATCAGTTGCTTGAGAAGTCTAAATGCCATCATTAAAACTTAGTAGACTACGTTTAATAGCAATTAAAGTTTATAAGATTATAAATAAACACACACCTGTATATTTACATTACTTAATAACAAAGAAAGACAATACTTATTGTTTTAGATAACTGTACCGAGGGTAAATACAACAAGGTATGGGTTACATTCTATGAGGTATGTTGCAGCAAAACTGGAATGATCTGCCAAATAATTTTAGGGAGGAAATGGGTTTAAACCAGTTTAAAACATTAATAAATCAATGGGAAGAGGAGGGGTGTTCTTGTGCCTTCTGCAGGTAAATGCACTGCAGCATACCGTATAGACATTAGCTGACATGCATGGCTGTTGTTAGTTATACAGCAGCACACTGTATAGACATTAGCTGACATGCATGCCTCTCTGTAGTTACACAGAAGCATGCCGTATAGACATTAGCTGACATGCATGGCTATCTGTAGTTACACAGCAGCATACCGTATAGACATTAGCTGACAAGCATGGCTCTCTGTGGTTACACAGCAGCATACCGTATAGACATTAGCTGACATGCATGGCTCTCTGTAGTTACACAGCAGCACACCGTATAGACATTAGCTGACATGCATGGCTCTCTGTAGTTACACAGCAGCATGCCGTATAGACATTAGCTGACATGCATGGCTCTCTGTAGTTACACAGCAGCATACCGTATAGAAATTAGCTGACATGCATGGCTCTCTGTAGTTACACAGCAGCATACCGTATAGACATTAGCTGACATGCATGGCTCTCTGTAGTTACACAGCAGCACACCGTATAGACATTAGCTGACATGCATGGCTCTCTGTGGTTACACAGCAGCACACCGTATAGACATTAGCTGACATGCATGGCTCTCTGAGGTTACACAGCAGCACACCGTATAGACATTAGCTGACATGCATGGCTCTCTGTGGTTACACAGCAGCATACCGTATAGACATTAGCTGACATGCATGGCTCTGTGGTTACATAGCAGCATACCGTATAGACATTAGCTGACATGCATGGCTCTTTGCGGTTACACAGCAGCATACCGTATAGACATTAGCTGACATGCATGGCTCTCTGTGGCTACACTGCAGCATACCGTATAGACATTAGCTGACATGCATGGCTCTCTGTGGTTACACAGAAGCATACCGTATAGACATTAGCTGACATGCATGGCTCTCTGTAGTTACACAGCAGCACACCGTATAGACATTAGCTGACATGCATGGCTCTCTGTGGTTACACAGCAGCACACCGTATAGACATTAGCTGACATGCATGGCTCTCTGTGGTTACACAGCAGCACACCGTATAGACATTAGCTGACATGCATGGCTCTCTGTGGTTACACAGCAGCATACCGTATAGACATTAGCTGACATGCATGGCTCTGTGGTTACATAGCAGCATACCGTATAGACATTAGCTGACATGCATGGCTCTTTGCGGTTACACAGCAGCATACCGTATAGACATTAGCTGACATGCATGGCTCTCTGTGGCTACACTGCAGCATACCGTATAGACATTAGCTGACATGCATGGCTCTCTGTGGTTACACAGAAGCATACCGTATAGACATTAGCTGACATGCATGGCTCTCTGTGGTTACACAGCAACATACCGTATAGACATTAGCTGACATGCATGGCTCTCTGTGGTTACACTGCAGCATACCGTATAGACATTAGCTGACATGCATGGCTCTCTGTGATTAAGCTTGGAGGCTATATTAGTGCTAATCGTTTAATGTTTAATGTGTTGTTCTCCTTCCACCTTTAGTTATGCTACCTACATATTTAGCAACGTATATTTACAATGTATAAGTCTGTTTGTGCCTTTAATATTTTATTTATAAACTGCTTCTCTGTATGTCATATATCTGTAATGTATATGCCAATGCTTACTGTTATTGCTTTGTACTTTTAAGCTTAGCTTTATTCTGCATAGTGCTTACTTTTATTTGCTTTGTAACTTTGACCTTAGTTTCTTTTTAGTCTGCATAGATTGCTTTGCAACTTTTAGCTTAGTTCTTTAGCCTGCATTTGTGCTAGCTGTTTTATGTTCTTAAACATAACTTTCTTCCCACACCTTTTTAACATGTGTTGCCTGTATGATCAGCAATTGTCTTATGCGTTTTGATAGTATTTATTTTAACTTAGAATGCATGTCTGGTACCTATGTCTGTGTCAGTCTATTGTCTCTGTATTGTACTGTATGTTTATTATGTAGTTTGAGTCAGGTGTACTCTTTGCTTATTATATAATTATGTCTGTTACATGTAGTTGTTATTTACGGTTTTAAAGCTCTACAGAGCTTATGTTTTGTTGTAACATATGTCACCGATTTTAAATAAAATTTACTTCACTTGACTTGACTTGACTCATCGTGTCATACTACTTTTCATCAAAATGATGTAAGTCGGTTGATCGGTGTGATACATTTCGCTCCCCATTCTATTTACTTCCCTCACCGGGTCGACTTTTGGAACGTTCTAAAAAAAACTGGCGCAATCAATTTATGATCAAACCTCAAGTAGTTTTTAGTCTGTCGCAAATGTTTATAAGTTTGCTAAACGATGTGTTTGTTTTGTGACAACATTTAATAGTGAACAGTTATACAAGGGTAAAGTAGATTGATAGGAAAAAAGTCCCGTAAAAACTGGTTATAGCATTAGCAACTGTGTGAAAAAGACATATACAAGGTCAGTAAATGAATTCACAGTGTTTATTCACTGTAACCAGTCAAATAGGCCTCGTTGCGAAATATTGCAGTCATAAATAATATGTAAATAGGTCTGACCTATCACTCAGGCGGGCGATATCCCATGTGCTTCAATATTGATCATAGGCAGCTGTGACAGTCTATACAGTTAGTTTTTTTTTAAAACTTGGTCTAAGACTTAGTATATAGACTGTCCCTGTTTTAAAGTTGTCTATAGTATTATATCTTTTTACCTTACTTTAATGCTCGATTGTTAAATAATGCATCGTCAAGTTTTATGTTATGTGCAAACACCCCCCCCCCCCCCCTTTTTGAGGCAACGAGTGACAAGATAAAATAATAATTGTTGATTTCAAAAAGTGTAATCTGAAATCTACAAAAGGACCATAACTCAACCAAACGCGGTAGCAGTTTTTCCATTTTGTCAGGCAAAAACCCGTCGGACAGATACCATAACGTTTACTATAGTCTACTATTGATCACATGGTCTGTCAAGCATGATGTTGTGGGTTCAAGTCTTACTGCTGTCAGGGTGCAATTGACTGCAATCATTATCTTATATGACATTGATTGGTACATGTACCAATTTCTCAATTTATTTAAATATTTCAAATTATATTTATTGACATTTTATTCAGTAAAAAATTATGTTGACCTTAAGTACCAATGAATTGTATGGTAATACTCAGTGATACTTGTAGGATTTTTTTATGGTGAGTCCTGGACTCATCACTTTTAAAAGTGGTGAGTCCCAAAAAATTTTCATCTGTCCCACATATTGCAGATGAGTCCAGCTAAGTGCTTGCATACAACCGTTTTCTTTGATGACTGACCCATTAAATGTCTTTTTATAAAAAGATATAATATGGCTTGCAGAATGTTTATCCAATGCTTTTTTATATTAGTAGTAGCTGAGTTTGGAAGTCTTTTGGAGTATGATTGAACTGCACTCATTACTTGAAACATGCTGATGTTTGCCCATTAAAGAGAGACTTTTGTCTTACCTTGATACAGATGCTGACATTAATATTTCTTCCAAACAACTCATTACTCATCCACCCCCCCCCCCTTTTTCAGATCCTAGTCTATAGCAGATTATTTTTTTGATATATACAAAAATTAAAAGTTTATAAGATAACTAATTAATGTTCATATTGAAGATATCTTTGTACCGGTCAAGAATTTAAAAAAAAAATCGTAAGGACTGCAATGCAAGGTTCGAACGTGTATTAAAATTTGAAACGAGTGTATTATCAACGCTTAATTTTAACCATAAAGGGTGTCCATCAACACTGCACGTTTATTGTTTAATAAACATCTTAATTAAAGCATATTTGCCGGCCGAGTGATTTCTACCTGCTGAGAATCGAATGACGGGTAAATATCGATCGCCATTTGTTAGGATACGTAATCATGCATTGGAGATGGAATTGACATGATGGAAATTCGTACGTGTCTGACAACTAACACGGACGCGTACTGGGATGCGTTAGATGTTGAACAGACACGTACAATACGAGGATCCCTGAATACTACTAAGTGTATTTGGACGTTTCTGCTGATAACAAAATCAGCCTATACAAAATCGACCCATATCAAAATCGGCACACAATAATTTATATCAGATTTATTCAATTTTATAGTAAGATATCAAAAAGGGTTTGGCTGGGAGGGGTCCATTAACAGCTAGGTTAACAGGTTTTTCACAAAATCGATTTGTCCAAGAATCCTATAGCCATCCAGCCCTTTTTTGTGTAGGATGTCAGATAGCTATCCATCTACAAAACAGCAGATTTTGTGACACTGTCTATAACTGAGTCAGCATATTTCATCCTGTCCAGATGCTATAAAACATTTTCATGTGTATCATTTATGGGGCCTCAGTGGCTGTTGTTTTCTGTTGGTTTTTTTGTGTTCAGATTTCTAAATTTTACTCAACTATGTTTCAAAATTTAGAAATGTTTTAAAGGGTTGATGAGATTTATTCCCAACATTTGTTTTTATGTCCAAATGAAGATTTATTTCAATAAACAACACCAAACAAAAACTGTTGTCTATCAGGTCCACCATAAAATTTGTTGGTTTTTGGTTTCCCATGTGACCTTTCAACCAATAAAGCCATTGGGTTTACAAGAATTTTTTTTTAATCAGGATTCTGAAACAAGAGACTTTAAAACGAACTATCTTTATATTTAGCATGTTTAACTATAAAAATATGCTTTTAAATTTGGAAAAAAATGCAACGTCCTTCCTATGTGTGCCCACCTAGATTTTGGGTCTGGAAGCATCAACCAAACCATATTTAATTATGATGTGACCATGCATTCTTAATTCTATATTATTTAATAAGTTTAGACAAAACATATTTTTCAGGATAGGTGAAAAATGTCTAAGGTAAATGGTGCTGTGCCATTGGATGGGGAGGATGAGTTCCTGATCAATGCTGATAAACCTGAACACAAGCGACTATTGTATGAACTCCCAACCATAAGATACAGCAACATATTTATATGTGTAGTTACCATAGATACTGTTGTCTCTATTGCATTATGGGTGACAGGTAATTACATCAGTTATGTACATACATTTAATTATAATTTTTCATGAATAATATTTATTTCACCATGTGACTATTTAAGTTACACAGATACATGATTAATGTTAAATTTTTTATGAAGAAATAAATGAGATGGATGCCAAACTATTTTAAATTAAACAAACAAATCATACCACTCTTTTTAAGTTGACCGTTGGCATTATATAATTGTTGATGATGGTGGACTACTGTTTGCTGACTGGCCACCAACTTTGTCTTTACCCTTAACATTTTTAATGAGGACTGAAAAAAGCATATTATTTAGCATTCTCTGTGTACAAATATGTGATTTTAAGAACATTGGAAAAAGAAATAAAAATTAATATACATATACCTAACAACTTTTCAAATTGTGTTTTGACTGCGCCTTGGTGTCCGAGTGGTTAAGGCAGTTCGACTAAATTATGTCAACAGTGAGATTGACAGGTGAGTCTCACTGCAGGCAGGGTGCACTTGGCTTCAATCTTTATTAACAAGGATTGCCAGTTTTCCAACTGAAGGTGGGGGGGGGGGGGTTTCCCTGGGTACTACTGCTTTCTCCCCCAATAAAAACTGGACATCATTATATAGCTGGAAGATTGCTGAGAGTGGGGTTAAATATCATTCAGACCAACAAACAAACAAATTGTGTTTCGGATAACGCCAACAAAAGTTTTTAAACGATGGTTCAATGACCTTAACTGTTTAATGTTTTTTTACAGGTGGGAATACTGATTACTTTGTAGACAACATCACAGACTTTCACCTGACACAATCTGTGTTTGACTTGGCACTGATAGGAGCAGTGAAAATGGTGTATTATGTAGCATTGTTGTCTCTCTTGGAATCGTTCTCATTTAAACAGATAGACCATCCCTACAATGATGGGTTAACTAAGAAATCAAAGTTGATACATATCTCACTGGTTGTATTCAGTTTTTTAGTCTTTGTTTTCACTGTAACAAAAGGAGGATTGGTCTTGTATAAACTTTTAAATGACTCATCATACTCCAAAATGCATGCAGAATATAATGCATTAGTTATATCAACAATATGTTTTAATTTGATTGAACTCATTATGTCATTCTTAAGTTTTTCTGCCATGAGAAGATTAAAAGTGATCCGGATTTTACACAGATACAATGATCGTGGTGTTGAAGTGGATGAAGAGGGCAAGGTTATTCAGAAGAAAGCTTCAATTAAAAGACTTGTTCTTCTGGCTAAACCTGTGAGTATTTAATCTAGTTGTGATAAAGTCCCCTTTTGGATAATGGATTATTTCACTTTGTCAGAAAATCTTCAGCTACTTTTAGTATATGTATGTGGCATATATCATGGTAATCACTTTAATTTGCAGAGAGCAAGTTGGAGGACTAAGAGTAAACATGATTCTAGACTGTTGGAGTAGAAACCTTTATGACATAAGGTCCATCTGTTTTACAATTCAGGACACACACAACAAACAACATAAATTGCCAATGAACCTTTGGGCAGTCAGTCATAATTTCAGCATTGATTCAGATGTATACTTTTAGACAATCAGACGTACGGTAATTGTAGCATTGAATCAGATGTATACCTTTAGAAAATCAGGTGTATGGTAATTGCAGCATGGATTCAGATGTATACCTTTAGAAAATCAGGTGTACGGTAATTGCAGCATGGATTCAGATGTATACCTTTAGACAATCAGGCGTACGGTAATTGTTGCAATGATTCAGATGTATACCTTTAGACAATCAGGTGTACGGTAATTGCAGCATTGATTCAGATGTATACCTTTACACAATCAGGCATACAGTAATTGCAGCATTGATTCAGATTTATACCTTTAGACAATCAGGCATACAGTAATTGCAGCATTGATTCAGATTTATACCTTTAGACAATCAGGCATACGGTAATTGTTGCATTGATTCAGATGTATACCTTTAGACAATCAGGCGTACTGTAATTGCGGCATTGATTCAGATGTATACCTTTAGACAATCAGGAGTACAGTAATTGCAGCATTGATTCAGATGTATACCTTTAGGCAATTTTTGTTTTGTTTTGCTTAATATGTCAGTACAGTGTAATTACTATGAAATAAACCTAAGCACACACTTATCCTAAACATAACCTCATAGGTCAGAAATGTTCTGAAAGGTAGAAAAATCACATTGTAAAATTGTTCATGTATTTCTTTTACAGGAATGGAGAATAATCGGTTGGGCTTCCCTTGCCTTATTACTATCCAGTGCGAGCCAGATGGCTGCTCCATTGTTCTTTGGTATGGTGGTGGATGCAGCCCAAAAAGACATGGGTAATTCATAGATAGTCACATAAAGAAATGGGCAGTTATCTGTGCTATCCTTTACCTCTACATAATACTTTCGGTGTATTTATGTGCACATAATTATACACCATAATAGTCCAATAGTCTTAGTACCCAGCCATGGAAATATACCAAAATAGTCCAATAGTCTTAGTACCCAGCCATGGAAATATACCAAAATAGTCCAATAGTCTTAGTACCCAGCCATGGAAATATACCAAAATAGTCCAATAGTCTTAGTACCCAGCCATGGAAATATACCAAAATAGTCCAATAGTCTTAGTACCCAGCCATGGAAATATACCAAAATAGTCCAATAGTCTTAGTACCCAGCCATGGAAATATACCATAATAGTCCAATAGTCTTAGTACCCAGCCATGGAAACATTGAAAAGGTTAACAAGGGACAGGTGTCCAGCCTTGGGAACATTGTAAAAGGACAACCCAGCCATGGAAACATAGAAAAAGTGTCACAAAGGACAGGTGTCTTATGGTCATATCCTTGGGAACATAATAAAAGGGTCAACTGTCTAATGTACCCATCCATTGATCCATTGTAAAAGGGTCTCGTAAAAGGTGGTCACTCAATGCAGGCTTAATTAATATGAATTACTTTAATAGAGGTGTTAGTTAAGGCATGTTTTACTAAGCATACAGTGAAAATTGGTTAAAACTTAACATTGTCATAAACGATTGTCAGTAATTAAACTGTACGAAAAATACTATTTAAATCATTTTTGTTGATGAAGTATACTCAATAATACCTAATAAAGTATAAATTATGTATTTCAGGACAGTTGACCAGATTAGTATTAATTCTACTGATCATTTATGGGAACGATGCGTTATTCTCCTTCCTGAGAGCATGGTGGTTTACATTGGCTGGACAAAGATTTGTTGCCAGGTTACGAAAGAAACTTTATACACAGATCATTGAACAAGAAGTAGCATTCTTTGATCAAAACAGGTATTTAAAAAGTTTTAATTTATATAAACAGATTAGTTCATAAAGTGAGGATTTCTTTGTTTACTGACTTTAAGGAATTACAACTTTAAATTATAAAACATAATATTAATGTTATTCTTTTTTATACCTCCACTCCCTATAAATACTGCTTTTGGTATGTGTGTATGTTTAGTAACCATATCTATAACTATTTCCCCAAGCAACGATAAATGATACAATACTGAAATGTTGTCAATAGCTATGTATAATCATACATGTACCATATTGTGGGATTTATCTTTAGACCTCTCTGAGGTTATACAGCGGGTGTATCATCAGGTAGCATTAGCTCACAGTAATACTTATTATTTCTGCAGAAATTGTAATTTTAACAGCATAAATTTATTTTTAGCAGACAGGGATCTAAAACAATTTTTATTGTAAGATCTCTTTGCTTCAGAACAGAGACATAGTAGCTTTTGGCATTACTGCAATGTTTTTTTGGTCATACACTGTAAACTTAGTTATATCTTCACCTCTGAATAAGACTTGTAAGGAACTGTCCATTCATGGTCCTTTATAGGTTCTCATTTCAGGGAGTTTGGGGTGGTTCCAAGACCTTGTTTAGGCAGCTAGTGTTTTCACCATTAAGTTGAACAAATTTATATTTGGTATGATGTCTTAGTTTGATATTAGCATTCACATATCAATTTGACTTTCTAGTTGCATAGGAGATATAGCCTGTTTGAAATAACAATTGTAAATGGTTAGTTATTCTGTGACTGTGCCTATTTGACAAACTTTTATTATTATAAATGATGTGGGGGGGTATATAGGAATCGCACTGTAAGTCTGGTCGTCTGTCCATCTGTCCACATCCCTTGTAAGCGCTTCCCCTAATAAACTGCCTGACAGATTTTGACTTTACATGAAGGAAGTACATCATATGTAGATGTGCATGAAGAATTTTCATCACTGTCGGATATTATTCAGGGGAGATAATTTGACTTAGACTTTTAAATATGGTATTCAGTGGGAGACCTTGTAAGCACAACTCCTTCTAAACCGTTTGACAGATTTTGATGAAACTTTACATGAAGGAAGTACATCATATGTAGATGTGCATGAAGAATTTTCATCACTGTCAGATATTATTCAGGTGAGATAATTTGACTTAGACTTTTAAATATGGTATTCAGTGGGAGACCTCGTAAGCACAACTCCTTCTAAACCGTTTGACAGATTTTGATGAATCTTTACATGAAGGAAGTACATCATATGTAGATGTGCATGAAGAATTTTCGTTGCTGTCGGATATTATTCAGGGGAGATAATTTGACTTGAAAGCGAGAGCATGGGGTATCCCTTTGTTAGCATGCTCACAGTCCACACTTGTTATCTCAAACTTTTAAAAAAATCTTCTCCTCTGAAACCACTTTGTTTTTCTTGTATTGATCTTTAAGCCTGTTGATGTTGCATAGCTGTTTAAGTTGTCAATTTTTCTCTGCAAAAAACTCAAAAAGTTTGCATTTATTTTTAATGAAACTTTGGGAAATAATTTCATATTAGGTGGATCCAAAGCCTATCGATTTGGTGGGAAATCCGTCAAATTTAATGGTCACAGTTGCCACTTAATTTTTGGAAAAAGACATTTTCTGACAAAAAATCAAAAAAGTGTGCATTTGATTTCAATCAAAACTGTTGGATATTATTACAAAAAGGTAAGAAGCCTATTGATGTCAAAGGTCAAGGTCACCTGTCGACAAATGTGTTTTACAAAAACATGTTTTAATATTCTTTTAGGCAACTTGTAGTTCATAGAACATTTGGAATTACAATATTACCATGGGTATACAATTAAAAAAGATTGATTGATTGCTTGGATGTCTGCTTTACATCCAGCGAGCAGTATTTCAGCTATATTCTGGACGGGAACATGTTAACAAACAATAAATCAGCAGAAAATAGGGGTGGGGTGGGGCACAGAGAATACAATTTTGACTGCCTCTGGAAAAGTATGGAGTTTTGGGTAGGGGCATAGAATTTAGGCTTTTGTAGTGGCTACAATGAGTCTACACTTTTTCGAAATCTACAAAAGGGGTCTTTATCGTGCAAGGAGCATGGCACTCTCCAAACACGTTACCCACTACGGTCCGCGATCAGGCTTTCCGTATTATAACCTGACAACCCCCACAACGAGAGGGTCTCCCCTATCCGCCACCCGAGAACGAGCTGGGCTGCTCTGTGGGTCGAGCACAAGTTATGTGACAGTTACAGTGCTTTTTGAAATGTTTTACCTTTTTGATGGAATAAGTTTATATTTGGTATTTTATGAAAATGTTCATACAGTGGATTCCTTTTAATTGCATAACCAATTTATCAGAGAAAATATGCAATTAACTGAAATATGATATCCATGTACACAGAAGTGACATTTTTTAACAGAAAGTAAGAAGTTTTCCCTATAATTGTCTAATAAAAAGCTCTGCTGATACATAAAGCCATTTTGGTGACTCTTATATTATCTGAATTTTTTTGACAACAATTATAATATAAAAGAAGCTTGTCAAAACATGCTTTTTGATAATTCTTTCAGTATACACTGTTATAACCTTATTAGGAAAATTCCAGTTTTTGAAATGAATACATCAATTTCTTGATAATTCTATGCAATTAACAGGATTTCTTTAATTTCTTTATATTTTTCATGCAATTTTTAACATGGAGAATATAGGAAATGGTTTGGTGTTTTAAAGTGTTGTTATAATTTTCTAAATGGCCATGATGAAAGTTTTCCTATGTATCAGACATCCTTATCATACATATTGTATGTTGTCTTCAGCTGAAACTATTCAGGTGCAATGATATTTAACTACTAAAATTGTATTTATAATTAGAACAGGTGAACTGTGTAACAGACTGGCATCAGATACTCAGGTCTTACAGAATGCAGCTACAGTAAGTAATAATAATATCAGATTTGATATAATTTAACCTAACATTTCAATGTTTGAATTATATGGGTTTTCTTTAACTTTTGACCAGCTTATTAGGGTACCTTTTTGGTGTTTTTTTTCTTTTCATGTACAGCAGTAAATATATAAACCTTTTATGTTGTTCACTGAAATATCTCCTTAATATTTTTATTGTTGCCTGAGGAGACATGATGTCCAAAAGTTTATAGTATTGACCCATCTACCATTGGTCATGGATATGTCAAGAGTGAGGTTGGGGTTTCAGATTTTCTGTGGAATGTCTGAGGTTTTCATTATTCAAACAAACAGATATAGTTGCAGGGAAAGAACATGGTACAGATCAGATCTATGTTCTTGGAACCACAGCCAACAAAAATGTCTCTGCATGTTTGATTAATACATGTTTAGGTATACTACTATGGGGTATAACTGAGGAAACTTTTCAAGAATTAAGGTTAAATATGTTTAACATATTCATACTAAAAATCTGTCTTTTGTAATTGTCATGTTGTTGTTGTATTAACCAACAAATCCAAAGAATATCTGTAGCTTGTTACATGAACTCAGTACACTCAACTTCTTAATGATTATTTCAGGTGAATGTATCCATGTTGTCGAGGTATTTACTACAGCTGATAGGGTCCATAGCATTCATGTTTTACCTAAACGCAGCACTGACCGGAGTGTTATTGGCGATTGTCCCCCCAGTGTCCTTGATAGCAGTACGGTATGGTAAGTGTTAGTAAAAAATTTGTTTCCTGTGATATGCATTGACAAATATTATTCCTATATTACATGGTGATAGGAGGAGGTATTAAATGCCCCGCCCCTCTATATTACATGGTGATAGGAGGAGGTATTAAATGCCCCGCCCCTCTATATTACATGGTGATAGGAGGAGGTATTAAATGCCCGCCGCTCTATATTACCTGGTGATAGGAGGAGGTATTAATTGCCCCCCCCCTCTATATTACATGGTGATAGGAGGAGGTATTAATTGCCCCGCCCCTCTATATTCCTTTAATCTAGTCTATCATTAAGTCATTCTGTCTGGATGGTTGTGAATAACTTTAAAGAAAAACATTATGTACCCATGATCTGAGTTCTATTGTAGATCATTAAGTGATTTTAGCTTTTGTGGCTTGAGGAAAGGTTTTTGCTTGGAAAATAATAAGTTTTTGTTCTTTCCTCATTTTATTCGTTACTGGGAACTATATTTTTTGTTTTTTTATGTCCCATGAAATCCAGGTAAATAAGTATTCTATGAATAATAAAGGAAAAAATGTTTACATACAGAGGTTGTCCTTTTGGTGTCATAATAAGGTCAGTGGAGTTTTTTTAGATATGCTTTAACTTTTATAGCAATATTTCCTCTGACAAATATGGTAGGCTTGCATAAAACTGAACTTGACTGTAGACTATTCTACATAATATGTACTGTTAGGTCTGTAAAATATAAAGCTATTAAATTACTAAGTGTATTTTATTTTTTATACTTATTTTTTTTTTAATTCTTCAGGAAAGTTTGTACAGAGTATGCAGAAGAAATTTCAAGACAAGCTAGGAGATGCAGGAACTGTGGCTGAAGAGAGTCTATCCAGTGTCAGAACAGTCCGGTCATTTTCTGCTGAACCTAAAACTGTGCTTAACTACAGTAAAGAAGTGGATGAAAGTTACAAAATTGGGTCCAAACTTGCTCTTGCTCAAGGTCATTATTAGTTGTAATATTGTTTCTGTCTTGCCTGCGACGAAAGTCGATTTATATTTATTACCGGTGGTGCTTGACATTTTGCTTAATATCTTTGTAAGTTTAAGCCTTAGGTCAACCATATTTCATCCAGTGCTGGCTTATGATGAGTGCTTGTCAGTCAGTCACCTGACCTTGACCTCTATTTTGCAGTGACTAAGTTAAAGTTATTGGATTTAGTCAGTTCCTCAGTAACCATGCATGGTAGGATGACAATATTTGGTATATAGGTTGCCGATAAATAGAACATGACAGTATGGTATGTGTCACCTGATCTTGACTTCAATTTCACTGTCCAGTCAAAGAATAACATGTTAAACAAGCCTAGATATATTGGGATCTGTCATTTTGTACTTTTATTGTCGAAGCTGTATATATAACATGTACAGACCATAATCATCATAAAATATTACCTTGGAACATTTTTAAATTACTATACTTTGAATATTTATAAAAATTATTTAATTTCCCAACATTGCCTTATTAGGCAAATAACATGTATATTTATAAAGTTCGGATTATACAGGTGGGATTTCTGGTGTTTATTTATAGATTTCTGTTTTACAGGAGGGTTTTCTGGTGTTTATTTATAGATTTCTGTTTTACAGGAGGGTTTTCTGGTGTTTATTTATAATTTCTGTTTTACAGGAGGGTTTTCTGGTGTGATTGGTATACTGTTCTCTGGGGCCACATCCTTAGTCCTATGGTATGGTGGTAAACTTGTGTATGAAGAGGCCCACGGTGATCACACTGGACTAACTCCAGGTGTACTGACTTGTAAGTATTCACTAATATATTTATGTTTTGGAATAAACATGTGGAACATCTATTTGTAGAAGACAGCATCTATATATAATTGATACATAACATGAGAATCCATTTCATTTTAAATAAAGTAAGCAGTGGCAAGATGGAAGAACACAAGGACAAGAAAAACACTTAATCAAACTAATTTACACACAAAAAATGCAAAGGCAGTTTATTCAAATGGAAATTTCACCTGCATATAATAGTGAGACCAGGAAGTGTGGAATGCAGTGGATTTGAACTCCAGAGATTGGACATAGATATAATACTTAACATCTATAGACGTGGTTGTCATTGCTAGTTACCATGTTATCAACATTGAGAACTAGGAAACATGTAGTATTTTCATGAGTGTCTATGCTTGTTTTGATAATATTACACCCACAATTATTGTACTTTTTTGTTCATAGAGATATAGTTTTTTCTCAAATATTGTAAGTTAAAATATACACAAACCTACATGTCAAACACACACACATACACATCCACACACTTACAAAAAAATATACACATACAAATTAAAAATGCTTCAACCAGTTTGCTACAAATCTGCAGTGGATTTCACAAAAAAGTAATAAATGTAAAATATATCTTCACTTTTGAAAGATCAAAGAAAAATGCATTGTGACACTTTCGATTAATTTTTCAATTATTAGTTTTTGTGAAAAAGGCTGCTGAACACAAGGTTACTATGAACATCTATAAAATTATTAAATAGTTGTGTGCATAGTTAAAAGTTTGAACATAAAGGTACTGTTGTAATATTTTTCTAGCTTTTCTGCTGTACACTCTACAAGTAGCTATGGCTTTTGCTCTGATGTCCTCATTATATGGAGATTTTATGAAGGTATAGTAGTATTATGTAGTATTATCTATGTTACTAATATCAGGGGCTGCTCTGGCTTCTAAAAAGCTGGCGCCAATAAATATCGCCAACAGCAATTTTCCGTCGCCAGTTTTGTAAAAGTGTCGCCATATTAGAAATCACTATATGACATGGCGAAATTGTTTAACATTCTGTAACGTCGGACGAAATCCAAGTTTGCCGGACTCTTAATTCAATTTTTCAAAAGTTTGGTCTCGAGCAGCCCATACACTAATTGTATTTTAATCATGAAAAGATGTGTGAGTGATTTCTTGTTGGCAGAAAACCAAAATTTAAGTTTAATTAGAAACATCTATTCCCGTGAATGAAAACATAAAACCGGAAATACTGAAAATAGAACTACGCATGTGTACGAGTTTTCTAATTACGAAATTAAGACGGACATCCGGTCTGGAAATCACTCAACAACGACGTCAGTTTTCATACCTGTATTTTATTAATTACATTATAAAAAAAAATATTACTACAAAAATATGTTTGTTTTCTTATTTTTATAACAGCATTAATTGATTTATTACACGTCTACTCAAATGTGATGCAGGTAAAGCTGCTTTTCATCAGACAACTTTGTTGATTCATTTATTGCCGATTTCCGTTTAATAACTCCAAATAACACACATGTCACTGGATACTACACAATACACATGTATTTACCACCACAGAAGCCGACAAAGGATCTTTAATGATGCAATCGCCGATTACCGATAAATTTAACACGTGCATGCATCTTTTAACACTATAAAACCTTGGCGCCAAAAAAATCTCCAGACGCAATATTTTGTCGCCAAATGAAAAAAAAATCGCAATTGGCGACATTGGCGAAGCCCAGAACGGCCCCTGAATATGGACAAATTCCACTATTACAATATTTTCTTTATCTCTATTCATAAAACAGTTGTCTGTCCTCTAAATACAAATTATAAAATATTCCTATGTGTCATCACACTCTAAGTAACCGAAATATTTGAGTTTTGGCATAAAATTTTGGGAAGCAATTCAGTCACAGAAAGTGTGAGAACATATACTGGGTGGGAGGGTGGGAAAAATCATGCAACAAAAAATCATAACGTACTAATACAAACAAACTCGGTACAATCAAATAAACAAACTTAACCGATGTGATCGGAAGGATCACCTTATCTCCCTTCACTGCAGCTCGAAGAATGATCAAGGTGTGCTCGTTTACTTCTCGTGTGACGTCACACAGGATATAAAATATTCCTATGTGTCATCACACTCTAAGTAACCGAAATATTTGAGTTTTGGCATAAAATTTTGGTCCGCTCAAACCATAGATGCATGCTCGAATCAAACTAATTCTATCATACCATCATACCCAATACTCACCAAAACCTCAAACCTTCACACAGAATTCCTTTCATATTATACATATTGACATCCGATTTTTTCAACAGTTTGCGTTCATGAAACTCTAAAATTCATGCTTATGTTGACATTTCTTTACTTTCCTGTTCCTTTTTGTTTGTTTCATTAATATATAATATACGTCAAATATATATGTGGCTAAAAACTTGTACACAAAAACTGCGTTCAACTAAAGACGGGTTTAGACAAAATGGGAAGACGACACTTTTAACAGAACATGTCATATTATCTTTTTATTGCTGATGCAGTTAAGAGGTATACTTCTCAATTACAAAAATACTAATTATAGTTGTTATATTTCTCATTCTCATATAGACCTGGCATCTTTTGTCTTGAAACAAAATTGTTATAAAGTTAAATACAAAACAGGTAAATGCTAAACAAATTTATTTATTATGCAATTGTTAACAGAGTCGTATTTAAGTTGTCAACATCCAGAATATGTTACACAATTTACACAAAATATTTGTAGAACACATTGTCAAGTCATACAAAAGTTTCCAATTTTAAAACGCCTTCGGAAGGTTACTAGAGTCTCCATACATTTCATATACACTACTAGCGTGCGAAGAATCTTGTATGACATTTGAAAAAAATTTCCTACAGATGCTTTATCAGTGATACTGTTTAAACGGGAATATCTGTCAAAACTTCCCTTTGAAAACCAGCCTATGTGATTCATTATCGCTTGAGTGGAACCATAACCAGAAACGGCTAAAGTTATAGCGCAACCACCCCTAAAACTGTGTGGAGTTTCTCCTTCATCGATGTCAAGCTCTTTTAAATAATATTTAAGTCTAGAGTAAATTGCCGAGTGTGTAACTGGGGCTTCTAACACGTGTTTTTTGCCATAATTCAAAGTTCTAAATAGATATCCAGTGCGCAAATCTACACCCATTGCAGAAGATCTTGAAATGTATTTTTCAATACCATGCACTGGACATACTGTGTGGTCATCCAGCCTCATAACTGAAAACTCATTTTTCTTTCCATTCTTTAAACTTTTGCCAACTGTGTGAGTGAATACAAAAACCTGAATTGTCATGTAAACGTCGAATTTCTTGTGTTAACATTTTCCCTAAATCCGCCGTTCTATCACCCGCGAAAAATAAAAGTTTGAAAAATGCTTGGTCCCGCAAGAGAATAAATGTATCGGAAGTTGAATTAGCACTAAAGAGCTTGGAATCTATGAAGGTGGAAATGGCTTTCAACTTGTCAAAAAAAATGGGTTTTGCCTGTTTAACTGTCTGGTGGGAAATAGCTTGTTCACGTTTAACTGCCTCCAAGTATTGTTTAACTTTCAAGCTACAAATAGGATTACCAAATTTCCTATTTTCATCCCATTCTTTACCTTTCCCATACGACTCAAAAATACCTTTTAACTGACCTAATACAGTTTGAACGGTGCCTGAAGAAAGTCTCAAGGGACAACTACATTCAAAAACTCCACTTTTCCCTAAGTTTATGCAAAATATTTCATGAATCTGGGTTTTGCCCTTCTTATCTTTATGAACCAAAAATCTCCTGATATCATTAGGAGTGGCAGATAATATTGTTTTTGAAATATCTTTCAAAAACAAGGAAAATTCTTTTTCCAAATTTGAGGTTTTTTTACGGTATTGAGTGTCTCCAATTAAGTTATCTAGAAATCTTAATCTTTCCTCCACTAAAAAATCGACTGATGACTCATCATCTTCATGATGCAGCTTTCCACCACAGGACAGGCAAAATTTTGCGTCTTCATCGTTAGGGTAGTCGCACAAAACACAAGATAAAGCTGGTTTCCAAACTCTAGGCACCCCATATGAAACCTAAAATCAGAAGACGATTTTTGCAGCAAACAGTTTGTAACCAAGTTTTAGAGGTTGGTAACCAGATTTCGATGGCTTTAATAGAACAGAATTATCACCTACGTCGCCTAAAATAACAAAATCAGTAACAAATGACCAAAGTTTGGGCCACCAATTTGGTAGAGGCGAGAACTCTGGGAAAACAAACGTGACACCAGCAGGTTTTTGCTCCAACAGAAGATTCAATACACATGAAATCAAACAAAAAGGAGGAAAAACATAAGGATTGGATTCTCTTGCGACATTCTGTGCAAATATGTTTACTCCAGCAGAAAGTGGGGTAGGAGTAGGGGTGAAGTGACGTAAAGGGTTTTTTTCTTTATCAAGCATGGCATTAGAATCAACCGCCATAAGATCAATACTGTGTGGTCCAAATCTTTCCTCTACCTGTTTCCAAGCCTTAGGGGATAGTTTACAATCATTAAGATTTATAGCCCTAGACTCGACATCAGCAGGATTTTGTTTTGTATTAATATAGAACATGTGCAAATCGATATTGTTTGTCTGACAAAGACCAAAAATTTGTTTCATAACAGAATTCAAATCGCTACATTTTCCACCTCCATTTTCCCATGAAGCTATGACAGCTTTGTTATCCACAAAGACATCTACTCTATGGTTTTGTAAGCGAACTTTCAGAGACAAAAGCGCCTTAAAGACAGCATCTGCTTCCTTAACATGTATAGGCCTACTATCCCCTGCATCAAAATAGTCACCAAGAACTAGATTATTTTCAGTAATTGCGCCCCATCTGAAAGAAGATGAATCTGTTGCAAGATTGAACTGAAGGTGGGTTTCTGCCCTCCAGGGAACAAAGCCGCCCCAATCATCCAAAAACTTCCAATGTAAAATTTCTTGCTTAAGACTACCAACAACTGGAACCTTTTTCGAGTTTTTAGTTGCCCTACCTATAGCTAAGTTAATCTCCCGTGTGTACAATTTGGCAGCAGGTACAGCTAGCACGAAGGAAATACATTTGCCAGCGAACTTCTGAAGAGTCTTCAGAGTGACAGAATTCTGTTGAATAATATAATCTCTAAGAATTGCGAAGGACTGCTTTTTCTGATCTGGCAAAATGAAGGCTTGTTTGACAGAATCTATTAACATGCCAAGAAACTTGAGAATTTGGGAAGGCTCAAAATTTGACTTTGATAGCCCAATGAAATAACCTAGTCTGGTTAGCACCTGGCAAACAATGAACAAGCTTTTTAAAGCCTTATACTTCCCCTCCGAACAATTACTGTTTATAAGTTCAATAATTAGCCTATCATCAATGTACTGCAAGCAAGGAACTCGAAGTTTTCTACAATAGCTCGTAGCTACCATTCCTACCTTTTGGTAAATGTAAGCACTAGATTTAAAACCAAACGCTATAGTGTTGAAAACAAAGAACCAACCCCCAAACTGAACTCCAAAGTACTTTCTAGAGTCTTCGTGAAGAAAAATGTGATCATAACCAGACTTGTCGTCCACAGAGGTCATAAAACAGTCCTTAGTAACTAATCTTGGGACTTCCTTAAGCGTATCTAAAACAAACGGTTTATCCATTATCCACAGATTAAGAAACCTTTCATCGTGGCATAAACGGGGTTTAGTTGACTCGATAGTAAGAGGAAGCACCAGATGTGGGGGGTCACAATCTCCCACTTTCCCCCATAATGACATAGAACCATTACGTAATCTATCCAACAGTGTAGCTTTAATAAATTCTGTATAATCTTTGCAGATAAAAGCATTTGGAAAATATTCGGTGGGGGGAACATCAGAATTGTACGATTTTCCCCTAAAATTTCCTTGAAAATGTTTGAAAAATTTGTCTATTTTAACCCCATGTTTTAACCAATCGGTAACCTCATCGTCTGAACCAATTTTCTCCCATTCCTCTATAAATCTATGTAAATTACCGGCTCGGAAATTATTAGGATCCCTAAAGGGTAATAATTTTAAATCAAGATTGTCACTTTCAGCAACATCTTCAGCCCTTATCACGCGGAATGGAGGATGGAGAACATTCCCTCTGTAATTCACCCATCTGTCATCGCTATCAACCACTTTTGCTTTGGAAGGCTCGAAACTACAATCAAATTCCCAACTGGGTATATCAGGATAAAATTTTTGCTTTTTAGTCTCTTGATAAGAATTCTAAAAGAGAAAAAAAACAAAACAAAGAGAAATTACAGAGAAAAAATGTCTCCAACTTCCATTCCTCGTGACAATAGAGCCACTAGAGGATAAGACCCTCTTGGAAAAGAAGTCAGAAAGCAAAATTAAATGCAAAAATCTTAAAATTTGAAAATTACAAAAACCAAAAAATTGAACAAAGTAAACACAAAAAAAACAAAAAAATACGAAATTGTCAAAGTTATTTCTTCTTAGCGTCTGGACATTGACTAGCGAAATGATCACTAGACCTACAAATATAGCATTGGTTTTTGAAATCCCTTCTCGGTCGAGGTCTAGGAACAGGTCTGTTAGCGAAGCCAGCACCAAATGGAGCTGAAAACATAGGACCCATACCAGGGTAACCCTGTGCAAAAGGAGCAGGGAAAGCATAAGGATGAAAACCAAATTGTGCATAAGGTTGAGGATGTACAAAACTATTTGTCTGAATAACTTTCTGCTCCTCAGTATCATTGCTAGACTTGCATTCACGATTTTTAGTTTTGATCCATTCTGCCACCGCTGCAGAAATCTTTTTATCCTCGCTAGACCCTAATAATTTTAAACACAAAGAACGGATATCTGAGCTGTTCTCGTATTGTCTACAAGTTTGTAGAGCTTTGCTGTAAAATTCTGTATCGTTATGCCCTGCCTTCATCGCACATTCGACTAAGACCTCCATACTAGCCAGTAAAACACTTGGAGAGGTAAGTTTAGGCCTACCAGCCAAAACCCTTACATTTTTTATTGCCTCTTCTACCCGCTCCTCCGCCTGCCTTTGCTTCATAGAATCGAAGTTGTGTTCCATTTTCTTTAAACGGGATTCCATGTCCGAGCTCATGGATACATCAGATAAATTCTTAGGTGTAGGTGTTGATGACCTAGAATTACGGACAGCTTCTGACAATCCAGACGGGCCTGCCGAAGATACAAACATGTAAAAATTTAACAAATCCTAAAAGAATCAAAAATACAACATGCATAGATTGTTATTTTTATTTTCAGGTCGGAGGTCATCAACCATGGAATGCGACACATTGCCTAGATATATCTATACCCAAATACTAAATAACAAAAGCATACCTAAGAAAAAACATAAAGAAATAAATACTTATAACTCGGACACGAGTAGCTTCGGACGGACGGTCGGACGAACACGGACGAACAGACCGATCACTATAGGGCGGGGCCCTAATCAACATAGATTTTAAATCTTTATGAAATTCTTATTATCAATTTTGGGGAAAACACGTTACAAACACGAAGTTAAACCTGCTGTATGATAAACAATTTAATTAAATGGATACGCAAATGTAATAGGATACTGAATATATATATTTTTTTTCTAAATTTCTTTTGTTTTCTTTTTTTTTCAACCCAGGAAAAGTCTGTCTAAAATAAAACACCAACCTGGCTGAGAATTATCAGACGATTCTGTTAAAGGTGAACTCTTAGGCGCTCCCACTAAGTTTGCAAATAAGATAGTTTGGTGTAACAAATGTCTTGTGTTTTCCAAATTCAATTCCTTTCCAGTTAAATTCATAACGTCCTTTAATGTTTCACCTGTATAAGATCAAAGTCAGTAAAGTTAAGGCAGATACATTTGTCAATAAAGCAATGAAAACATAAAATTTATCTACAAAATGAGAAAAGCTGGAAAAATACAGTAAATAATTAAAATTAAAAATACCAAAATTAGAACTAGTTGGTCTATAAGAATGGAATTTCTTTACCGTACAAAAACCCATAAAACTCGTGAAATCTACCGATTTATCCAAAATTAAACTGTTCAAAATAAAATCAAATATCTAGATATTAACTAAACCAAACTCGGTGTACCGAGTTCAAGAGAAGTGTATGTCGGGTAACTTAAAGCCCTTTCCACATAGGTGGTCGGGTTATAAAATAATAATA
Organism: Limnoperna fortunei; assembly: GCA_944474755.1. Lineage (NCBI taxonomy): Eukaryota > Metazoa > Mollusca > Bivalvia > Mytilida > Modiolidae > Limnoperna > Limnoperna fortunei. Next base: position 57,531,687 of record OX104121.1, on the reverse strand, counting down.
ACTACAACATAATCAGATACCTGTTAGTTTCCCAAATTCTGTCGACAGTTCTTCCAAACTGTAATTCTCAATAGGGTGATCCTTTTTAACTCTAGCCAATTCACCATCTGGAACATCTGACGCCTTAAACTTTAAAATCATGGGCAAAAGTCCTTTCCCGACAAGGGTATGCTTAGGCTTAAGCACAAGGTGAGACATCTAATAAACAAACCAAATTTATTTAAGCATGCGAGGGAAATCGACAAAAGAACAGAAAATAAATACAGTTATAAGTCAAAACGTATGTACATCAAGAAAATATACAAATGCTTACGAAGGCTAAGCAAATATAGTAAACACCAGATAAAAGAATTACCTGTAGAAAAAATTCCCGCCCCAAAAATCACGGGCCATGATAATAGAACAAAGCTTTAATATGCCACACAAATGAAAATGCGTCCTTAACTAAAATGTGTTAAAATTCGAAAGGAAATTCATATAAAAAAAAAACATTAAAAATAAATTAATTAATCAAACATACAATAAAGCGTGCAAAATGAACCAGAAAAAAAAAATATTATTAACGCTCGAAAAGAACTGGTAAGAACAAAGAAACAGAACAGGCCAAAAATATTTTTGCCCTCAACGATAAAATTAACTAAAAATACTTTCAACACATTTTCTACATCTAAAAATATTCCTGCAACATATGCAGACTTGACCAACGAACTTCTATCAAGAACTCGTGTCTCCGGCTATACCTCCTGACACAACACACTAAACCATAAAATACATAAAATCGTAACCTCCGGCTAAACCTCCTGGTTACTACATAGAAATGAAATTAAGGTAAAAGTAAAAACTTGTGTCTCCGGCTAAACCTCCTGACACTAACATAAAAATTTAAACACTGTAAAAACAGTAACCTCCGGCTAAACCTCCTGGTTACTACAAAATAAATAAAAATCAAATATAAAACTTACTGAAAAGGCTGATAAAGAACTTCTAAAACACGCACGTGGTCGTACAACAGAGAGGACGAGCGACTGTCCTCGCCGACTGCAGCTCGAAGAATGATCAAGGTGTGCTCGTTTACTTCTCGTGTGACGTCACACAGGATATGATATTAACCAGATTTCAGAATTTTATCCTTCCAATGTAAATATCTATTAAAACTCATAGAATGTAAAACGTATTATTTCCAACTTCAAATGTGTATCAATAGTGTGACTGGTAAATTGTCCTCACTAAAATATAAACCCTGTCAATTTCCAACTACTAATTGTATATAATTTTGTATAAACTGTGTATACTGTTAAGACTTGTGATCCATGTATTTTTTTAATTACAGGCTGTAGGGGCATCGGAAAGGATATTTACATTGATGGAAAGGATTCCTGAGGTTCCCAATGAAAATGGACTGGTTCCAGCTGACATGAATGGACGTAAGCATAATAAACGATGCTGGAAACAAATTAAACTGAAATCAACAAAGAATAATATTCTTACTACTAAGGAGAGTTGTCAATGTCTGTATCCAATAACATCGTACAAACACATACTACTAAGATATTAACAAATAAAAAACAGGCTAGTCTCTGGTTTGTTTAATATTCAGTAAATGACTGACTGATTGATATTTAATGTCCAGCAAGCAAAATTTCAGCTATATTCAAGATGTTAATGGTATTTTGTAAAATTTTAAAAAATTTAATTTTGAATAAATATATCTGAAAATTTAACACCAGTACATATGATACAAATTTCTGTAATATATCATCTTGTTGACTGTATTTCAGGAGTTGAATTCAAGAATGTCAGATTTACATATCCATCTAGACCTGAAGCAGAAGTTTTAAAGGTAGACAACTCCTGAATATTTTTGTTAATCTGTGAAACTAGCATTGCTGTTATGTTATGTACTTTACATTATTGGTCTTTGATAAAGTTTTTGTTATATATTTGGCATAATTCTAGAGGTTATCTTTATAACTGCATGTTTTTGAGACTATCACTAAACCAAATCACACTTAAGTGCTCTCTTGAAAATTATAAATCCATTTACTGATATAGAAATTATTATTCAAAATTTAATGCTGTGAAATTGTGAAATGTTTTAAATCTAAGTTTTTATTATTAAATCATTGGATTTGGCCTAACTTTCAGGGTGATACATCTCCTTTATATATTAATTAATTGGCATTCTAATTCGTTTGGTTTGAGTCCCTGCTGATGAGTATTTTTTAAATGAAACATGCATCTGGCATTGTTAACTTTATAACCATGATATCTTTGACATTTGTTTGGTGATATTATATGTGCTTGTTTCATTTATAAATAAAATAAAATGATCTCTACAAGACACAGACACAGCCTTCAATATCGGGCTTGCTCCACTACAACAAACTACTTTAAATAGTTGTTTTCTGTATGCAGTTGTACAGGGGAACTCCCTACCTGTCAACATAGTACTCCAGTTTAAATCAGTTCTTCAGACTCACATTTAATTGATATCAGAATAAACAAGTGTGAACTGTGAGCATGCTCACAAAGAGATACCCCCACTGCGCTTTCAAGTCCAATTATCTCCCCTTAATGATATCCGAGGTCAATAAAAATCCTTCATGCACATCTACATATAATGTTCTTCCTTCATGCTAAGTTTCATTAAATTTCATCAAGCGGTTTAGGAGGAGTTGCACTTACAAGGGATGTGGACAGACGGACAGACAGACAGGGTGATTCCTATATACCCCCCAAACTAGTTTGCGGGGGGTATAATTATTTCTGTACATTTGTAAATATTTTCGGTTTTCTTTCTTGTTTTTATGTTGATTATTTAGATTACTTAAATGATTTTTGATAGTTTTTTTTATCCCCCTTGGTCGGCTCGCGCATTGCCTAGTCATCAGCAATTGATGGAGCAACATGTGATGTAGATGTAGACTTTGAAGTGTTTATTCTTGGAAAGCCTTACTTGTAAATAAAGGTATTCAATGTTTGCAGGTTTAATGTAAGACGTACTGTATATAATTTGCTATTTGTCTTTTTAGAATATATCATTTGTGGTTGAACCGGGAGAAATGGTAGCATTAGTCGGTCCATCAGGGGGAGGTAAATCTACCATCGTCAATATGATAGAGAGGTTCTATGATCCTAACGATGGAAATATCTATCTAGGTATGTTTAAATAAAATATGTTATAAATGTTTGTTGTGTTAGGTCATGGTAATGGTGTCTATGGAAGTAGTGAATTTGTTAATTAGTTTGTGAATACATCTTTTACATGGAATTTATGCAAGTGTCTAAATGAGTCATCTGATTCACTGCCATGTACATATATAATACATTTACTTGCACAGGGTCATCTGTTTCTAATGGAAACTGACTTCTCAGATGATAAAAGTTTTTACTGCAGCAAACATTTAGTTAGTAACATTGGATAATGCCCTTGAACATAAGGTGTAAATTGTAATTTATTATTATAGAAAATTTTGAAATCAAATTAAGCTCTGCACTGGAGGATAGCCAAGTTATTTTAGTTTTCTTGAAAGAAAGATTAAAAAGAATGATTTAATTAAGAAAAAGTAAAGTATTACATAGATTACTAGATGTGTATGTATGGATTTCTTTACAGCATTTGGAGGGCTTCTATTTATTGTTTGTTTATCATTATGAATGGAATTACAAGTACTATTTTTCCCTAGTTAAAAAAAATTTTTTAATTAGATTCTTATTTTTTATAATACCAACCCTTTGATTATCTAAGACAATGTTTCCGTTTTTAGATAAATATGAACTAAAGGAACTAGATCCACAGTGGTTTAGGAAGAAGATTTCTATGGTTGGCCAAGAACCAACTTTATTTGCCTGCTCAATCAAAGAAAATATTTCTTTTGGTGTGAATGCTGACATGTCTGAGGTTTGTTATTGTATCTATGCAGTCTAAAACTCTTGAACCTAGCATTTCATTAGTATAGTGCATAAATTATACCCAAGTCTTAAAGTCTCATTCTTAATTAAGTACAATGCCTTGTCTATTCTATGGGGTTTTCTCCAGGTACTCCAGCCACCTGTCCTAATAAAATCTGGACACCACAACAAAGCTAAAAAAATGCTAAAGTCGCATTAAACACTATTCAAACAAACAAAAACAAAACAAAATATATCTAAATACACTAATTAACATGTTTATGCCAACAAAATAGTGTTTGTGTTTTGTTAACAGTAATTAAAATTAAAATTAACACAAACATTGGCCATGATTTGCATCTCTTTTTGTTTGGCACTTTACTTTTTTTTTTGGTAAATTTTTTAACCAGAAATGACATAACAATATCTACTGAATGAAAAGCAATGCATCACTTTAAGAGAATTATAAGGAAGTTTAAGATACTATAAAACTTAGGAGTTTTGAATTACTAGTAGTTCCCTTTAAAGACAAAAGTCAAGCAATGTAAAATATACTAGAATTACATCCCTTTGCTAGTCTAGAAAATCAAAATAGAAGGTTCATTTGCCACGTGAATGACTAAATTTATCATTGGAGATTTTTGACGGAGAAAAATAATTTATGCTAAAATGTTTCTGCAGTTAATGTCATGTTTAAAACAATGTATTTGTTTGAGGTTTTTGCTAAATACATTTCATGCCAGTGTTATGTTACAGATAGAAGAAGCAGCCAAACAATCCAATGCCCACGACTTTATACAGACTTTTGCTGAGGGTTACGATACACTGGTAGGAGAGAGGGGTGTCAAGTTATCAGGAGGTCAGAAGCAAAGAATAGCAATAGCCAGAGCACTCATCATGAACCCCAAACTTCTACTATTAGATGAGGTACACTATGAGTACAAATCTGGAAAATTACTATTGTATAAAAAACATAAAATGGTTTTGCACCACAAACTAATGTACATTGTGATGTCAGCATGAAGGCATTAGCAATCTAGTTTATTTTTATTAAGGTTTATATCAGGATATGGTACCAGTATATAACTCAGGATATGGTACCAGTATATAACTCAGGATATGGTGCCAGTATACAACACAAGATATGGTACCAGTATATAACTCAGGATATGGTACCAGTATACAACACAAGATATGGTACCAGTATATAACTCAAGATATGGTGCCAGTATACAACACAAGATATGGTACCAGTATATAACTCAGGATATGATACCAGTATACAACACAAGAAATGGTACCAGTATATAACTCAGGATATGGTACCAGTATATAACTCAGGATATGGTACCAGTATATAACTCAGGATATGGTGCCAGTATACAACACAAGATATGGTACCAGTATATAACTCAAGATATGGTGCCAGTATACAACACAAGATATGGTACCAGTATATAACTCAGGATATGATACCAGTATACAACACAAGAAATGGTACCAGTATATAACTCAGGATATGGTACCAGTATATAACTATTACGGCATACCAGTGGGGAAAGGCATCTAGTTTTATCGTAGAATTTTATACATGCTTCAGTTGACAAAAGTGTCAACCTTCCACTTATCATATTTTAGGAATAGCTATATAGCATGGTCTTGGTGCAGCATGTTTTAAACATAATTATTAAAATTTTTAATTTGTTTGTTGTAGGCCACTAGTGCTTTAGATGCAGAAAGTGAACATTTAGTACAAGAAGCAATAGACAGAGCTATGAAAAGTAGAACTGTTATAGTTATAGCCCATCGACTGTCAACTGTAAGGAATGCTTCAAAGGTAACAATTTGACAGACAGAATTTCAATATTTCATGAAATCTGTATTTCCCACAGAGTAGACTATAGTAAATGTTGCTGTGTCGTTCCGACGGGTTTTATCTGACAAAATGAAAAACTGCTTACCACGTTTGGTCTAGTTTATGGTTCTTTTGTAGATCTCATATTACAGTTTTTGAAATTCTCAATTATTTTCCACAGTTAAACATCATTTTGAAATGCAGCTGAATCTCGATTTTGATAAAGCGATTTTCCATACTAAATTTTGGCCTTGTTTTGAACAAAAGTGTATGTTAGGAAAATTCCAATGTTGTCTATTTGAAATGCTTCGAGTGATGTTGTCTGCAGTTAAGGCGGGAAAAATCTCGCAGTTTTTCCGAATACCATTGTATGTTACAAAAGCAGACGAACGTTTGTAAACAACATTAGACCCCTTTAGAAACAAAAATGGCTGACTTCCTATGGAAAATTGCTTTATCAAAATGAAAACTCAGCCACATTTCAAAATGAGGTTTAACTGTGGAAAATAATTGTTGATTTCAAAAACTGTAATATGAGATCTACAAAAGGACCATAAACTTGACCAAACGCGGTAAGCAGTTTTTCATTTTGTCAGGCAAAACCCGTCAGAACGACACGGCAACGTTTTCTATAGTCAAATTGAGGAATAGAGAACTCCTCTTATGAATGGTACATTGTATAATGCCATTCTTGATTGATGTATTGAATATATTTGCTATCTGTAAACTTTTCCATTTCAATCTCTTGCTCTAAAACCACTGGTCCAAATATAACCAAACTTTGCCAAATTTTTCATTTGATGGTTCTGCACAAAGAGTATGCTTTCTTTCTGAGATGGCTGCCTATGCAGGACAGTTTAGGATCACAAACTATATGGAAAATATTTTAATTAGAATTATCATTAGAAGGTTCAATGCAAAGTTATTGTTGTTATGCAGATCAGAAATAAATATGGCCACCACTGCAGAATGTAGAATAGGACCTAATGGAGATAACGTTCCAATGTCTTCTTAGAACTAACAATGTTGCTTCAAGCCATATTGTATTTTAATGTTTATTAGATAGTCTTCACCAACTTGTTCATTGCCAATTTATATCAGATACAGGATCATGAGAGCCTTTGGTTTGTGATATACTACTTTATTATTCAGGTGATAGTAATCGACAAAGGTGTTATAGCAGAAAGTGGCACTCATGACGAACTCATAGCAAAAGATGGCGTCTACAAGAAACTGGTGTTACGTCAGTTGACAGCAGGACAGTCAGATTTAAATAATCAAAATATTATCAATGGAGATAACAATTAACAACTGGTTCCTTGTCTGATTGTTATACACAATGTACCAGTACAACCTTGCCTGTTGTTAGATGTGATATGGATTTTACTTTATTTTTACTGTTTAGTACTTGTGAGTGTTGTAATATTTATTTCTGACAAGCATCGTCAATTCTCTTTAATTTATTTGATATACAATTAATTTTAATTTATTTGAATTAAACATTTGCATTTTGGTATACGGAAATTGTAACAATATTATTTACCTCTCCCTAAATGTACCCAATTATTGAAACACAAAAATAAAAACATGTGAAATATATGGAAATACAGTAGAGTTATTCATTCTGATTAGGGACTACGAAAACTAAATTATGCAAAATGTAACTGGTACAGTTTTTTTACAAAAACTCTAAATTTTCGTGACTTGAAAAATACCACTTATACAGTATAAAGTTTTTTTTTCAGCATATTTACTGGTACAAATATGTCCCAAAATGAACCTTATCCGTATCTGTTAATACAATTTACTGAATGGGGCCTCCGTGGCCGAGTGGTTAAGGTAGTTATTCTTCTACTTTTGATCGTGTGGTCTGTCAACACTGAGGTTGCTGGTTTGAGTCTCACTGCGGGCAGGGTGCGCTTAATTCCAATCTTAATTGACAAGGATTAAAAGTTTCCTACTAAAAGTCCAGGGTTTTCTCTGAGTATTCCGGACATCCCCAATAACAACTGGATGCCATGATATAGCTGAAAAATTTCCGAAAGTAGTGTTAAACACCATCAAATAAACAAACAAATAAACAAACAAAAACAAACGTTTACTCAGAACTGCTGTGTTATAAACTTACCCAAGTTAATTATATTTTTTTAACTGTTTAGTCATCAGACATTATTTCATTTGAATATGTGTTGCTTTACTGTAACTGTCAATATATTTTGGAATTGCAATGTTACGATTTCTTTTTTTTAATAATGAGTATTCTTAGAGGTCCTCTTTACTGTTTAGTAGTAAAATTGGAATTGTTTTTAATAAACTTAAAAATGATTAACATGTACCTTTTTAGTTCTTTACAATTAATTACACATTTTTAATTTGTTCGGAATTTTTCTGATGTAATTATGCTGATTGGTTGTCCCTTTTCAAACAGAATTATAAGTAAGCGGTTAGTAAAACATATTTAGTGTTGTAATACTCAACGTTCAGACAAACTCAGTTATCCTTTGTTTAATTCATGACAAACTGTAAACTGTGAACAATGTTCTCTATGAAATCAATCATTTAACATTATTATAATTGTCTGTGATAATTTTGTTTATTTTTTGTCATGGTTGTGCATTGTCAAGAGAATAAAATAATGAAAAGTTATTGTATTGTTTTATCATATTATACAGTACACAAACAAAGCCTCATATTGTTACACCACTTTGGATAATTTTGAACTCAATAGTGTTTATTTTGTAAGGATTTATTGTTTATCGGTAACTAGATAATATGTATATGATCAGCTGTGGGTTGAATGTAAAATTGATCTTGATGATTTTCTCCTTTAATGAAAGTTATCGTCAAGTAAGCTCAAATTTAGTAAATACCTTGTACATAATTCTTAGTGAACAGAGATAAAGACATTTAGTCTTGTTCAATCGGTACAAATTATCACTCGATTATCTATTACAACCAATTGCAACAGCAATTGACCATTTATCTGTTGTAATATATTAATCTATATCAATGTTAACCAATTTAGCAAAACTGTATTGAAACATTCAAAATGTCAAGATTTTTATTCTTCTCCACATATTTTATAAATTTACAGATGCTACTTACTTGCACTGCTTTGTATATAAATACATTGCAGTCAATTTTAAGTTTAATTTTAAGTGGAAACATCATAGCGGGGGTAACATGATGGCAACTGACTTGGTTTATGTTTTTTTTGAGTTCTGATGTTTAAGAAGCAATGCACTGTTAAAATGTAAAAAAATAGGGGCCTATAATTCTGACAGATAATTGGTTTCCGAAAATCTCAATCGATTAATTACATCTAGATAAATAACCAAATGATTTGAGACTTTTATCGATTATCAGAGCACCACTAGAGACATTAAATGCTTTCATCACACAGTGTGGTGTCTTTGTCATAGTCTTCATCCTATACACACAATGTACCTTTGGTTGTTTTCATCAAACTAGAATAAATTTGTAATCTGGATGACATAGCAGGATAAAAGCAATACACATAAATTGTACCTTATCAATCAATTTTATGTGTACTGGCTGTAAGAAAGCAGTTTTCAACATTTTAGTGCATTCTGGTGTTTCATTTCCTGTTATTAAAATTTATGTTTCTTTATTTTAGCTATTATAATATGGAGTAGTCATTGCCAAAATGCGAGCACAGACAATATAGTCCTTTATTATTTATATATAATGCGCTTTCATAATTGACGTTACTTCCAGAATTCCCTAAAAGTGCCTCAACTACATTCCAGTGATCATGTGACGTCTTTCTTTGTAATGGTGACGTCGCATGAAATGTCTTATGATTGTCAGCTTTAAAAGATCGATTTAGAGAATGCAAAAAAATAGTATGAAATTTTTGTTGTTATTTTTAAATATAACATTTATTTTTAAGTCATTCTTTGAAATTAATTTTAGCCCTTCTTCATTCACTTTGTTACACTGTTTTGACGATATCAACTTCCGGACGAAAAAAAATCTATCAGCATTAAGCAGATTTTGATCACATGGTTTCATTTTGACCATGTGACACGTAATTGCCGTAGAGCTCACCGCTCTTCACAGACAGCTTTGCTGCCCGCTGCGAGCTGTGCTCGCTATAAAAATATCTATTTATTTATATATTTATAATATTTAACCCCCCCCCCCCCCCCACTAGAAAATTGAAAAGTGGTGACGGTATATATGATGATGAAGTCATCAGTCCTTCCATCTGTTGCACAATCACTTATCTGGTTCTTCTTCTACACCACAGGAATTTGATCAAACTTTCCCAGAATCTTTGTCATATAATGCCATTGTGCACCTGATCATTTACATTATGATCAGAATGATATTTATAGATTATTTACGTTTTTTGAAACGAGATGCATTTTCTCATCGTATCTCATCGAAGGGTGACAGCCCTGAGATGAGATGGCAAGAAAATGCATCGAGTTTCAAAAAACGTAAATAATCTGTTTATCGCTGTTTTGTAACATTGTGATGTCACAGTGTGTACTTTATGACGTCTTGACAGCGAGCTTCAGAAACTTCACCTACACCACTGAATAGACTTTGATAAAACTTTCGCAGAAACTTTGTCCCCTCATGCCGTATATTTAATATTTGTATCGGAATGATATTTATGTTGGAAAGTGGGGATATCAATAAGTTTTTTGTATTATAGTATTTGACTGTGGTTGTCCATTTATAGACAATTGATTTTTTAAGCACACTATTGTGATCTAGTTAACCAGTTGTTTATATTTTACAATAATGAACCAAGGATTCAATGAATATTGAAGTACATATAAATTGGTATATGGCCCCTATTGTTTCAATTGTACAAAACTTCATCTTTCAATACTAGTGCAAATTTTTAATTTTTGTTTTGAAATTTACTTATTTCATTCTTAAATATGCCCAGAGAACACATGCTTGACTCTGGTAACAAAAAACACCTCTTATTTGACATACAGTGCTACAAAATTTTGTGGGTTGGCTATCTGCAGACTTATAAAGTATTAATGGTTTGTCTGTTTTAAGTCTTACAGAGTGTTCACAGTTTGCCTAGCGACAGTCTTATCAAGTCTTTATGGTTTTCCAGGTTGTAGTCTTATCAAGTGTTCAGTGTTTGCCAGGTTGCAGTCTTATCAAGTGTTCATGATTTGGATGGTTGCTGTTTTATCAAGTGTTCATTGTTTGGCAGGTTGGAGTCTTATCAAGTGTTCATTGTTTAGATGGCTTCAGTTTTATCAAGTGTTCATGGTTGGGCAGGTTGCATTCTTATCAAGTGTTCATTTTTGGCCAGGTTGCAGTCTTATCAAGTGTTCATGGTCTGACTGGCTGCAGTCTTATAAATTGTTCATTGCTTGCCAGGTTGCAGTCTTGTCTAGTGTTTATGGTTTGGCAGGTTGCAGTCTTATCAAGCATTCTTGGTTTGGATGGTTGCAGTCTTATCAAGTGTTCATGTTTTGGATGGTTGCAGTCTTATCAAGTGTTCATGATTTGCCTGGCTGCAGTCTGATCAAGTGTTTATGATTTGGCAGGTTACAGTCTTATCAAGTGTTCAGTTTTGGATGGCTGCAGTTTTATCAAGTGTTCATGGTTGGGTAGGTTGCAGACTTATAAAGTCTTCATGGGTTGGATGGTTGCAGTCTTATCAAGTGTTTATGGTTTAGCAGGTTGCAGGTCTTATCAAGTGTTCAGGTTTGGATGGCTGGAGTTTTTTAAGTGTTCATGGTTGGGCAGGTTACCGACTTATAGTGTTCATGGTTTGGATGGTTGCAGTTGTATCAAGTGTTTATGGTTTGAATGGTTGAATGCAGTAAGTAAGTACAGGTAACAAGCTTGAACATAGGTTTCCAGGTCACCAGGTGAACATGGAACAATGATTGACAGGTCTGTTTACTAAGTTGACTAGTGTGAACAACCAACTCTGGATACAGTCAATAGTGAACTCACAAATTCTCCCCAGAAGGTCGATTTAAAACTTATAAATGTGGTTGGTGGTGTAAAATGCACACATTTCCATGTAACACATGGGGATTAAGGAAAAGTACCTTCCTGTAGGGAGATAGTATTTTCTGGAACAGACCTAAATTATAGAAATTAACAAAACATACATAAAACATATTATTTATTAACTTACTAATAATTATTAATGACCATAAAAAACAAATCTCATTAACAAATAATAAATATACAAATATTATATAAAAATGTAGAAAATATAGATATTTATGTCTACCTGGAATATTTGGTTCAGCTTTTATAAGTTTATATCACAAATTTTATTTGTCAAACATTTAATTAGTGTCCAGATAAAAAAAAACATTAAAATTTTTCAAAAACTATTTTACTCTAACTGACTTATTTATTGATTTAGCATTTTGACAAACATTATTTTTACTGGTTTCATTCAACAGTTAAAACGTGTAATTGATAACGTGCTGTCACAAATAAATATCCTATCTTAACCACATTCTGTGAACAGAATACTAACTACCATTTGGAAGTGAGAACAACGGTATTAAGAGAAGTCCATTCATGAGGAGTAAATTTTAAGTTTATATTTGTATAGTACAACACATGTACTGATGATAAAGTTTCATAAATGATAAATCGGAAAGAAGTGAATGAAAATTTCTTATTTATAATTGGTACATTTAGTAGGTTCACACTCATTGTGGTGAGATTTCTTACTTACATTCAATTTCTTTTAACCCTTAACACCATTTAAAACTTATATTTTCCCCTTTAACCTTTTATAAACAGACTGTGTAACCTTTGTATTTATTAAGCATAGCAAATTTATACCTAATAATGACTTGTCATATTTTACTGAGTCTCCACCACTTCAAAAGTTTCTAATTAAACTGATTATTTACACAAAACTGGACGCCATGATATAGCTGAAAAATTGCTGAAAGTGGCATTAAAACACCATTCAAACAAAATATTTACACAAGTGTCATGATTATATATATATATATCTTTTTGTGGATAATGTAATCCATGGAAGGATGCGATATATTGACGATAATCATATAATCACTTAATAATACTACTGCTGATAACAAATTGAATAATTGTGGGAAACTATCATTGTTTATCTGAAAGCTAAAAAACTTTTTTCTATATATTTTCTGGAATTTTCCAATATTTAAAAATAAGAAAAGAAGGAAATTACCAATGAAGGAGAAAAATTATCTAAACATTTAGTTGTCTGTAAGACTCACAATTATAACAGATCTAGATTAACTAGATATCAGTGTGATGGTATGCATCCCTGTGGGACTTGCTGATCTTAAGGACAAAGTTCAAGGTCAAAGGTCCACCATGGTATGCAACAGATTGCTCTAATATTATCTACACACATACCAAATATCAAAATCTTACCTTAAAGAGAATAAGTGCCAAAGTGCTACAAATAAACCTGTAAAAAATTTGCCGTTTGGTATAAATAGAGGACAATAACTCGGAAGTGGCTGAAGCAATTCGGCAGGTTATCAATCTTGGTGGAGAAATAATGCATAGAAATTTTTTCTTCAAGTTTCATGAAGATTAAACAACAACTGTTTGAGTTGAAGAGCGGACAAGGGGAATTTACCATTCTTTGAATAAAAAACTCTGACGTGGCAGAAATGATTTCGCTGGTGGTTATAAATCTTGGTTGAGTTATTATTCCCTTAAACACTTTCCACAAGTTTCACAAAGATCAGACAACAACTGTTTAACTTAGAGAGGGGACAAATTTGCCATTCTTTTTTATAAATGAAGGGTCATAACTCTCAAGTGGCTGAAGTGATTTGGCTGGTTATTGAACTTGGCCGAGATATTATGCCCATAAACATTTTCCCAAGTTTCACGAAGATCGGACAACAACTGTTCAAGTTGGAAAGCCCACATCTCTGTGGACGCCACTCGACATACATGGTCTAATAATACGAGTCATCTTCAACAGGCATATACAAAGGTTATAGCCCGGACACAATTAGTTCACACGGACTGATCACTATATGGTTTCTGATACTAAGTGGCAGAGCCTAATAATATCAGCATCATAGGTAATTTATTGATTTGGATGGTAAGTTTAACCATTCTGTTGAAAAATCAAACTTATTGTTTAGCTATATACAGTTAATTAACATCTTTAGCTGTATGTTACAAAATATGTGTCTACATTATTTCTATCAAATTACTATTTGGTGCTGCTAATAATCTTTAACAAACATAAATATAGTTATATATATAAACTTTAACTTTCTCTGTCTCAATAAAAACAGTAATAACGATTAAACATACTGGTACAAATATCACAATATTTTCCTGATTATTATTAAAGTGACAGACGAATAAAGCAATGTATAAATAGAAATTACAAATGTGTACATATGATGAAACAAAAACATTTAAAAAATGATCACAGGTAAAGCTGGTGATTTTAAACAATCATACGTTTCTTTAAACAAGAAAAAAAATTATTTCGTCCTTGAAGAAATTTGGACAAAAGTCCTTAAAATTGTTCTAAAGTCAGACATTAAAATACCCAATAATCTTGGGTCCTGTACTAAAAAACCAAAGACTACCATAAACCAGTTCAAGTTAAAGCCTTTTTCAAAACCACAATCTAACAAGACTACCAAGACCCATTCTCCTTTGTCCAATGTAATTTTGTTTAAGTTGTCAAATTTGAAAGTCAACACAAGTGTACAAAGTAAGTCAAAATATTTTTTACCTCTATTACACATTGATTTTCTTTTGTATAAGTTATTAAATGGATTGACCTTGAATGTAGAAACATGACAATACTACTAATATTTTTGCCTATCCTACATTAAAAGTTTTTGAACACGTAATTAGACACATTACCATTTACAAGTAAATTTTAAACAAATACCATCCTCTATTTACCAGTAGTTGATCAGTTAATATTTGCACAGACTTGATTAAAAAAAAACTTGTTATCTTAGTTAGATATCTCCATTTGTGTCTTAAATGGTCAGTTCTGAAATATTTATTGATAGTTGCAAAAACTTCTTTCTACATGAGTATAAAATATACCGTATTTAGAAACAATGAATGTAAAATTTATGCAATCAAAACATATATAGCCATAAATAATCAATTGTGTAATGATCTTTGTATGTATAATTCATCTGTGGTTCATAGATTGACATTAATTTTCAAGTAGATTACTTTTAAGCTGGTCTTGCTCTTCTTCAGTAAATCCTATAGAGACTAGGTAATCTTTAACTGAGCCATATCTGTAATTAAACAAGCTGGATAATCTTTTAAAGACAGTATGTGAAATTCATGCTAACCCCGTAAAGACACAATTTAAGGGGCATGGGGGTGTCTGGATAGGTCATGCCACCTTCCCTAATATTGTGGACAAGAGACAGGATTGGCCAATAGCAATTTTCATAGGAAAAATATCTACTGATACAGTACGCCCACAGAGTATGGTCACTCAAACACTCAAATGAGAGAAATTTCTCAGGGTTAGACGGTGTATCACAGAAATTTTCTTGGAGAATCACAGTGTTTCAGGGTGTTATTCTCAGGGTTAGACTGTGTATCACAGAAATTTTCTCGGAGAATCACAGTGTTTCAGAGTGTTATTATCTATCACCACCTAAATATTAATCCCCTTGATGTACCGACATTCGGGTGTAACATGGTGTGACACAGTGTTTTTCGGATTATCAGGGTGTAGAAAATTTATTTTATCTATTTGTTTATTGCAAGTAAACAACCATCTAATGCTTGCTTTTCTCATTATTACAAAATTAAAATGTGTTCAATCTTCGAACTTCATGATTTTTCTTCAGCTTTGCACATGCAGAAATAACTTGTCGGTCTTTATCTATATGTCTATCTATATTTCAAATTAGCATATTTCATGGTTTCAACAACGTTAACAATTGTTTTATTTGATTTATTGCAATCCTGCAAGTCTGAGAGTGAGCTGTGCCCAGCACAATTCAGCTTCTTTCACTTCACGAATTTATTCAATAGTGCACATGTCTGGAAACCTATTTTTAATTATTTCTATTTCGGTGAGCATTGTATTTTCAAAACTATTTTACATGCATAAGATTTTTTTTCAAACAGTACTTCCTTTTTTTTAATTTCGGTAATATTGAAGCTATATGTAAAGCTTTTACGCAAAGCACGTGGTTTAACAGTTATGCATTTATATACATGTTATACGTTAGCAAGGGGAGAAAATTTTAAGTGTAGGTCTATTATCAATTGATTGGCCAAACAAAAATTAATTCGCTCATTATTTCAGCGAAAACATAATGAAAATCAGTACGATAAAAACAACAATCATTGGTATACCAGTAGCAGTTACTTGCAACATAAACCAATTGTTCTATTTTTATTTTTATCTCTAATATGGGTCAATATGGGTGTAAAAACAATTTGACACTTTTCATGTGCACACAAATTGTGTTTTTTAAATGAAACTTCTATTTTTATTACGGGTTTTGGTGTATTAAAGAAAGATGTAAATGTATATTTATTCATCTTTTACTATAATTACTTTCTGCTGACTGCGTGGTTAAACAGTTATGTATTTATTTATACACTCCGGGCGTACTGTAGTGTGTTTCCTTCCCCATGCATATTCTGAAAAATTTTTTGTCTTTCATATGAGCCCATTTTTTATTGCATTTGTGCCACAAAACATTATTGCATTTCCTCCTATTTCATAAAAGATACAGAGGGGTGATATAGACCTGAAATTCAACATGAAATCTGAATAACATTCTTAGAGGCTTGAAGCCTGTATATACATGTACTCATAATAAACATCATAAACAATCAACATTCTTATTGGCGACATCATGGCAATATTTTTCACATATTTTAACGACGTCACAATTAATTTTGTGTCATATATGGCCAAAAAATGCCTGCAACTCATAGGTTATGTCGTTGATACATATTGTATATCTTATTAGAATCTAAATAATAAATTGTAATGCTTGGGGTAAAATATTTAGCATAAGGGCCAAACTGTGGTTAAATTAGCATATATTCATGTCCCAAGAATTATTTCTTTAACAAACAGAAATTGCAATGTCAGTGGCCATTCAATAACTCATGGAATAATTCATATCTTTTCTAGTACTGGAAAAGACCACAACAAAGTATAAAACACCTCCAACCCCTTTTTAAATACAATTCAGTATAGAAGTCATATGATTTCACACATACATTTGTCATTTTTATTTGTAACAGGAATATTGTACTCACGTTTTATTAATGTATTCCAACAAAGTTCTCATATTTTCAGGCCGTGCATCACAGAAGGACTTGTCCCAATAATAGTGCTCTACCACTTCTTTGAATACTCTATCTCTAATTGGTAGTAGTCCTTCCTAATTAAAAACAGTAATACATGTATCTACTAGTACAATGTAATTAATCTGTTTTGACACGGCTTACATCATATAAATATGGTCTACCGTTACAGCTATTATATTCTTGTTACCTGTATTTTTTAAAATAAACCAGACATTTAGCCCACCCCTCCTTTTAAATTTAATAAAAATACATTTTAGTCAAAAACCAGCATTATTTATCGCAGTTTATTTAATGAACTGTTTGAGGTGTAATTTTGCAAGAATTCTTACCTAGTAGCGTATTAGTACATGTATTATTTTTTATGTGATGCAAGTGTTGAGCTTAAAGCTAAAGTGAAAAGTCTATGAAAAGTCAAATAAAATGTACATCAAATTAATTTAGCCAAAGTGGTAAAAATTAATGGTAGAATTTATAGATTATCACACAGTTATTTCCATATTGGCCAATTTTAAGGTATCAGTCTCAAGACTCCCATATCAGCCCAGAGGGCTGACAGCAGTACCAATATGGAAATGACCATTTAATAACCTAATTGTCACATATTTAAATATATGTCTCCGGGGCTAATATCAATATTTGCCCCGAGGGCTAATAACTGACACCAACTTACAGCCTATATTACATGGACATATTCCCCTGTATTTACACTAAATATGTAATATAAAACTTTACCCAATTATACCTAAACTTTGTGCTATAGCATCATTTTACCAAGTAGTCAGTATTACACATAATTGTGGTTATAATAACACCATTAATTTATAACTAGTATCAGGTTTAGATAATGCAGAACAATAATCGTTATATATTGAATTAAACAATGTAAAGTATACGGATATGGCTAATTACTATGTCTTATGGACAAGCAGAGACACATTTTTATAGCTAATCAATTTCAAGTTATAACAAAAGTACCACTAGACCCATTAAGGTAATAATTATGTACATAAAGCAAGGAATACACAGTATCAAGGATGGAACATGGATGTACTAATGTTGTTATAATAAGCTTGTGTTAAATAAGTACTAGAATTCATACAGTCAATGCTAAACACAACATTAAGAAGTAGTAGGTAGTCATAGCAGCAGTAGTAGTCATCTACGTTAATATACCAGTTTTTTTGTATTTCATGATATAAATGAATAAATGTAAATATTGTAATATTATTACTTAGCAAGCCATTACAACAAATGGATACTGGAATCTGTGAAAAGCAATTTATGTCTCAATATATAGTAAATAAACATTAACAGACTTATTGTCATAGTCAGAGTATTGTCATCGTAGAACTAAAAATATTGTGCAAAGATGCAGTAATTTTAGTAACAGAGTCCTGACCTCATAACTGGCAGGGCAAAAACTTGATCATCTGATTCATATAATGTTACTGTTACACAGCATAAGGAAGGATACTGAAATATTCATTCTGGGTTCTAAGTATAATAAAACATGTTTACATTTGCGAGACTAAATCTATTCTAAAAATCATTTACACGGTTCAGACATACAGGATATAGGTGTCAAAAGTAATTAATGTCCAGAGCGATAGATGATGAGGAAAACAGATATTCACATGAGGTCACACTCATACATTACATCCCTTCCTTTCTTTAAAGTAATTAACTTTAACTAACGGATTTATTACATATGATTTTTAAAGCTCTACTAAATATTTACTGTTCATTAGAAAAATGATCTCAAGAATTAATGTCATCAAATTTCAAAAAATATTATTCACATTCACTCGATCCATTCAAACTTAGTCCTAACAAAGAGTTCTTATTCCTCACTCCTAAACAGATGTGGCTTGACATGTGTTGTGTTCCGGTAGTACGTTTGTCCATCTCTCGTTAACCTAACTTGTGTCCCTCTTTGGTCACGCACAACAAATCCCTCGTCCCATTTTGGACTAGTCTTATGCTGGTCTCGATTCATTATTAAAACTTTTTGACCTGTACGATAGTTGACAAATGTTCCTGCCCGTTTATCGGCGTTTTTCTTTATTCTTAACTTTTGTTTCCTGTCCCGGTCGCGCAGTTTCTTGTCCTTTAGCCTTGGCTCATAATGCGGCAATTTATTTCGCATTTTCCGTCCGTACAAACATTCTCCGGGTGCGATGCCAGTAGTACAGTGTGGAGTTGTACGATAAGCCAACAAAAATTTGTAAAGTTCATTTCTCCAATTTGTGCGCGTGATCTTTGATGTTTTCATGAATTTAGATAATGTTTTATTGAAATTTTCGGTAAGTCCATTTGCCTGCGGCCAGTACGGTGTTGCTCGTTTATGTCTTATTCCGTTATCCTGTAAGAATAGTTTGAATTCTTCCGATACAAACTGTGGTCCGTTGTCCGTAGTAACTTCAACAGGGAGTCCATGTGTGGCGAATATTTTCATTAACTTTTGTATGATAACGGAGGATGTTGTTGATTTTATGATTTCAACCTCTGGGTATCTAGAGTAATAGTCAATCACCACGAATAAGTATTCACCTCCTGGGTACGGTCCTAATAAGTCCATGCCTAATCTTTCCCATTTTTGTTGCGGTAGTTGAGACGGTTGTAAAGGTGGTGGTCGTGACGGATTCTGGACCATTTGACAAGCATGACAAGTCGCAATAAGATTTTCTACGTCTCGGTCAATTCCTGCCCACCATACTTTTTCTCTTAACAGTTGTTTTGTTTTTACTATTCCTAAGTGCGATTCGTGTGCGATTGACAGTACGCGTCCCTGTAATGATTTCGGAATAATTAATTTTGTTCCTCTCAGTAGCATGTCGTCTTTTTCTGATAATTCATTCCTCACTTTTCTATAGAGTTTCAAGTCTTCATTATTAGGCCATTTATCACTTTCTATAGCTGTGATAATCTCTCTTATTGTTTTATCTTTAGCAGACTCGGACTTGATTTCGGACAAGGTCATTGCTTTTGGTACATTATGTTCCGTTAAATAGTTGATGAAATGTTCTACTTTTTCACTTGCATCTTTACCAGTTTCTATTGAACTCAGCGGGGAACGAGATAATACATCAGCGGCATTCAGTTTTCCTGGCCTGTAAATCACTTTAAATTTGTAAGATAACAATTTGAGTAGCCAACGTTGTATTCTAGTTGGGGGGTCATGCTTTGCCGTAAATATAGTTTCCAACGGTTTGTGATCAGTAATGACAGTGAAATCAGTCCCATACAAATAGACATGAAATCGTATTATACTCCAGTAAATTGCCAATGATTCACGTTCAATTTGTGAATATCTACGTTCGGTAGCGTTCAGAGTTCTACTTGCATACGCAACGGGTCGAAATTCTCCATCTGGTTGCTTCTGTTCAAATATCGCCCCTAGTCCGAATGGACTAGCATCCACTATGAGACGTGTTTCTGATTCTGGATTATAGTATGCCATTACTTGTGCGCTAGTCAATATACGTTTTAAAGAATCGAACGAAATTTGATGTGATTGTTCCCAACAAAATTCCTGATTCTTTCTAGTAAGATTTCTAAGAGGTTCTGATACTGTTGCGAAGTTAGGAATAAATTTTGAACAGTACGAGACGAGTCCTAAAAAAGATTTAACTTCTTTTGCGTTTTTCGGTTCTCCAGTCTTTAGAACGGCTTTGATCTTTGAATCTTGTGGTTTTAGACCATCTGCGGTCAGTGTATGACCCATAAATGATAATGTTGTCTTGTTGAATTTACACTTTTCTTTGTTAAGCGTAAGGTTTTTCTCTCGTAAACGTGTAAGTAATGCACGAAGAGCTTTGTCGTGAGTTTTCTGATTTTTCCCAAATACGATTATATCATCTGAGATGTTTCGACAGCCTGGGATATCATGAACAACCTGCTGAATTATTCTTTGGTAAATCTCTGGGGCGCATGAGATACCAAACATGAGCCTTTTGTATCTATAAATACCATTATTAGTAACAAAAGTTGTAATTTCTCGCGATTCTGGGTCCAGTTCAATCTGATGAA
The DNA here is from genome assembly GCA_944474755.1 of Limnoperna fortunei. Classification (NCBI taxonomy): domain Eukaryota; kingdom Metazoa; phylum Mollusca; class Bivalvia; order Mytilida; family Modiolidae; genus Limnoperna; species Limnoperna fortunei. Next base: position 57,510,590 of record OX104121.1, on the reverse strand, counting down.
AACCTTGTTTCAAATCGACCTTGCTAAATACTTTGGCGCCATTCATTTCTTCTAAAGTTTCTTCTATATTTGGCAATGGGAAGCGTTCACGCTCTACTGCGGTATTTGCCCTACGCATGTCTACACAAATTCGAATGTCGTTATTTTGTTTTGGTATAACAACAAGGGGAGATACCCATGGGGTAGGACCTTCTACTCGTTCAATTACATCTTCTGCCATGAGTTCATTTAATTTTGCCTGTACTTGTTTTCTAATTTTGAATGGCATTTTCCTTGCTGGTTGTGCAATCGGTTTGACATCTTTATTTATATGCAACTTCAGTTGAAAGTCTTTAAGCTTTCCCAGACCCACAAAACGATCAGAAAATTCTGTTAAAATAGCATCACAATTGTCAACTGAAAGTTCATTCACATCGATTCTCAAAATACCTAATTTTGTGGCGCATGGTTGTCCAATGAGTGGCTTGCATTTACCGTCAATAACATGGAACTCAATTAAGTGGGTGGATCCACTGATTGTCAATTTAAGAAAGGCGGAGCCTAACAATTTGAGTGGCTTTGTAGATGCATACGAATAAATCTGAGTATTTGATGTCCTAAGAACTACTTTCGGTGATTTAACATCATTGAATGTTTGTTTATCAATACAATTTACGGTAGCACCAGAATCAATCAAAATTTTAACTGGTTTGCCTTCAATTTCTACGTTTATATGAGGAGACGATAAGTTATTAGTATTTACCTGGAATACATGTTCATTTTCGCTTACATCATCCTCTGCGTGATAATCCATGGATCTGACTACGTGATTTTGAACGGGTTTTGTTCTGCACATTTTCGCAAAATGTCCAACTTTATTGCACACGCGGCAAGTTATATTTCTAGATTTCCTGCATTCCTGTCCTGAGTGTCCTCTATTTCCACAACGAGAACATGTTTTTACTCCCGGTCCTGACCTCGGAGCGAATTTCGGTTTGAGACGCGGATTAAATTGTTTCTGTTTGCTTTGAACTCTATTTACAGTTTCTTCTTGTTCTGCTTTCTGTTCCATTTTCGATCCGTGCATCTCTGAAAGTTCCGATGCTCTAGCAATTTCTTGAACTTTCTGAAGTGTCAAGTCTTTTTCCCGCAATAACCTTTTGCGTAATTCCTTTGACTTACACTTTTCAATTACTTGGTCTCTTATCATCTCGTTAACGGTGTTCTCAGGAAACTCGCAAGACACGGATAATTTCTTAAGGCGTATGACAAAATTGTCCACTGTCTCGTGTTCTTCTTGCTTCATTTTTCGAAATAGATGTCTCTCGTACGCACTGTTTTTGATTGGCGTGAAATACGCTGTTAACGCGTCTTTTGCGTCTTTGTACGATACCCCTACATCATTTAAATTTTCGAAAATGTCTTGCACCTCTTCACCCGCTAAATGTATTAGCATTGCACGTTTCTGGTCATCCTTAGTAACTCCTGTTGCCGTTAGATAATATTCAAATCTTTTAATGTACAGTTCCCAGGATCTCGCAATGTTAGTGTTCTCTCCTAACACCTTGAAAGGAGGAGGTGACGGCAAATTTAATTTTGCTGCCATTTCGAATTATATTATAATGCGGAGAATAGACTGACTTTCGGAATTTAATCCAAGCACACTAGTATCAATTAAAGATTCCAAATATTAAAGGATCCCATCCTCGTCGCCATTGAAATATTCATTCTGGGTTCTAAGTATAATAAAACATGTTTACATTTGCGAGACTAAATCTATTCTAAAAATCATTTACACGGTTCAGACATACAGGATATAGGTGTCAAAAGTAATTAATGTCCAGAGCGATAGATGATGAGGAAAACAGATATTCACATGAGGTCACACTCATACATTACAGATACTTTAAAGCTTAAACAATGCAATACTAAAGTGTACAGGAAGATTTGCAATTATGTTTGTTTTGTTTGATATTTGTTTAATGCCACTTTCAGCAATTTTTCACCTATATCATGGTGTCCAGTTTTAATGGGAGAGGAAGCTGGAGTTCCCGGAGAAAACCCCTGACCTGCGGTAGGAAAACTGGCAATCCTTGTCAATTAAGAATGGAGTTGAGTGCAACCTGCCAGCATCGTGACTCGAACCCGCAACCTCAGTGTTAACAGACCACGTGACCATTAGTAGATGAACTACCTTAACCACTCGGCCCCTTTTGCAATTATAAATATATATATATATATATAAATATACTGCTCGTACAATGTTAGTGTCTATTGTGTCAATCAAAGTATGGAATTAATTGCTTATTTTACAGTTATAGTTGTAGCTCTGAAAGTACGCGAGTGACAATTTAATAGTATTTTGACAAAACATAAACCTTTATAAAACTATGCCTTATGATTCAAATTTCAGTTCATATTGCTGAAAGTCAATGTACCACATATCCCTATGATATTTCATTCATTAGTGCAACTTTGTGTCATATATATGCATGTTGCATCATAAATTGTTATATAAAACACACCTGTAATAATGATAATATAAATATCTTAACATATTTGGGGGCCTTGCATTTGGTGGCCGAGTGTTTAAGGTAACTATATATAGTTAGTCATCTACTTATTGATCACTTAGTCTTTGAGTCTTACTGCGGTCAGGGTGTGATCAACACCATTCTTAAATGACTTGATTTGCCAGTTGTTACAAAATATACACAAAATACATGTATATTTCAAATGCCAAGGGTAGACTTTGTTATATTGTCAAATAAAACATGTTCAGGGTTCACCACAGGCTATTCAAGGGCGGTGCTCCTCTACTCTTGAATTTGTTTCCTCCACCCTTGAATTTTGAGCTGCATACTAAAGTTTGACTTTATTCCTAAAACAATGAAGTTTTTAAATACAAAAATACATGTATATTTTAACTGGTAGCAAAAACACAAGTGGGAAAACAAAAACAAAGACTGATAACACTATTATGAATACATAAATGTCACTCTAAAATTTTTATGAGTAAGGAAATGGATCATCGTCCAACCTGCACCACCCTTGGATTTTGAGCTGTGGTGATCCCTGATGTTTCACTACAAAAATGTAAGGGAATAATCTGTCTTAAAAAAGCTTGCCAGAATATGAGTTGAAATTAATTTTGCATACTAGTACCTGCGATAAAGCGTAATCTTTTATGATGTTTTCTTCTGTTTCTCCCAGAACAGATAGAACTAAAGCTGACAAAATACCAGTCCTGTCTTTGCCATGGGCACAGTTTATCATAGCTGGAATATTATTTCTATCAGTCAGTAGCTTCAATCCTGTAAATAAAAAAATTACACTAAGACACCACCAAAACACATAAATACACAATCATATGCAGTAAATTTTTAATTCTAATATGATGTGCATAAAACGTTTAGAGTACACACCAGGTCAGTGTAAAACAAGTATACATTCCTAATCTACATCATAAACAATCAACGCTCTGGGTACAATATTGAACATAGACATGATAGAGGGCCAACCAGTAGTAAAATCAGTATATATTCGAACACCAATTAATTATTTCTTAATTATATACTACACTACAGTATTTTCACCTTGGTTGTAATCTACTAGTATCTATATACCAAATTTTTAAGAATGTGGAATATATTAAGAGATAATTTTGAACCTATTATTTTTTCCTTTCAATAGTGTTCTCATATGTTTATAATATCATATTCTACTTGAGAATTGAAGCAATTTGGAGCCAGCATTTAAAAAAAAAAATTTAACCATAATGAACAAATTCTGGATATTGTATTCTTCAGGTAAAGACACCAATGCAGGCAAGGCCAAAGAAGAAACAACAAATTATTATTATAACAGCTACATTAATGCCTTTTCTTAAAAATAATTGTTTTAATACAAGTAATATGATTATTGCTCATTCAATATAGAACTGTGATTTGTCATAATAAAAACATTGTATTTTCTCAAACTACACAATGAAAGCTTTTTTTTTTTTTTTTTTTTTTTTTGAACAATAGTATATCAACAAATATAGAATCGAACACGCCTGAGCTTGATGATCTCCCTTTATCACCAGAATCGATTTCTGACGTAAACATTGACATTTTTAAAGAATTGAAAGAAGTGAGAAAACGACATCCACAACAGTTTATGTGTTCGTATATAAACATTAACAGTTATCGATATAAATAATGCTCTATTATAGAACTGTTAACAAGCAACACTGTTGATAGGCTAATTGTTGCAGAAACCAAATTAGATGAGACTTTTCCAAATGCTCAATTTGAAGTTGAAAACTACTACTTGTGGAGGGAAGACAGAACAGCACACGGAGGTGGGTTGTTAGTGTATGTAAGGTCTGATCTCGCTTGTGACAGAAAGAAAGACATGGAATGTGAAAATATAGAATCAATATTTATTGAACTAAATCTTATAGATAAAAAATTATTAATATGTGGGTTGTATAAGCCACCATCAATGAATGATATGAGGTTTACTATGGACTTTACTAAAACTTTTGATAAAGCAACTATGAAATATGACAACATTATAATTATTGGTGATCTAAATTATAACATGCTTTGTATAGATAAGTCATTGCCATTGCAAACTATGTGTGATATATTTGATTTAAGTAATCTTATAAAAACTGAAACCTGCTTTTCGAAAGATGCAGTACCAACCTTAATAGATGTTATACTTACAAACCAGCCAGGTATTTGTCAAAATGTTACCAATTTTAACTGTGGACTTAGTGATGTCCATAACATGATCTCTGTACAAATTAAAGGTAATACTCCAAAGGTGAATAAAGGTTTCATTACATATAGAAGTTTTAAAAATTTTGATCAAGAGAAATATCTACAAGAGCTACAAAATATTAGCCATTGTATAAATGAGTCAGAAAATGTAAATATTGCTTATGAAAGTTTTGAAAAATCCTTTATGGACATAGTAAATAAACATATTCCAGTAAAAGAGAGAAAACAACCACTCCATAAAGCACCATTCATGAATAGAACTTTGAGAAAAGAAATTTATAAAAAGAAAATGTTACACAATATCTATATAAAGAATAAATCAAATTACAATTGGGAATGCTATAAAAAACAGAGAAACTATGTTACAAAAATTAAGAAAAAATCTATTAAAAACTATTTTTATGAAAGGTGTGTTGGAGGGCCAAAGTCATGTGACTTCTGGCCAACAATAAAGCCTTTTTTATCAAAAAAGGGAAGTAAGACAAATAGCAATATAACCTTGTATGAAGATGGAGAAATTATAAATGATTCATCAAAGGTATCGGAAATATTTAACCATTTTTTTGTAAATGTAGCAAAAGATATTGGTGACAAAACAGTGATTATTGATAGAAATCATCCCAGTGTACAAATGATAAATGATAACAAGCCCGTTACAGAAAACCTGAATTTTAAACCAGTTGGTGAAGAGTTTGTTTTTAAGCAGATAAATAAGATAAATATAAAAAAGGCTACAGGCTATGATGGCATATCACCTAAGATTTTAAAGCTATCAACACCCGCCATTGTTGAACCAATCACATTTTTAGTAAATAAATCCTTAGCTACATCTGTTTTTTCCAGAGAAATTGAAGATAGCCCAAGTAAGGCCGTTATATAAAAAAAGTAATATACTAGATAAAGGTAATTATAGACCGGTCAGTGTGTTACCAGCTATATCAAAAATTTTTGAAAGAGCCATTTTTGAACAGTTATCCGAATTTTTCAATTTTTTATTTTCATCCTTTATTGTCTGCTTTTAGAAAAGGTTTTGGATGTCAAACTACCCTGTTAAAAATTATCGAAGATTGGAAAAAAGCTTTAGATGATAACAAATATGTCGCAGCTATTCTTATGGATTTGTCAAAAGCGTTTGACTGCTTGCCACATAGTTTGATACTCCTTAAATTGGAGGCATATGGTCTTTCAAAAGAATCAATAAAATTATTAAGCAGCTACCTGTCAAATAGAAAACAATGTGTGAAAGTGAATAACTTCTGTAGCTCTTTTAAAACAATGTATAAAGGTGTTCCACAGGGATCGATTCTAGGACCTGTGCTTTTTAATATTTTTATTAATGACATATTTTATTCAGTTGATAGTAGTACAATATACAATTATGCAGATGATAACACTCTTTCTTATGCCGACATAAATATAGACACTGTTATCCAAAATCTTGAATGTGATAGTCTTAAAATGCTGGATTGGTTTTCTTACAATTTAATGCAGGGAAATCCAGACAAGTTTCAGGCTTTGGCAATTGGGAAAAAAACATTTGAAAAAAATATCTGTTTTAATTTAAATGGTAATAAGATTGAGTGTGAAAAATGTGTAAAACTGCTAGGAGTAACAATAGATTATTAACTAAATTTTGATCAACACATCTCAGAAATTTGTAAAAAAGCCTCGAGGCAGCTTAATGCATTACAAAGAGTAGGTCGTTATTTGAATAAAACTGGTAGATTAACAATTTATTATTCGTTTGTATTATCAAATTTTAATTATTGTCCTATTACATGGCATTTCTGTGGAGAAAAGAACACCAAGAAAATAGAAAAGATACAAGAGCTAGCACTAAGGTTTATTTACAGAGACTATAACTCATCATATGAGGTATTATTAGAAAAATCAATGTTACCATCCCTAAAAGTGCGCAGATTACGAACTATAGCACTAGAGACTTTTAAAATCTTACAAAAAGAAAGTCCAGCATATTTAAATGATTTTATTAATTTTAAGAAACATGCTTATTGTTTTAGATATGAAAATACACCAGTAATTCCACCTGTAAGAACTACAAGGTATGGAAAAAATTCTTTTATGCTGCTAAATTATGGAATGAGCTACCAAATGCTTTTAGACAGGAAACAAATTTTAATCAATTCTCAAAGCTAATAAGTACTTGGAATGGTAACTCATGTAAATGTAATGCTTGCTCGTAACCTATTTTAGTGCTTTTACTTATTATTATATAATAAATGCTTATTTTAACACCAGACATGATTTTTGTTCTTAGATTTAAGCTGTTTTTTTTAATTAGTGTATGTCACAATTAATACCGCCATACTTTTTAGTGCTTTTTGCTTAGTGCTTGCTTTTAACACCTGCTATTGTTTCTTATAGCTTAGCTATCATTGCATAATGTTTCTATGTATAAATTACTGCATGCCTGTGTTGTATTGTACAGTTGTATGTCTGTATTGTTTGTAATGTGTTTTGTTGTTATTATAAGTCGATTTTAAAAGCTCAGTAGAGCTTATGTTTGTACTGTTTTTAACATATCGACTCTAAATAATTGAGCTTTCTTGTCTTGTCTTGTCTTGTCTTGTCTGTTATGTCTCTGTAATACATACTGTCATAAATTACAAAAGTAAAACCACCTACAGGTACTTGATAAGACAAATTTAAATGGATAATAGATGCTTTGGTAGAAGTCTGTGTATAATATTTAATTTGTCACTGTATTCATGTAGAACATAAGAACAGTGTGGTACTTTTGTCACAAATAATTTCAAATTGCTGTACATACATGTAACAAAAAACCCTGATTTTTTGCACCAATAAAAATGAATAAATGTCAATGTTGTTTTTTAGTTTAATTTAATGTAATGAGTGCCATTTAGATACACTTTATTTATATTTTAATAAATTAATAATAAAAATATATATATGAACTAAACTGGATTAAAGGAAGATCAACCACAATTTGTGTTGGTACAAAATCTAAATAACAGAGCATTTCTTTAATTTTTAATATACACATGTATTTGTATAAGACAAGATTAACTGGTGATCAACCATTGCCTGAGGGTATAATCCAGGGGTTCAATACACAAAAAACTTAATATCCTCAAACACACACTGAATTTCACTTGATAATATAAAGACCTTGATCACATTTTGATAATTTGATAGATATTGATGATAAATTAATTTTATGTTTTTATTATACCATCAGGATTTAAAGGTCAATAAATAGTATTACTGATCAGCTGATAAGATTTAACAGTGACTAACAACATATTATGTAATGGTGTTATATTTTAACAGTCATATACCCATCCAAGCAATGGCATTAGTTTGTGGGTGTATAGGACATTAAAAACTCCCCAAGCAAACAAGACTTTTATATACTCACCAGCACAGATCCCAGCTTTGCTCATTTCTATCATATCCAAGTATTGTGCTCCTAACCCCTGTTGGTTAATCACTGTAACAGCAAACAATCTGACAAAATTTTTAAAACCAGTTTTGAACACAAAGTCGAATATTGCTATAAACAGAGATATAAACTGGATGTACCATGGAGCTCTTTTGAATACAGTTCTTATGTATTTCCCTGAAAACATATTTATTAAAAAGTGTTTCTTATCTTCAATGCTGTTTGTCAAAATCGTCTTAGTAGCAAGTTTTTCATTTATTTGCAAGCAAACAACTGGTTCACCTGGTTTGTATCGATTGGATTTTGGTAGAACTACATTATAAAGCTTGTAATAATTATCTAAGACTTTGGAACCAGAAGCAATACGATAATCCTTATCTGATCGTAAATCAATGATGCATTTAATTCCATGTTTCTTGAATTCCTCTAAATCAGGTGGTTCCATCAAGTCTGGTCTGGACGATCTATAAATCGAACCATGTTTACTATTTGCTTTTCTAGTTTTACCATGGCACAAAACTCTCCAATTGTGAATACATACAACATCGTCAGTTGCAGACGCCATAACACTTAACAAAGTCAAATCCAAACACGAAAAATCCAGAAGAGTTCGAACAGTTTATTACTTGTACTGGTGATGCATTAATGGCTAAGGATAATAGTATCGTATTGTTACTGGGGAATCAGTTTATTAACAGGTGCCTGTTACTTCCGGTCTGCTTAACCAACAAAACAAATACAAATACACACGTTGTAACAATTGAGGCCCGTTGTCATGTCTTAAAAATATTATAAATATGTCCGACAACAGTGACTCCGATTCCTCATATTCGGTAGAGGATATTTCATTAAAACCGATCCAGCCGAGACCTCTGGCACGAAATATTAATCCTTCGAACGCGATTGAAACAGCGGAAGATCGGATTCGGCAAACAGTATTTTCAACACCTAATCGCCAATTAACGAAACAGATTGCTGAACTAACTTTAACCAAAAATATTTCCAAGAAAGAAACAGAAACGGTAAGTTACAAAACATGTTAAGTTTTTCAAAGTTCACTCGCTGTCACTTGTCTCAAATTTTATATCTGCTGACGTAGGGAATGCTGGGGTACACTTTAACATTCTCCAATTGACGACTTTCCAATTTAAAAACCACCTAGTGTCCACTTCTGGTACTAAAAACTGCGGCTACAGCCACAGCACAGGGGGTTGTAAAAACAGATTTACTTGCACTTTCGATTGATACTGGGTCGATTTTGTTATAGTGTGGGTATAACGATAATAACCCTGGACGGAAGTGGTGACTTTATCGTTTGTGGTCTTTGAGGCCTTTCAGTACTCACTTTTTCAGTAACGATAAAGTCCACTTCCGGCCAGGGTTATTGTCCATTTCATTTCAAACTAGTGGAAATTATTAAAATTTGAGAGTTAAATGCAATTATAAACATAAAGGTAGGTTTTATCATGAAGATAATTCAATTCGGAACAGAAATAATTACAAACTCGTGTAGATAGGGGTAAAGAAATATTTTTAAAATTTTTTTGAAAGTTAGCGGGTATAGACTCTGTTTCTTCCCTTTGCCCACACTATAACAAAATCGACCCAGTATCAATCGAAAGCGCAAGTAAATCTATTTTTACAAGCCCCTGTGGCCGCAGTTTGTCCTGTTGAAACCCTTTGAAATGGACAATTGTCTTTGATAAATTTTCACACTTCAGTTGAATGACAGGTGTCAATATATGAGTGAGGAAGGTTATTAAAACCGCCTGCTGTATAAACATGATCGATAATTAATTAATGTATTCAAACTTACCTGTTGCCTATGGCTATATAGTAACATCTACTAATAAGGTTAATTTGATAAAAAATTTAATTGTCATAGACAAACAATATAAAAACAATCCAAAATCTTTATTTCAATATCATAGTCTTTTTGTAATGACAGTCGTAGTTTTTTAACAGGAAGTAAAAGGGGAGTTAAATCATGTAAAACTGGTAATGGGTCAATTAAAATCAATTACAACAAAATTAAATATAATTAAAAACCATACCATATTTTGTTTATTTAAAATATTAAACTAATTTTAATCAACACTTTTTCACTTTTTCCACTTAAAAACAGTTTAAATAAAATCAAATATAGTAATATACTTATAATTTTTTACTGGGGACGGATCGACCTACAAATAGTGGACCAATCGACAAGGGGACAGATCGATCTGGGGGCGGAACAATCTGCTACCGTAACTGTCATGACAAATCCGGTTCCGTTCGTCCATATCTTTTTCTTATTTACATGTAGGTATACAGTTCACTATCATTTATGGATGATAACGAAACTGTTGTACAGCATGGCTTGGGCTAAAGTTTTTTTTTACACATTAATTATTACACTAAAACTAATTTCTCTTTAAAATACTAGCACTTCTATTGTATATGTATGATATTCAGTAGTTAAAGTGATGTTATTGTAGCAACATATTTCCATGGTCAAGTACAATGTTAGTTGCAATATTTAGAAATCATATAAATAAAATGTGGAGGACAAGATGCACAAATATTGAACATGTTTCACATTTTTCAAATGAGCTACTATAGTTAAGGACCAATTAAGAGCAATTCCTAATTATCACAAACTTAGCACATGACAAGAGTAATTTTCAGTTAGGTAAAAACTGTGAACAACTGCAATGATTTAATCAACCAGTGACTGTTTCATTTTTATTGATGGAGATAAGTAATTTTAAAACAGCTGTATGTTGATGTCTATGTCTACAAAAACTGTTTGATAAAGGTGCATTTTATTTTAAAATATAACTATATAATTGTACAGCCCCGTGCGGGATCCGGGTGGCTAAAAGAATAGACTGCAGTCACGCTAGCTTGTCGTAAAAGGCGACTAAATAGACTAAATAGACTAAATAGACCCCAGTACCCTGACTGGCGTGTCAGGTCGGTTTGCTTAAAGACCGACTGGGATGTGTGCCCCAGGTGGTTGAATGGGGTACCCCTGGCAAGCTGGGGTTGTCAGGCCATAATACGGAAAACCTGACCGCAAACCATATTAGTGCACCGTGTTGGGAAAAATGCCACGTTCCTCGCACGTTAAAGAACGCTGCTGTAGTATTCGCTATGAGTAGGGTTTTCGATCCCGCTACAGGAGGCTAAATTGCCCGACCCTATCCATCCTCCCATTTGCCAGTGGCAATCTAAAATCCGTTACCCCTATTTTTCCTTGTGTCCCTTCCCATTTTCATTCATCATCATTTCATGTTCATTTTATCATCCATTTCATGTTCATCGCTTGAATATAGCTGAAATATTGCTGCTCGGGCGTTAAACACCATTAATCAATCAATCATTTATAATTGTACATGTAGTTGACATTGAATGCTTTAATTTAAATTTTATTGCTAAATTAACCATAAGGCATTATTTATTGATGAATTAATAAAAACAAAAAATTAATATTGGGTTTACTTACAAAATAATTGAGTATATGTCTGTAGCATTGTGCACACAATCAAATTTTGTGATATGATGTCAAGACTGATATTGATACAGCATGTAAAAGTGTACTATTATGTTCATAGATATTAATACTGGCAGTATTATCAGCAATGTAACATGGACCTATACCCAATTGGGGATGCTGGTACATACATATAGCCTGTTATTACTCAAAAAACAATGGCATGTTTTCTGGATTTGGTGGAACTTGTTTTTGTTTTTTGTTTGTATGGGGTTTAACACCACTTTCAGCAATTTTTTACCAATATTGTATTGGGGTTTGTTACTACATCTGCATGTAATTCCGGGCAGTGATAGTATATGTATAGGATATACTAAACTAAAATTTAAGAATACTAGCTTAGTTTGCATTTTAATAGAAATATACACATGATATAGAATTATAATTTATTTGCAGCATGTCCGGAAATTCAGTGAAAATGATGGACAAGATGGAGAAATATTTCCCCCCGTTATACCGTTAAATGTAGGTGGTGTTAAGTACATGACCAGATTATCCACGCTGAGGAAGTATGAGGATTCCATGTTGGCGGCCATGTTTAGTGGAAGACATGTGGTAGATAAAGATGAATATGGTAATTATTTCCTGGACAGCAATGGACATGTGTTTACTCACATTATAGACTTTTTACGAAATGGAACTGTCCCGCCAAATGAAGTTTCAGTAAGTGTCTACAAAGAAGCCAACTATTTTGGTTTACATGAATTAGTCGAGTTGTTACAATTCAAGCCAAATATTGCAGCTCTCCATGTTAAGGAAGCCCACAGATTGCTTTTCCCAAATTATTTTTCAGTCAAACAGAATATAGTGAAAGTTGCTATGGAAAATGCAATAACAACGAAGTCAGGTGACGTAGTTGTACATATGTTCAAATCAGAATTTTTTCCTAAAGCTCCGAATTTTAATCCTAAACATGGATGTGTTGCAGAAAATGCTCATGTGACAATCGGTCCTTGGGAAGGTGATACTGATGAAGAAATGTTTATTCGATGTCTAGAAAGTGATTATTTAGATGAAGGCTTTAATATAAAACCCCATGAAACAAAAAGAAAATGCCGCTATTATCATGGACAGACATGTCCAAAGTTTACTTACAAGATAACTTTTATATTTTGATTGTTTTATCTTATTTTGATGTTATTTTGGGTTCATTATCAGCTTGAAGTTACTGTTGTAGCCAGATATCATGTTTTCAATAATTCATAGATTTTTTTTTAAGGTACTAATGAAATTAGTACTAATGTTTACAATGTACAGTATGTTTTACATATGTAAATAATTTTAAGTATCTTAGCAACCTTTTTAGAGTCCTTTCACATCTCAATGCATGAGACAATTGCAGTTTTGAAATTGTATTTGACATGATTTGTTAACATGAAATTTATTTGGTACACCTAATGTTAGAACGAATAATCATACCCTCGCCTTTTTTGGCGAGGTTTTTTTTTGGTTAATCTGACAAATCACAAAACTAACTTTGGATTATAACGGCAGTAAAATTCGGCCTAACCTAACGTAAGAAATGTCAATGGACTTTAGGGGTGATGTGAACTACATATACATGTACATATAGGTAGTCATATCAACATTACATGTATATTGAGGTTGACTGCAGACAAGGTGTGCTCTATATCCCTTATTAAGATTGTCCTGTTAATGGGAGGGGCTGTTACTTGTGTTGTGCAATTGGTAATATCAATCGATTATCTGTTACAACAAATTAACAACAATTTACACAATATCTGTCTATTGTAATCAGTTGATCTATAACTAATAAAATGTTAAGATTTTTAATCTTCACAATAAATTTTATAAATTTACAGATCCTATTTTACTCTTTTTTGTATGTTACAATGCAGTCACATTTTTTTTCTTAGTTTAAGAAGAAACAAAATAAATGTAGGGAAAATGATGGCAACTGACTTAGTTTATGTTTTTACTCAAGTTTTGATGTTTAAGAAGTGAAGGACTGTTTAAAAATAAGGACTTATAATTCTGGCAGATAATTGTTTTATGAAAATCCAAATCAATTAATCTAGATGGCTAACAGACTGATTTGAGAATTTCATCGATTATCACAACATCACTAGTTGTTACAATGTAATATGGCTGACTCCTCAAATAAAAATAATGCCATGACTCCCTTGCTGAAAATTGTATAAAATCTTATGCAATAAATATCTTATGGCAAGTTAAATTGATTTCAAGGTTATTGTTCTAATTTTAATCCTATATTTATAAGGTCATAAATACTTGTATGTGAATTATACAATGTGCACTGGAAAACTTTGTTGTCCCTCGATGTAGAAAAAAGATATAATATATTTTGTAGTTAATCCTTAATTAATACAGGTTGACTTGACCTTGAGGTCATAATTGAACCTCTGTAGGATATTTTATCCAGGCAATTATTTGTTAGACCACTGGCTATTACACCCATACCATTCATTTCCAACAGACATATAGAATTTTAAGTATTTCGGTTACATGATGGTTTGTACTTTGTAGTGTAGTTAGTCCTGTTATTAACTTTTATGTCATAACATGGTCAGGGAACACCGTTAAATCCCAGCCACATGTACATAAGGGGATTGGGTTAGACTGACCTTTATAGATGATTAATTATGAAAACTTAAATTTCTTTTACTTGTGAACTTTCAATAGAGCCAATATGAAGATTGTAGAAGTACATGTACATGTACTTAAACTTAGATTAATGACCATTTGAAGTCATGAGTAATCTTCAATAAGGAATTTTTTTGAAACATTTCTACATTAAATATATATTTAATATGTGTATAACAGAAAGATATGAACATAATTTGCAGGGGCGGATACAGGATTTTCGAAAAGGGGGGGGGGGGGGGCGTAAAAAGGGGATATCGGAAAAGGAAGGCCACGAACAAGGTTTTTGTAGTGTTCAGTAACCTTTATTTGGTACAGTATATACAACAGAGATATCATAATAAACGAATTAGTACCAATAATGCATTAATTTATGGCGAGGACGAGCGGGGATTACATTTCTCCTTCACAAAAACAAAATTATAAATGAGGAACCATTTTCTTATTGAAGCCCCTTTCTCTTCAAGATTAGAAAATAAGAAAATAGTTGATGCCCAAGATAGCACTGGTATATGAAATTAGGGTAAGTGTCCTAGCCTTACCCTCACCCTCTGTACATGTATAAATGTATGTAAATGTATGCTCTTTCTGTTGCAGTTCAATTAACTCAAAAAAGCTGTTGTACTGTAAATGTTGTAAAAAAAGTACTTTGCAGCATTAAATTGAAATGTTTTATGTCAGTTATCTCCCTTTTCAACTTAATAAATACACAGTCCATCAGTTTTCCTGGTTAGATTTTGTAAACAAGAACAGTTATACAGAGTACCTTTAGTTACCTAAATGGATTCCACTTCAGCTATTTACCAGAGTTTTGTTTTTGTAATCAGTTATGCATCGCATCATTCTCTAACATAAATTCCCTTTGTTGATAGTGCATTGTACATGAAACATTACATTAATTTATCATGGCTGCGAGTTTGAACTATACTTTGGCAATATGTACTCGATTTCAACCTTTATTCATCATGACCAGGATTTCATGGGCTTTCACTATGCACTCTGACTTACTTAATCCCTTGTATGCTTCACATGTGTTTTTTTACATTTAATTCAGTTTTATGAATTTGAATGGTACAACAGTACATGTTATGTTAATGTTTGAAAAGGTGTTTGTTATGGTTGATACAATACTTTGGATTAAAGACACTTTTTTTATTGTCTGTGATTTTTTTAAAGATATTACATGTTTAATGTTTACACACATTTTTTTATTAATATTGTATAGAAGCATAATATTTCCTTGGTCAAAAATGGGTGTATTTAATTATGAGTTAATCATTTTTTATGTCCAACAATACAATGAAGGGTTATTGCACTTGTAAACTTGTGCAGTATCACCTACTGTTCGAACAATATTCACCAATATTAAACTTATCATACTTATTTCTATATAAATTTTATGATAAAAGTTATATTTTGCAAGGTTTTCAGCCTATTTGTCTTCACAGTTCTATTCATCAGTAAATAGTACTTTAATAATATCATTTCTCATGATTTTCCATGTATGGAGATAAAGGCGTGGCCTTATGAAGTTGATAGGAATAACATTGTTGGTATTTGGCTGAGTTTTCCATATTTTGATATAAAGGTGTGGCCTGCTGAAATGGATTAGAATTTTACTTATTACTTTTCATGCAGTTCTATACAATGAAATTCATGATCACTTTACTTTATATTGACATACCATCAAATCTTAATAATTTTTTATGTAAACTTGTTCAGGATAATAAAACATTTACTAAACAGCACCTCTGGATATAGCGATTTATTTGTTTTTAAACACTGATCATTTCCCTCCACTGCCATGTCCGAAATAGTCAGTATTTCAAGTAAACTAAAATCACTATGTCCTGAGGTGATATAACTATAATATTTGTGCAGTAATCCCGTATTATTGGATATACTGTTAAAGTTAATTATCATTCCTTAGGAGACAATTCAGAATCCAGGCAATCTGAAATCCATCTATTTATATTGGTATATGATGTCTATATATAAAGTATCATATTGGTTTTTTTTATGTCAAATATATTTGTTTGTTTAATGAAAATTTTTTTATTTTGACAAATCTTGTACCAGACTATACTTTGGAAGAAGATAAATTTATCTTATTTTTATAATACATTTACCTGTTTATAAAGATAAATAAAGGTGTGCTAATGTAACATAGAATAAGATACCTTATCTTGTTTATTTTATGAGTTGAAAGATAACAAACATCTTTATTTTACAGTGTAGAAAATAACTTTACTAATGTAATTAATAATTAATTAGAATATTTGATTGAAGAGGTAGAATATGAATTTGTATGTATTATTTCACCATTTATTGTTTTAACAAGGTAGAAGATCATTTGATCTTATTTAACAACCTAGAATATATTTTGTTTATTTATTGAAAGAGGTAATATTAGGGGTAGGAGAACAATTTCTTTGTATTTATTTAGCATACATTTTTAACAAGTTTTTTTTTCAAATTATTAGATTCTAATTGTTAAGCTTAATGCAGTGAAAATATAGAGGCTGAGAAAAATAATGAAAGCTATTCAAAGTTTCTAATTTTGGTAGAATATGACAACAGAATTGTTAATATGTTTCACAATATCTTATTTAGTTTAACGTCTCAACATCAATCCTACAGAAGGGTTGTTGGTAAGGTGTCTTGTCCTTCTATGCTAACTTCTGTAGAACCATTTAATAACACG
Organism: Limnoperna fortunei; assembly: GCA_944474755.1. Classification (NCBI taxonomy): domain Eukaryota; kingdom Metazoa; phylum Mollusca; class Bivalvia; order Mytilida; family Modiolidae; genus Limnoperna; species Limnoperna fortunei. The sequence goes on along the minus strand of OX104121.1, from coordinate 57,493,551 downwards.
GGCAAAGTTTAAATAGCCATGTTTTTCCTGAAATTTACCTACCTATTTATAAAGTAGACATGACAGGTGTTGTTAATTAACACGTTTTTACACCTTGTCTTGTTATTTATATATATTTTAGGTTTGATCATGTTTTCTGTTCTTCACATTGTGTTTTTGTCAGATCCATGGGTAAACATGTTTTTTTTTGTTTTATTCACCAAAAGTCATAGAGTGACACATCACAAAAAGACAAATACTGTTTACTGGTACACGTAGTTGGAATACAGGGTTACATGTTTGCTGACTCTGTTACATTTGTACGAGATCTATATAACCATTATGATGTGTAGCACTCACTGGTAAAACAGGATTGGTCAGTGATCTGGTACCACTACCACCGTATGTCAATATATCCTGGTGGTACATTTAACGTGTATTGCTATATTATTATCTTCCAACCAAGTTGTTTGTTTTCAATCATTTGTTATAGCATTTGTTTACTGGTTTGTTTAATATTTTATATTTGTTTAAATATTTTAATGTTAAATGTTTACCATGTAAATGTGATATTCCAGTTTGTTGTTAGCTGGTAGTTCTTGGTTAGCAATAAAAGTACAGGTACTCACCGTTCTGTTATCTTTAGACAAGTATAGAATGTGCTATTTATAGATTGCTTTTGACTTCCTTCAATAAATTCTTTTTTAATTAGAGGGCAGATAGAGGAAAACTAGCAAAGGAAACCAAACGAACAACAAGAGCCAAAAGTCAAGGGACAAGTACAAATCTGGTTATAGACCAACATACACAAGCAAAACAAAAACCGAAAACACAAAAACAGGAAGTGAGTAACCAGAACCCAATAAAAACCATTGGTACACTCAGGTGCTCCAAATCAGAACATTGTTTTTAAAAAAAATAACAATTGAACTTTTTCATCTCAATTAATGAAGTGGCAATACAGAATTATAATGTAACTGCTTTTTTTAGTAAGACAGAATAGAGTTTTATGCTGAATAATCTTTCCATAGGACTAAACAATTCAACTTTTTGTCAGAATACAGCTAGTGGGCTACTTATAGTTGATTTTGTGTTGATGCATGATCACATGGTAACACTGAAAACATCCAGTTTAGGATGCTGGTATAATAGACGGTCGAGCTGTACAATCAACATGGTGTACTGGTATAGTTCAAGGTTATCCAATTGTATGATAGCACTGTGTACCACCCAAGTGGACTGGTGCAGCTAAACAATCGTTTCATATGACTAAAAACTTCAATACACAAGTTTTGTTCTAGTCATGATATAGCTAGAACAAAGGTGTTGAATAGTTACTTTTGTACAAATACGGGGTCAATGATATCAAAATCTCCAGGCAAAACTAACATCTAGTTTAGTGTGCTGGTTTAGTACAAAGGACCTTAGTGATGTAGCAGTGAAAACATCCAGCTCACTGTACTGCTTTAGTACAAGACTGTCTATCTGTAGGAACATGTTATCTTTCAGAAATGGCAGAATGTTCATATGAATATTATAGCGTAAGCATCTGATCAAATTGTCCAAATAATGTCATCTCCGCAAATATCATGAATAGGCACATTGTTATTGAGTCGAGACAAGACGGAACGCGCAGTTGGATTCATAAATTTCATAACGACATTTATGGAATATATGCGTTTATTATACGTCTGTGGACAAACTTGGGTGTACTTGTTCTGCAATAAGTTACTAATCTACATTTTCTTGTAAATTGATCGAAGGAAGGGTCTACACAGTAAGATATATTGATCGCTGACGTGACAACACCGGAGACCGTGTTTTAGTCTGACATTGGGCAAGGTGTGTTTGCACAAGAATTCTCAGTTTTTCTGTGACGTTAGAAGTTTGTTTCCGTTCACAAAAGGTCATATGACTCGATAGTATAGAAAAATGGATGCATTTTAGCTTCAAAAATTGCAGAAAGTGACATATTCCTCTAGCAAACAAACGGTAGTAATACACAATTCAAAAGTTGAGTGAAAAAAAGTTTTTTGTCAACGTGTCTTTAGACCCCTGCCTCATCTTCAGTGGAATTAAATTTACACCCCATCCGGATGACAATATTGATAACTACAAGTATTTAAGATTAGTTATAGTATTTCTTGCCGAATATATGACAGTAAGGACCTTAATATTTTCTTGCATTCTGAGTAATAATGATCAATAATATATACATAGAAGTCTTCAGAATTATTTAACTTTGTTCATAAGCATCATATCTGTCATACCTCGGTTGCAGGCAAAATGTTAGATAAAAAAGGTCGTGACTATCGGTATATAACTAAATAATACTTATATAACTTATAACTGACTATGGTCATGTCAGAATACAGATTATAGATCTAAAAGGCAAAGTCTACTATTTTGTCCGCGCATTTTAAATTTATAAATTGTTCTTCTTTGGTCATTCGTCAAAGTTCGCGCCATATCCATTTCAATTACCGTACGCTTTATGGATCACTTAAAATGCTATTTTATAAGTGAAAAAGCACTACAGCCTTTTAGAATTTGGAAAAATACCAAAAAATTTATCAATTTGTAATAGCAAACATACACAAAAATGCTGTTGTTCTTTCGTGATTGTATTCTGAGCCACAATCCAGAAAAGATATTGCAGTTTGAAGAAAGACGCGCTCTTTCCTTCCCGCCAATTCTGGTCTATACATATTTTCGCAAATATTTTTTCCCCGATTCGGTGACCATTGTTTTTTATTTCTTCGATTTATAGTTTTATTATCATAGGTCACTTTTTGACGATCTGCTATAGGAAAAATATGAGTAAAAAACACATAATCCCAGTACCACAAATACAGGTAATAAAGATGACATCATAACGTTTGAATACGGTCGGTGACCACTAATTGTTTTAGCTTTATCTTAAGATTTTGTTCTTAAGAAAGTTAAGAAATCCAAGTACGTCAAATCAAGGTGGCACAATTAAATATTCCTAGATATCTAGGGTTTCCACTGGGTACTCTGTCTTTTTCCTCCAATAAAAACTGGCGGCCATAATATCGCTGTCAAATTGCTGAAAATGACATCAAACAGGCAATCAAGCAATCAAGCAAAAAAATAAATGATGGCCAACTTTTCCGATTACAGACAATACTTCGTAAAAACCGTTAGAAATGTTAGAGAATACAATTAAGGATTGCGATTCTGAAACTTCTTATGACGAATTGTGTGGATATCAAAACGGAGATATAAAGATTATTTTTGGTGTATTTCCTATATTTCATTTTCGAACTTTCTGCAAGTGGCTCAATGGATAATTTTGATCTTGGATATAAACACCAACATTTAACTAAACAAACACTGTAAAAATGTAAGCCTACACACTACCTTAAGTGTAAAATGTGACAAAATCTGGGATTGAGACACAGTCACAAGACATAAAGAAGAAACCAAAAAAATAACATCGAAAACCAAAAGTTAAAAACATTCAAAAATCATGTTTTTGTATTTATATCATATACAATCGTCTTGAAATATATGTCACATTTCGTTTCTGCAGTAGATAAAAGAAATTGTGTTATAAGTGTACAACTGAGAATTTATTTAAGTTTGAAACTGAACAATGTTAAACAAATTTATTTTTTCATAAATTTCTATTGTCGACATATTTGACAAATACACAAGTAGATTCTATACTAGTTTTCATTAGATTAATAAACAAACGCGAGATATAAAAGCATAAATGACAATATGGTTGCAAGAATAAATTATTATGACGTTGTGTTGAAAATAATACCATCAAGATACACTATCTTCTTAAAGTTCATATTTTTTTCCTTTTTCATTATTCAGAACACTACATGAAAAACAACATCCTTTAAAAGATACGGTGTCACTGAAGCATATGTGTCATCCAATTAACATGGATTAATTTTGATGGTTATTCCAATTACACATTACTCCTTTTTTGCCTTCTGCTTTTTTACTTCTAACACGAGATTATCCAAGTCTTTGTAAATTGTTCTGTGGAGGATCTCCCCAGCACAGAACATTCCACCAAACATAGCACCAGTAAATCCACAACAGGAAATGTCCTGTCCTATAAATAGAAAAGGATTCGATGTTTTGCATATTTGTCACATTTGGTTACTGAGTTATGGACCCCGAGTTGCGCCACCGTAAAGTATCAAATTTTCTATTTTATAATTAACTTTTTTTCTACATTCTTGAAGACATCTAAGTGTTGTACTAATTATTTTTTTCTGTTACATTAATGGAAAACCAATTTAAATATTGGCTTTACTCTTTATACGGTCCCAGAGATACTGTAACTAAAAAAATATATATCTCAACAAAAAATATATGTTTTATTTGTTTGAAATTAAATTTCTTTGCTAGGTGACTGATCAACTATAAACATACTGATGTGGAGGAGTTACGCTTCTCGAAACAAATGGCCTCACTAAAAACAGAATGTCAAAATATACAACCTGAGGAAAATACGCACATAAAATATTCCCGAAACAATTACAATGGGACAATTTATATAGATTAAACATTTATTTTCAGTGGACCCTATACAAATGTTGCTTTCTCTCATCAGTTCATCGATGAGAGAAAGATTACAATGGTGCATGAAAATGAAACCGCCGATCAACAAGAGCCTTATGGGACGATTACATATCCAGGTTCAGACAATCATATACAACACGAATTAACCCAATAAAAACCAATTGGCGCACTTCCAGCTTAGGTGCTCCTGACAGGTAAGCAGTGTCTGCCTCTTATTAGACGTCCGGCGACTTACTTATTTTCATGTCAAGACCCATAAGAAGGAAAGGCCGCTTATGACGGTGAAAATGTCTGATCTTACTTGAATGATGTATTTTTCACCGTAACAATAAACTAAGTCATGATGACCGAAGAATAACATATTCGACTTACATAGAACAAACCCGTCTGAGTAGCTTAACTGTCACCAGCAGTGTCAGGTTTATATAATAGTTTAAATATAAGATCCTAGGGAAGTATAAAAAATAGCAAAGAAAACCGACCGAACAAACATGAGCCAAATGTCAAGGGACAGTTACAATCCGGATATAGAATAAACATACACAAAGCAACACAAAAACAGAAAGAGAGTAACCCGAACACAATAAAAACCATGTGTGCGCTACGGTGCTCCGGACGAGTAAGTAGTGCCTGCCTATAAATAGACACCCGTCTAGTTACTCATTGTCATGTCTAGGAAATTAAAATCCAGGAATAGGAAACAATATCTATGACTCAGCGAAAATCGAATGTATTTGAGAGATTAAAATTTCCAAAAACAATCAATAAAGTTATGGTGACGACCATAGAACTTCTGAAGAGATAACATGAACCTAGGTAAAACAAACCCATGTTTGAGTAGTTTAGCAGTCAACAGCAGTGATTGGTCTAGAAAATCAGAATACCGATCGCAGGATCTAGAATAACGAACAAGTTGTGAAATGTACACGCCATACGCTGGAGATGACCGGGGAGTTGACAATTGGAATGCAAACAGTCACCAAATTTAGCATTGTTTATGGACAAACATCATCAATATAACGGAATGTGAAATTAAAGGTCTGGGCCAGTGTCTTTGCTTTCTTCTTTAGCATGCCTTCTAGGAACTCAGCCTCATAAGAGTACAAAGACAGGTCGGCGAAGAGAGAATCACATTTAGTGCCCACATTGGAATACGAACAATCTGTTGAAAAACGTGTCCTCCAAACTTACTTTTGCACTTGTATATTAAAAACAAATGCGACTCCTTGAAAGCCAATACTTCTAACTCGCACATAAGTTAATAATTATTAATAAATAAGGCATTTCTCTTCCACAAAAACAATTTTCTGTAACAGCTGTGTCAGGCATTCACACACCAGTCTGAAAGGGTAGTATGTAATATCATCTGTAACACCAGTACTATGTCAGGTATTTACATGATTTACACACCTGTCTGGAAGTGTAACATGTAATGTCATATTACTCTTGCTGTAAATGTAGATAAATTGAACTTTGTCTCTATAATGAGCCCAAAATCTACTGACCTACCTAGAGAATTAACCCGCAATATCCAAATATATAATCCATCGACATATGTACAGAAAGAAGGTTCTAACTACAATATATTTTATATAACACTGTGTATAAGTATGTAAATTCAAACTACGTTTATGAACGTTGACAACAGACTTTCTTACTTTATTCATGACACACCCTATGATGTGCAACAGTACAAAGTATTTTTAATATTCTTTCAGCCAATCAAAAGGTCCGATACTTCGTTGCGTAGGAAGGACTGATGCTACCTTTATACTGTATGGCATAATTATGTCTCCCCCACCCCAACTTCGTGGGGAGACATATATATTGTTTTTGTACTGTCCGTCCGTCTGTCCGTCACCAAGTTATTCCGCTCAACACCTCTGAATCCATTCAACCAAATTTTACGAAAATTGGTATGTGACAAGTTCACTACATGTAGTTGTGCAAATTACCAGGAAATTCCGATCCTCAAAATTTTGTGGAAGTTAGGGCCCTTTGAACTTAGATTTTTTCAAAAATTCCTTAAAAATCATGGTTTCCGCTCAACTCCTCTGAAACTACTGCACCAACTTTTACGAAACTTTGTATGTAGCACGTACACCATATTTAGTTGTGCATATTACCAGGAAATTTCTATCCTCAAAATTTTGTGAGAGTTATGAAACTTTGAACTTAGATATTTGCTGAAAATCCACATGGGGAACGGGGGGAGACATCGTTTTGGTATGCCAAACAAACTTTAATATTTATTTTTTTTAATAAATGCCACTTGTTCCTACCTGTAAGATATAGTCCAGGAATGTCTGTCTTGGGTCGCAGTTCTGCAGATACTTCTGGTAAGAATCTATGAATGGTATGGTCCAGTCCATAAATTTCACCCTTACCAAATCCCAGGTAATACTTGTTACTGACAGGTGTTCCCACATTTGTGTATTCAATCTTTAAAGTATTACAGAACATTTAAACTGTATCATGTATTATGCAAAAATTAGAGACGTGTTATTAGTGAAAATAAAATTATTTTGTAACAATAGTCGTAATGTACAAAAAAAGTTGAACGCACAGACTAAAGAATGAGGACACTAGTAACCGATTAAGCTACATGCCCAGTAGTCAACAATCCCTTGTTAACGCGAAATTTATTGTTTTCGAGATTTTACCTATGTAAACAAGTGTGGACTGTGAGCACGCTCACAAAGGGATACCCCCCCCCCCCCGCTTCCCTTCAAGTCCAATTATCTCCCCTGAATAATATCCGACATCGACGAAACTTCTTCATGCACATCTACATATGATGTACTTCCTTCATGTAAAGTTTCATCAAAATCTGTCAATCGGTTTAGGAGGAGTTGCGCTTACGAGGTCCGGCACTGAATACTATATTTAAAAAGTCTAAGTCTAATTATCTCCCCTGAATAATATCCGACAGCGACAAAAATTCTTCATGCACATCTACATATGATGTACTTCCTTCATGTAAAGTTTCATCAAAATCTGTCAAGCGGTTTAGGAGGAGAAGCGCTTACAAGGGATGTGGACAGACGAACAGACGGAAAGACAGACAGGGTGATTCCTATATATCCCACAAACTAGTTTGCGGGGGTATAATTAACACCATTATCATAAAACTATGTATTATCTGCTTTTGCAATTCTATCCCTTAGATATAATCGGCATTTATTTTTGTTTTTGATGCTTTTAATTTCTTTTATAACGTGTACCTTCCCAATCAGATTATGCATAATGCCAGTCTAAATGAATTATAAACTGGACAAAGGTTGGAATTCTTTAGTATAATAGAATGCAACTCAAAACAATGGTTTAGATAAATGACAAAAGGCATGAACTTATCAGCTGGTATTTCGTTTTGGTTTGTGTAGTTTTCCTTATTTTAAAATTTGTTGATTGTTTATTTATTCTGTACGAAAAATTCAACAGAGAGAGATAACTAAAGATACGCACTAAACTGTCCTTATATAAGGAATTGTAAATTTTGTATCACTCAATGCATTCATCATTCTAGCCTAAATCATAAGACATAAATAAAAATGTAGACATATAACAGGAGTATACCTTATTCTCCAGCTGAGGAAACATATGTAAACACTGATTCAACATCTGTCGACCAATAGCATTCTTTAATCCTTCATAATCCCCTCCTCTGTGTTTGACCTTATCATTCTCCCACCTCTCAAACCATTGATAAGGACATATTGTTATCATCAGAAGATTTGACTTCCCTACATAAAAACACTTTCCAGTAAATTTGTGCATCTTTCATGGAGGCAACTTTTGTAAGAAAGGTTCCATTTTACGGTGACTAGCATTAAGTCAACTATTTATTTTAAAGATACGTGAATCATTTGATCGATAATGTAAAAATTAGCATACATTTTTTTTATTTAGCCTAAAAAGTAAAATGTTACATTAAGGACCGAACATTTAACTTGCAAGGAGGATTTGGTTTTTTTCTTCCTAAAACAAATGTTTTGAAAATGATTTTTGATGAAAAAAAATATTTTGGAAGCAGAGGGTAAGAAAAAAATTATTATGAAGAAGGATTTCTGCTATATAAAATAATGCTAATAATGAAAACAATATTCTGTCGCGATGCCTTAAAAAAATATATATTTTTTCTGACAAAAACAAAAAACCAAGGCCCCCTTTTCAAGTTAAATGGTCTATCCCTTAGTACATCTGTTTAAACATATAAATCAAGAAATGGCTCACAGTTGGGCTAAACATAAGACAAAATATTTGTGAATCAAACTGCACCTAAGCAATCTAAAATCTAAATTGTGTTTTTTTTTCTAATGCCAGATCCATCTTAGACCAGTCCCTTTGTTATGTTTGTAATTAAGATAGTTACCTGGAAACCTTTCTACCCACGAAGGATCCTTTGCAGATGGAAACGATATAAAGAGAAGAGGCACTTCTGACTGAGCAGCATCTTCTACAGGTAACTTTATATATTCTTCTGTTACTTTTTCAATGTCTGAGCTATGAATTTTAAATATAAAAGAGACACACCGTGTAGTATACTACCTAAATTTGCTTTAAACGAATGAATACTTTTAAATGCAGTGTTGTAGTCAAATGCATTGCTCTGACGTTCTGTTATGATCCTATTATGAGCTGGAAAGACATCAAGGTAATTACCATTTGGTATTAAGCAAATTATAATTGTTGACAGAATCAGTTCGTAAGTTTGACACCAAATGAAAAATGAAAAAATCGATAACAGAAAATAGTTTCTATATTAAATTATATATTTACTTGTAGAATATGACATCTTAGGTTGTGCAAGTCTGTATTGAATAAAATGCACAGCTGACGATGATTTGAAAATTTTGGACTTAAATGTTTAGCATTTTTAACTATATACCATTTCGGAAATAAGTACAATTAACAAATTAGCTAGTTTTTCATTTCTTTCTAAAACATGGTATATACTGGTAAAATAATAAACCTGGTAAATGCCCAAATATTTTGAGCTTTAAGTCCCAATTCTTCCGCTGTTCCCTCCAGACCAACAAACATTGATATGTATGAACAGCTATCCCCTACTTTCTGTATTAATGGATATATACCTGTTATATTTCAAAAATGTAAACACTCATCAGTATATATTTATGGTATCAATTTTTTTCCTCAAGCAACCGTCTTTTAACACGCACCTCCCTTATATAGACGTGATAAAGCAAAATTTCTTAGACTTTTAATAATATAAACATGATAAAACTATACACAATCATATTATTACTTCCAAATCTGTACGTTTGTTCAATGATATGTGCAATATAAAGCAAACATATTTTTAGTTGATTAAAGAACACTTCTATTGGATGGAAGCCAACAGAAAATATATAATATTGTTTGCTTTAAATCTTTAAACTCATATTTTAATGGAATAAAAGCTATACAAAACAACAGAAGTAATATTTAATATTTAGGAACGTAAATAATGGGAAAACATAAATATATTTTCGATGTAAGCCGCTCGTGTTCTCTCTCCTGGTTAATTTGAACATGCAAGCTTAACTTATTCAGTTAAACTTCAGGAAATCAATACAAATGATGATATCGATTTGTGAACACAGCCTAGCTGCTAGCTACCCGTTATTTATTTACGTGTACTTACTAGATTTAATTGCAATCTCTTTTGGCAGCAGACGAAGGAATGTGTTAGACACTCCTGCATCTGAGATGATATATTTGGCAAACATCTGACATGCTTCGCCTCCCTTCATTCCAACTTGGACGCCTAAATCAAACAAGTTTCAAAAGTTACTTGACAAAAATTGTCCATGCACCTTTTGCTTTAGTAGATTCTGTCTGAGTAAACATTCGAAGCTAGTTTTATTCTTGTTTGTTATCAAATTAAATGCTTTCAGCCAAACTAAATGTTTGGTTTAATTAAGTTATAGTTCGTTAGAGAGATAAAAAATGAACTGTTTAATACAAAAATAGACCGGTCTTCAGTGTCTTAAAATATTCCAGATGTTTTGAAGGACAACAAAATTTAAATTGTTAATGAGTTTCACAAGAAAAGATCGGAATATCACTATGTTTTCTTGTTTGAATTGGTTTAACACCACTTTCGGCAACTTGTTCAGGTATATCGATGCGTCATAGCCGGAGTACCTTGCGAAAACCCCAGACATTCGGCAGGAAAAATGGCAATCCTTGTCTAATAAGACTGAAGTCAAGCACATCCTGAACGCAGTCAGACTCGAACCCGCAACCTTAAAGTTGACAAGCAAGTAAAAGATAGTTAATGATAAGAAAATACACTTGCCCAGAACTTAAATTTCACATTCCGCAATATTGTTGATGTTTTGTCCCTCAACAATGCTAATTTTGGTGACTATTTGCATTCAATTTACTCTAGCGAGCTTGAAATTAAAGTCACCACCAATACAGTAAGTTCAGCATCTTACTTTGACATACTTCTAGGAATAGACTCGGTAAAATTACAAACTAGACTATACGACAAAGGTGCTGACTTTAACTTTACAATTTTCAACTTCCTGTTCCTCTACAGCAACATTCCTTCTGCTCCAGCGTATGGTGTGTGCATTTCACAACTTACCGGTATACATTATTCTAGATCCTGCGATCGGTATTCCGATTTTTCAGACCATGACTTAATTGATAATAATGGGAAATCAATCTCTCAAATACGATTGGACATTTTCGCCGAGTCATAGGTAGTATTCCTGGATTTTGCTTTTTCCTGGACATGACAATGAGTAACTCGACGGGTTTCTAATTAGAGGCAGGGACTGCTTACTCGTCCGAAGCACCTTTAGTGCATGCATGGTTTTTATATATATTTATTGGGATCGGGTTACTCTCTTTCTGTTTTTGTTTTTGGGTTTTGTGTTGTGTTGTTTATGTTTGTCTATTATCCGGATTTGTAACTGACCCTTTAATTTTGGCTCTTGTTGTTCGGTCGGTTTTCTTTACTATTTTTGTAACTACCTTTAAACCGCGGCCACCGAGGTCCATACACTACTTTTACATGTATTACCCGATGTTATGTCTAGACATGCGTGTACATAAATAATGGCGCATTTCGGTTAGTAGATTAGACATGACATGGAAAGTCATTTTGATTTGTTTTTGCCACATGAAATATGATTTAAGCACAAAAACTAAATGTATTTACAACACGAACGTCGCCAAAAAATCGTTAAAATACGAGGATATCTAGAACTGTTAAGTTAAGTTTATACTGATTTATAATAAGAACTGATGAAATATATAGCCAGGCGTGAAAGGGCTAAAGAGCTGTAAATAGTCTTGAATGAAAGAAAAGTTTACTTACTTTTTCAGAAGGCATTATTTAAACTTGTACCACATACGTCAGCTGTGACATGGTTTGGGTTTGGTTCTTATATGAACACAAACTTAGTAATGCCAATGACAAGCAGCATTAAAACTAAACCACCTTTCAAAATCTCAAACTCATAAATAATTACCGATTGCATGACCCTTTTCGTTTGTCAATATTTTCTGCACTGGAGCTTTTACTAAGACCTTGCCGCCTGCTGCTTCTATTTGCTGTACGATACGAAATGGAATTTCACTCGATCCCCCATTAATGTAGTATGCACCGTCACCATAGTGGTTAAATATTGCACCTTGCATGATAGAACTTGATTTTGATGGCATAACTCCTGAAATGGTAAATATATATAGCATAAACAAAAATTAACAGAAGTAGTGTAAAAGTGGAAGAACTGTATAACCTAGATAACCCACCTGTTGGCATGCTTGGTAAATGGTTGTGTTAGCGTTCTAACGTTGACCCATTGCAATGCGATTATGGGTGCATAAGCTTTATAACATTAGCTTAATAATTTCATTGTGTCCGAATTCACATCGATCAACTTTTTGGATAGCTTGGAGTATTTATAAGCAACACAAAAATAGAATGTAAGTACATAAACTTTACCAGAATAAAAAATAAGTTTTTCTTATTTACGACGTATATTTTGAAGCTCTATTTATTTGAATCGTCTTGCGGTTGCAGCAATGTTTTTTTTAACTTCTGTTTTTGTTTTTTAATTCAAAAGTAAACTAACGAAAATAAGTAGAGAAAATATTAGTAATATAACAAATATTAAAGAAATAAATCGTACTATCTATCAATAAAAGTGAGAATTGACACGTTTGTTTTATTTATCGACTAGTTATTAGAACAAAAATCATTAGGGCCAATGGTAAAGAATATCATAATTTTAGCAAATTACTTGTATGTATTTTAGCATTTCCAATTAGAATCATTTTCTTCACCAATAATGATTCTACAAACCCTCAAAATGATCGTTTATTTATAAACATTTTTTTTAAATCTTAAAACTTGTGACATATATCGTAACATAAGCTATCTACATCCATGTGATTAAATTCTGTCATTGTTTTCAGAGCATTTTTCAAATCCAAATTAATGCAAGTGGGTTAATATCAAAATTAAATGTTTATGTCTTTTTTTCGGGCGAGCAAAGAAAAAAAGACTAACCGCTATAGCTAGTAACAGTGATATTGACAATGTACTTGAGGACTAGTTAATACTCGCTAAAATATAGAGTGGGTAGGGAAAATGAGTAGAGAAGCTGCTTTTGAAGCTGAATTGGAATAAATTGTTCATGAATTTGATGGGTTTTTTAATTTACAATATGCCAACCAAATAACCATAGTAGACACCGACACACATTACGGTATTTTCTGCAGCGATAACCGTGTTTCCAAAAATAATAAGTACAACACAAGCAATTTTGAGCTATTTACTGACATTTAAAGCATGCACATCCCATACAACCTTTTTGAACCAATGTTGGTCTTCTTCAAGAAACACACAATAAATTGGCATGCTTTTAGCAGTGTGCTTACATAATTGACTTGATGTTTTATTGCTATCTGGTAATTAAGGTCATCTGAAGTTTTCATTCAAAGGATATATATCAGAATTTGAAACAAATTAAATTTTTACTCTTCAGTTTCAAGCTATTTAGTATTCTAAGCGTCTTATATTATAATATTTGTTAAAATTTCCTCAAAATTGATAAACAGTGTTTCTTTCTTTTAGACGTTACACTATTTTAACATTTAATTAAGCCTCCAGACTACATGTACTTGAATAGTGTTAAAAAAACAAATGTAATATTTTACTTTGAATGAAATATGTCGGATTTATATTACATTCTTGTAATGAATGCTAGCGTGAACATTCTTCAAATACGAATTAAACAATGATACACTCAAAACTGTCAATATAAGTATTTAGAATGTCTTACTTGTATATAAAAGTTCATTGTAATTATGAAAGCAACGACTCTTAAAATTGACACTTATTTTAATACGAAAACTCAAATTCAACAAGAAACTGTGAGCTAATACTCCCTGATGACATCCCAGCTCTATAACTGTAAACAGGAAGCATGAGTTAGGGACGCAATATTGCACGATCTTATAAAGCTATTGACAGAATTTCAGTATTGTATCATTTATCATTGCTGATAAAAATGTGGCGAAAATGTTACGGACAGACACACATACTGTCGCACACACATTGGCTGACAACAGTATATATATCTCAGTATATGTCTCACCGTAATCTCCCCAGCAGTAAGATAATACAGCTTTAAGGTCGTCATTGTCCGTGAGTTCATCAAGCAGTGTCTTTAACGACTTGGCATGATACTTAGCATAAGACTTGAAAATGAGCTTATATAACCCGGTTGCTACCAAGAACTTCACAAATACCTTAGGTAAAATTTTCATTGCAAAGAAACCAAAGAAACAAGTCTCGTTCTCCTGCAATTAAAAGAAATGATGATAATTAAATGAGTTGACTAATTTTATAAATTATTGAGGATTGAAACACTTGGAAAAACTGATATACGGGTAGACTAATTTATGTATTGGTGCAAAGTTGGTATAGGGAATAAGCGCCATAATTAAATATATCAGTAATTGCCCGGTGTGCGTGCGCTGTTTTGGTATCAATTGTCATCCAGCTCCTGAACATTTCGGGAAGATTCTTAGGCTAGAATACTAGGCAGATTTAAAGACGATTATGTGTCAAATAATAAACTTAAGATGTAAATTACCTACAATGTAAAACAAATACTTAAAATGTAAAAAAAACATCCAGTTTTAACAGCTGGTATGTTCATTAATCCTGCTTGTGAACAATAAATTGATTGTTTGATTGATTAATATGTCGACAAACACACACGTGGTTAGAAACTCAAAAAATCCAAAAAAACCAATGGGTTCAAAAGCAGAAAACCAAAACCCTTATAAAAAGGGCTTCATTTGGATGCTCGAAAAGTAATAAGTAGCTCGAGTTCTTTATATGACCCCGTCGTCTTCCCTAAATGGCATTGCAGTCCTGTAAGAGTTATTCACGAGGTAAAAGAACATTCAGCTACATTCAGGGTGAGAAAAATATATTTGTCAAACAGTGAACTGTTTCACATGTACTTTCGAATTGGAAAAGTAGAAAAGTAAATAAGAAGTACATTTTGACTTCCAAGAACCAGTATGTAGTAAGCACAAAGATAAAAGACAATTCGAAATCCAGCTTGACAAGTTCTTGGAACATCAAGAGTTAAAATATGACTACAATGCCTAATTCCAAATTATACAGACAATATGAAGTTAAATAAGGGAAAAATACGGCGGCAGAGAGCAAGCGTCCACTATCACATCTAACATAAACTAAGAACAATATGCTAAAACAATCATTTTTGCATCAGGTCCTCTAAAGGACCTATATAACGAGATTTGATAATGGGATTTTTATAAATTGACATCACTGACCTATCCTAACATGGCATTAATCTCTCTAGTGGGGACTAAGATAGTAATCTTTTCCTGCAGTATAGGTTTCCTATTTTTATACCCAGCACTCTTGCCGTTAACCAACCATTCAATCAATTAATGAACACAAGCAATATAAGTGTACCACAAACCTAGTAAAAATAATATACAAAACCTCCACAAACTGAAGAAACTTCTTAATGGCAGACTTTTCTTTAGGGAAATACTCTATCAGTTGTTTCTCCAATTTGGGCCTTTCTGCTACAATATGGTATGGCTTTGGTTTTGCCGGATCGCCCAAATTCAGCTGTAAATCATGGTGAACAATAAATGTAAGTGATGTAAGCAATATAGTTTTTAAACCCGATTTGTTTGTACGTTAGAGGAACAGTAAACAAGGTCAGCTGCATTCGATTCATTATGTTGCCTGAGCGCACCCAAGGCTGGTTACTCACTTGCAATTTTTTGTGTTTATATTTTGTTTCGTTTTGTATGTTTGTCTTCATCCAGATTTGTAATCGTCCCTATCTCGGGTCCTGTGTTTCGGTCGGTTCCATAGCTATTATACGTGCACATAATTACTCATATGGTAAGTATTTACACGCTTTATTAAATTTCTATTGGAGATCATAAAGGGTAGCTTCTTTTCTACATATTTTCTACATTTTTCTACAATATTCTCTATACAACATGACTACATGTATACAAGTTCTAAAGATATTTAGTAAGTAACTGCAACTGTAAACGCCAGGTTGACCATTGCTAGTGTAATATACTTGTGAACTTTGCTTAGAAAATTAAGACAGAAATTATGTTAAGGACGGACGGACGATCGAACGGACAGACGGACAAGGGAAAAACAGTATACCCGCTCTTCATCAAAGCGGGGTTAAATACGTACGGTCATATTTGCATATTTCATATTTTAATAAATAATGTATCCACCTCATTGATCTCGACCACAGAACCGATCATACTGTCGTGCTCATGTTCTGTTTCTGGAATTTTCTTCGTCAGTAGTAATGCTTTATTGGATGGTTTATACATTTTATTTTACCTTACTCGAGTTCAAAGTTCATTCTCATTAATATCTATATACCAACCACATCATAAACGTCCGCCATTTTAGGGTATCCGACTGCTCCAGAGGTAAGTTGATCTAAGAGGACTCTTTCATGATGACCATGATCCATCTTACCAATGTAATGAATACCTGTATATTGTACAGAAATATAATTAAAACAAGTTTGTATACATGTTTTGTATATTTATCGGCATTTATTTTATTTTTTTCCATTTTGCCTAAACTATTGGTACTTGTAAAGTAAAGTCACTGACATTCTAAAGAAAAATAGCAAAGGAAGCCGACCGAGCAACAACAGCCGTAAGTCAAGAAATAATGACAGATCCGGATAAAGGCAAACATAGTCATTGATTTGAAAATTAATTTGTAGGTTTGTTCAACCAATAATATTTATTGTTTGCGTTTCAAATACGTGTTCTCATTCATAACTGTTAAACATACAAGACATACATGTACATCAATTTGTATATTAGCAACACATTCACCAAATTATCCATTTCCTCCTGTGACTTTGTAACTAGTAGCATTTAAGCTTAAATAATTACTTTCAATTTTAAGTGTAAAAAATTGTCAGTGTAAAATAATGTCGAAGGGCCCAGCGCATCCCAGGGTGGCGGATAGGGGAGACCCTTCCGTTGGGGGGGGGGGGGGGGTTGGTTGTCAGGTCATAATACGGAAAGCCTGGCAATGGACCATGGTGGGTAACCTGTTTGGAGAGTGCCGCGCTCCTTGCACGATAAAGATCCCTTTTGTATATTTCGAAAAAGAGTAGGCTCATTGAAGCTGCTACAAAATGCTAAATTCTCCGACCCTACCCAATACTCCGTACTTTTCCAGTCCCAGTCAAAATTGTGTTCCCTGTGTCCCATCCCACTCCCTTTTCAATTGATGTATTGTTTTCCCGTCCTGAATATAGCTGAAATACTGCTCGCTGTTTGTAAAGCAAACATCCAATCAATCAATCAATCAATAATGTCGATGGTCACAATTGTGGCCGAACTATAACCTCGTTAAAAAGAGTTACCTAAATTTAGCTAGAAGCAGTGGTTTTGGTTTGCCTTATATACTGACATTACCTGTATCAAATTCAAATCCTTTTTCAATAAATGTATGACAGCAGCCTCCAGCCCGTCCATGTTGTTCCAATACTAGAACTTTCTTCCCAGCTCTTGCCAACAGTACAGCTGTCCCTAGCCCTCCTATTCCACTACCAATCACAATGGCATCCAGTTTGTCTGGTACCTTATTTGGATTGAACTCTGTAAACAGGTTAAAAAGGTTCGATTGTTATTCAATAACCAGTCTGCGAACTGAAAACTACTGTCTTTGTTAAACCATATTAATCGGCTACCAGTCCTCTTTGTTGTTTTTATGCCTGAGGTCTTTACGCATCCTTTTTAGGAATATTAGATATGTTCAGAGGGATCGGGTTTTTTTCAGTTAGTTTTACGTTATATAAAGTGCCATGAACATTAAAACAGCATATTCGGGATTTCGAAAAAGGCAAAGATTGTGCGTATAGAAGCAGATAAAGTATGTGCACGAATACGATTTGAATCTGTAAAGGGGCTATTGAATTCGGTAACAAGAAGAACATTTTACAGTTTACAGAGCTATTTCATTTTTTAACAGGAACGTATACGAATCGCTTCTGTTGGTTCAGTATTTCCCCGTTGTAGATTTCCTAATGTGTGTGTTGTTTGGGCGATACAGGATATTAATGGTAGGGTCTATAGCCGGTTTAGGGGGCCTCGGTGGCCGAGTAGTCAACGTAGTTCGTCTACTATTGATCACGTGGTCTGTCAACACTGAGATTGCGGGTTCGATTCTCACTACAGGCAGGGAGCACTCGACTCTAATCTTAATTGACAAGGATTGCCAGTTTTCCTACCGCAGGTCAGGGGTTTTCTCCGGGTACTCCGGCTTCCTCCCTCAATAAAAACTGCACGCCATGATATAGCTGAAAAATTGCTGAAAGTGGCGTTAAACATATAACCGGTTTATCGCTACATTACTGTTCCAAGCCATGGGCTTTATGCCTTTGTATTTGTCTTTCTGTTACTTGTTTTCTGTAGTTTTTGGTGGATTTTTTACTCTTTTAGAACTTCATTCAATTTTGAGTTTTTGTGTTTGATTTATCTTCTCTTTTTTTTAAATACCCTGATATATACAATATGTATTAAATGTCAAAAACTACACATGAAAATATATAATACATATAGACTATTGCATTGTAGGGCATTATTTGTCATTTTACAAATGTTAGATTAACAATTAAGCAGTACACAACAAGAAAAAAAGCCAGGAAACCGCCCAAGACATAAGTAAAAGTCACTGACATTCTAGATAAAAATAGAAAAAACGGCCGGACAACAATGGACAATTACTAATCTGGATAAAAACAAACATAGTCATTGAGTTGAAATTTATTTTGTTCGGCCAATTAAACTTTATTGTTCGCTTTAAGTCAAGGGACGATTCCTATTCCGCATGTAAACAAACATATACAACACTAAAGAAAAGGTCATATCCGGGAATAGGAAGGAATATTGCTATACAAAGAGTTTAACGCTTAAAAACCAAGGTAGAAGTTGAAACTTTTTCAGTCCTTTAATAAATTATATAAACTTAAAAAATTTAACAAAAGTGTTTTGTCGTATCCATTTTACATTTGTGTGTATTGCATTTAGAAATAAAATTAAAATATCACCACGAAAAGCTATATTTACACTTGATGCGGTTTAATTTTCCAATAAATAAGAACAATAATTTCATCATGTCATAAATTACGTTTTTTAAACGCACTATTACAATTAATATTGGATTAATACAATTTTATACATCAATTAAATTGGCAATGTACGTTCACACAGGTATATGCAGTGTACATATATCGTGTATTTTAAATATGTACAAATTATTTTAAGTTAAAGTTTAAATGTTATCTAATAAAAACTAAACATTAAGGTAATACACAAAGTTTAATGAGTCTTAAAAATATTTGTTTATTAATCATAACACACCAATTGATTAAAAACTTAGAATGTCGTTTTCAAATTCACTGTCTTCTTTTATTTTGTTCATTCAGATGTATTTACTGTCTATGGCTATACAGAAAAAATGACTTCCGCCATTGTTAATCAGCGTTAACTATCTAGCAAAAATTACATGAGACTTATAGTTGAATAAAGATTGTGGCATTATAAATACTGTTTTGTTATTACTTAACAATACGATGGATTCCTTGCATCACTAGTGAAAATTTCAGTGAAGTATGGAAGTGATGTAGTCTTCATCTTTTAACCAAAGAAATCAATCAAACAAAATACATTTGGAAAACATTAACAGGTCAGATAGTAAATTATTAAAATTACTGATGTTGTATACAACATTATATTGCAAACAGATCAATAATGTAGGATTTTTATGACTGAATGTTGTCAATTGTCTTGGATGCTGTTTCTGCAAAGCAGCGCCGTTCTGATTAAGTGTAAGCATGAAATCATCGTTTGTAGATTCTGACGTTTGAGCTTTGAAAGCAGTTTGACATACATATCCATCAATTTGTAAACCAAAATTATATTGATTGAAGATGAAGTAAAAATTCTAAACATTCGAACTCATTATTACCATCTCAGTTGCCGTTGTTTTTTGCAGACGTTATAAAACTTATGGCAACAGTTATGTCTAGGTTTAGAACTCGGCAGATATGTTGAAATATTGATGCGTGTAAATTTATTTCAGCATTGTTGAGAAACTATTTGTCTAAATCTAATAATTTAAAAAAAAAACTTAACTCTACTGAGAAATTGTTCGCATAAACCTTGCGTATAAATTTGTTTTAAATCTGTAAGATCCTAGGAACACACATCTACGGAAGCCTTGGAGGGCCATTTTGACTTTTAACTTTTAACTAATTCTGACTTTTTTGTTTTTAGTTTTGACTATTGACTTATTATTCAAGCCGACTGGGGACATTTTCACGTTTAACTTTTGACTTTCAACCTTTTGACTATTGACTTTTGCCTTTTGACTTTTGACTTTTGACTTCAGACTTTTTACGTAAGCCGTGAAGGGACATTTTTGTCTTTCAACTGTCTTTTAACTTCTTACAATTGACTTTTTACTTTTCAACTTATGACTTTCAAGGTGGGAAACAATGTTCAAAGACACTCTCACCTTAGTTAGATTTACTAAAACCTTTTAATTATAAAAATGTGTGTCCACTGACAAAAATATCTTCAGGAAAAGAGCATATTTCTGTATCAAAACCATATACACATATATAACGAAAACGAATGGATTTTCTTCTTTTGTATAACATCTATAAAACCAATATGAAATTTCAATAGTCGCGTTATTTCTGTAACACACTTCATTCTGACTTTTTCTTTTGTGTCACGTGCTGGGTGTTAAAAGTCAACAGATTGGATTTCTGGAGAAAGAGACAGTTGTTTATTTACAGAAGTCAATAAAAACGCATCGGACAGCGAGACATAGATTTACAATTTCTATAAAGGAAAAGTTTGGGTTTAGGGCAGCTGTACAATCTTCCAATTTTTCCAGCCCTGAAAGTCATGAATTGATAAGTTAAAAGTCAAGTGTAAGAAGTTGAAAGACAAAATGTCCCTTTACGGCTTACGTAAAAAATCAGAAGTGAAAATTCCAAAGACAAAAGTCAATAGTCAAAAGGTTGAAAGTCAAAAGTTAAAAGAGAAAATGTCCCCAGTCGGCTTGTATAACATTTCAATTTGTAATCATCTTTAGTGTGACATAATTGTAATAATTCATGACAAGAAATAAAAAAGAAAAGTAAGACAACCGATCGGCCAACAAGAAGCGAAACAGCGACGTAATCAGGACCGAGACATTGACACATGACACACAGTAGAAACCAGAAACAACAAAAATCAAAAGTGCGAAACTCAAATTCTCAAAATCAGCTTTTCATCTCAAGTTAGTTTTTCTATTGAGCATGTTCTTATATGTGATTTGAAAGTATCTAAATGCTAGTAAATAACATTTTCACTCCTCTACATCTTAAATTTAAGGGGAAAATCTTGACGATATTACTTGTTCAAACTTAACTGAAAGGTAAATATAAAATGTCTGTATAAACATATGCTAAATTTTAGTTTGATCTGGTAAAAAAGTCAGTTCACCAACTACATAGGCGTAGCAAGCGGTTCGGATGTTTGTAGGGTTTTTAGTTTGTTTATTTTTTTTTAAAATAGAAATTTAAAATGATAGAATTTCATTACATATCTTTAATTTGTGAAACGTTCAACATAAATCTATTTTTTTAAAATAACTTAAATATAAAACAGCAACCGTTGCGATCTCGAGTGCAATTTGGTATGTGACAAATAACAGCACATGGAAAACCACTGTATGTATTAACATTCGCGGGTAAACGGATTGTCGAATTAACCGCCAGTACTACTATTTTTCTGGTGCTACGCCTATGAACTAAACGCTATAAATATATGAATTTCGTCTATATGAATATTCGAACTTTTTATTTTTCATACGTCTATTTTACATTATTATACCTTAATACCTTGATACCTTGATCTGTGTGACTTCATTATAAGTCTTCAGACTTCTATAGTCACCTCGCTTTAAAACTTGTTATATAACTTATAAAACCCTTGCGCATGTTGAATTGAAGTTTGTTTATCTTTGTGCAAATGGTGAGCAGAGTAGAGTTGAGTAATTCCTCGTGTAGAATGGTAAAGTGACAAAATACTATAGAATATAAAAGTCAGTTCATAAGACGGATAAAGCTCATAACAAATATCAAAAATATGTCCACTGCATAGCAATACAGATTAAAACAGTTAAGTTGGAGTAAACTTCTTCGCATTCCAATTTTCTTTGTTTAATTGACTTTTGAAGATGTTAATAGATTTGGCTGTAACAGTACTTTCTAAAAGGCTATTCCACTGATCTACAGTACGCATAGAAAAAGTATTCAGACGCTGAGTTGTGTTACATCTCTTCTTGACTAATTTAAATTGGTGTCCACGGGTTTGGTTAGTTGATAAAGTAAACATATTTTGCCATTTAATATCATCGATTTTATGAAGTGCTCTATATACTTGGATCATGTCGTATCGATCACGTCTGTATTCCAAAGTTAGAAGACCAAGAGATTTTAATCTATTTTCATAACTGAGATTTTTCACTGTTGGAACCAGTTTTGTAGCTCGACGCTGAATGCTCTCAATCTTGCGTATGTCTTTTTTCAAATATGGGGGCCATACTGGTGTACAATATTCCAGTAGCGGAGGTATTATCGATTTATATAAGACTAAAAACATATATTTGTCCATATAATCAAGGCAACGACGAATCATGGATAAAACACGCTGAGCTGTATTAACTGAATTATTAATATGTTTGTCGAATTTCAGTTTGGGCTCAAAATTTACTCCTAAATCTTTTTCTTCAATTACTTGTTGAACTTGAACATAGTTATCTGAGTTATCTAACATTGTATATCTTTCTTCACTATTATTAGTTCCAAAGTGCATGACTTTACATTTTGTTGCATTGAAAGAAAGTTTCCATTTTCTTGACCAATCACACAATTTGTCTAAATCGTTCTGTAATGTTTGATGCTGTTCTTCATTAATGACAGAAGAGTATATTTTCTAGAGTCGTCTGCAAATATTTTCACTAGACCAGATACAGTGTCAGGTAAATCGTTAATGAAAGTAACGAATAAAACAGGGCCAAGGACACTACCTTGTGGTACCCCACTTATAACATCTGCCAAAGGCGAGTATTTGTCATTAATACGGACAAGTTGTGATCTGTCTGTTAAAAGACTTTGAATCCATTTAAGCATATTCCCTTGAACACCAAGGCTATGTAGTTTCAGTAATAAACGTTCATGAGGAACTGAATCAAAGGCTCGACTGAAGTCCAAATAAATATTGTCAACAGGATAGGAAGAATCTAGTAAAATATTATTGAATATTCATAGACATTCTTTACAAACATGTATAAAAATAAGATATCTATGTCTACACGTAAAAATAAACAAAATTAAGTAAACATACTTTGCTTCAGGACTTGTTTCCTGGCATTCCGATCTGTTACCAATGGCTGGACAGGTCTAACATGCTGGATACTAAACGGATTTTTTCCAGGTCTGGGACCGGAAAACAATATAGACAAACCAAATATGAAACAAAATAGAAGGAATAATCCAATGAAGACCGGAGAATTCTGTCCGAAATATTCAACAAAGTTAATCATCGCTATCTCGATTTACTGTGACAGCCTCTACAGATATATTCCATATACTGTATTTATTTAAGTGAAAAGTGCAATGTATCGACAGGTCGATAGGTCGAAATAAACACATGATCAAGGGAGATTATAAACGATCAATGATGGCGTGATATACTTTACCCAATTAATTTAAAACATTTATTTACACATTTCATATAATGCAACATTTATTTTAAAAATCTCTTTTGTCAACTAAGATTTTTATCAACCTCCGCTGAGGAATTTATTTTTAGATACAAGGTCACAGGTTCAGTAACGCAGATAAAACTAATGTGTTTATTTAGCGTGTCTGTATTATCAGTTCGTGGAGCTTCTGAAAATAAAACTCGTCGCACTTTTATCACTGTGACTTTTATAACAAATAAGGAAAGTTTTCCCACAGCAATTTAAAAATTCACTTTTACCTTGTATTTCTTTCACCAATACAATATAGGATCATATAGACATAATCTTAATTTATATAATTATTACTTTAATTAAATAACAGTAAACTGATTTTACGAGGAACAATAAATAACAATGTGTAAAGCTCACGAGGGGGGGGGGGGGGGTAACTACTTAAGGATACTTTTAGGTACAGGTCTGCGGACGGAGATTTGAAAACCCACACTATTCATATATTTTCGGATGTTTTCAACGGGACCCAATCATATATTGAATTATTAAATCAGACCTATTCATATATTTTATTACTGCACATCCCCGTTGACAAAATAGTCCATTCACTACCAAAATGATCAAGTGATGTTAATGGAACACTTTGTTGAGAAGGTAGTAACAGAGTAGTAGAGTTGCGGCGGTGACGGCGTAAACACTTGGACATCTTGCTTCATATATTTGTAAGCCCAAGGCATAGGTCCATCTAATTTGGTCCAGAGGTAGCTTATGATGAGTACTTGCCAGTCAGTCAATTGTCACATGACCTTGACCTCAATTTCACGGTCCAGCCACTATGTTAAAGTTTTTGGGTTGCGGCAGTTCCTCTGTATCAACGCATGGAAGGATGACAATATTTGGTGTATAGGTTGCTGATGACTAGTACATGACTGTCTGGTAGGTGTCACCTGACCTTGACCTCAATTTCACGGTCCAGCGACCACGTTAAAGTTTTGGGGTTACGGCTGTTCCTCTGTAAATACGCATGGTAGGATGACAATATTTGGTGTATAGGTTGCTGATGACTAGTACATGACTGTCTGGTAGGTGTCACCTGACGTTGACCTCAATTTCACGGTCCAGCGACTACCTTAAAGTTTTTGGGTCATGGCAGTTCCTTTGTAACCACGCATGGTAGGATGACAATATTTGGTATATAGGTTGCTGATGAATAGTAAATGACTGTCTGGTAAGTGTCACCTGACCTTGACCTCAATTTCACGGTCCAGCGACCACGTTAAAGTTTTGGAGTTACGGCTGTTCCTCTGTAACCACGCTTGGTAGGATGACAATATTTAGTGTATATGTTGCTGGTGACTAGTACATTACTGTCTGGTAGGTGTCACCTGACCTTGACCTCAATTTCACGATCCAGCGACTACCTTAAAGTTTTTGGGTTACGGCAGTTTCTCTGTAACTATGCTGGTTATGATGACAATATTTGGTATATAGGTTGCTGATGAATAGTAAATGACTGTCTGGTAAGTGTCACCTGACCTTGACCTCAATTTCACAGTCCAGCGACCACGTTAAAGTTTTGGAGTTACGGCTGTTCCTCTGTAACCACGCTTGGTAGGATGACAATATTTAGTGTATATGTTGCTGGTGACTAGTACATTACTGTCTGGTAGGTGTCACCTGACCTTGACCTCAATTTCACGATCCAGCGACTACCTTAAAGTTTTTGGGTTACGGCAGTTTCTCTGTAACTATGCTGGTTATGATGACAATATTTGGTATATAGGTTGCTGATGAATAGTAAATGACTGTCTGGTAAGTGTCACCCGAACTTGACCTCAATTTCACGGTCCAGCGACTACGTTAAAGTTTTTGTATTAGGACAGTTCCTCTGTAACTACGGAATGCATGCGAGACGTTTTTCTGTGTCCACACTTGTTGTTTTATTTATATTGTGTACCAACAAAAATACTGAATACAAATGAAACTGTCAAATAAGATAATCAGCAAGTCAAAGTCAAAGCAACCGGCAAATTTGGCAACCAACACAACAACAAAAAATACAGCAACTACAGCAATGGTCCTTAGATGATACAGGCAGAAATGATGGTTTAATCCATGTTTTATGGCAGGCCAAATTTCTGCTCCTATTACTGTAGTGTGTAAGTTTGTGTGTTTGTGAAAATTATTTGGTATCAAATACCACTAGTCAGTAATAGATGTATCCAGTGATCATGTCATCGCAGTCACTATGAATGGAAAACATGAACGAGACAAACCTAAGGACTATAATTGTTTTATTATAGTATCCCGGTATAAATATGTTGTTTTTGTTTCTATGGACATTTTTACACATACATTCATTTAAAAATACAAATCTGGTTTAATTATCTTATTATTAAATATTTATTCAATAACTTCTTTATCTTGACATTGTAACTACAAAGTTTTTACCAGTATTAAAATAAAAAAAGAATCAACATATTTGTGATAGGATATCATAGATAGTAAATAAATTATAGCCCTCTAAGGCTCGGCCAAAACACGTTTTTTTTTCGCCGCATCAAAAGGCTACAGTTGAGTTGTATGACACTGATGCCAAAAGCAATTGCAACACATGATAGGAAAATGTCAATGAGCAATCGTACTATCTGTCTGAAAGAAAATGTCGATAAGCCAACGTGCCACTCGTCTGCCAGGACGAAATGTCAATAAGCAACTAGAGGTTCCCAGGAGCCTGTATCGCTCACCTGAACCTGAAACCAAACAACCCTTTTTTATCCAGCTTTTCTTCGCTATAAGGAATTGCCCAACACTTCTGCAAAAGTCATTAATTTTGACCTTTTAAGTACCTGTTATACTTTTTTAACTATCAGCCGAAAACTCTCTTGACCCCCCCCCTTTTCTATTTTAAGACAACGTAGCTATGTAGGTAGTCAGCTGTCATGATTTGCACAATTTTGGTAGAGGACGTCCTAAAGATGATGTGTGCAATGTTTCAAACCAGTCCTTTCATTGGTTAAAGAGGATAAGATTTTTTAAAATCAATTAAAATTGATTCAAAAAAATTCAAGGAGAATAATTCTTAAACGTTTCATCGGACAATCTTGACCCTAAAGTCATTTTTGTAGCCACCATAGAGCAGAACAATAAAGCAATGCTAACTTTTCTCTAATTCCAATAATTTTCAAGATTTTGAGGCAAAAATGTCAAAAATAATCAATTTCGACAATTAACTCCTACAAGGAGTCATCATATTACTTCGACCCAATGGAGTGTTTGGTAGAGCTTTCGATGCCAATGAAGGAATGTCTCTTTGGTTTTCCTGTACCTGTTATACTTTTTGAACTATAAGCCGAAAACTGTATTTTGACCCCCCCCCCCCGTTCTATTTTTGGCCATGGTGGCAATGTTGGTTTATCTGCGGCCATAGTTGGTGCAAACTTGGTTGTGAACATTTGACGGATGATGTGTACAAAGTTTCAAAGCAGTACTTTCAGTGGTTTCAGAGGAGAAGTTTTAAAAAAATCAATTAAAACCGATTAAAAAAAAACAAGTTCAAGGGAAATAACTTTTAAATGGGTAATCAGACAATCTTGACCCTATAGCCATTTTGTAGCTCTCATAGAACAGAACAATTAAGCAATGCTAACTTTTTCTCTAGTTCTTATAATTTTCAAGATTTTGAGGCAAAAATGTCAAAAATAATAAATTTCGACAATTAAAGGGCAATAACTTCTCCAAGGAGTTGTCATACAACTTTGACCCAATAGAGTGTTTTGTAGAGCATTTGATGCTGAAGAAGGAAAGTCTGTTCAGTTTTACTGTATATCAGTTATACTTTTTGAACTATAAGCCGAAAACTGTATTTTGACCCCAACCCCTGTTTTTATTTTTAGCCATGGAGGCCATATTGGTTGGTCTGAGGCTATGATTTGTGCAAACTTGGTAGAGGATATTTAACTGATGATGTGTGCAAAGTTTCAAAGCAATCCCTTCTGTGGTTTTGGAGGAGAAGATTTTTAAAGAAAAAATAAAGAAGACGACGGACGCCAAGAGATGGCAATAGCTCACCTGACCGAACAGGTGAGCTAATAAAAACTCATGTCTGGGAGAAAGTCTCAATAAGCAATCGGGCCACCTTTCTGTAAGAAATGTCATAAGCAAATTTCAGTAAGCAATCTGACAGGAATAGTCAATTATTAATCGTGCCACATGCCGGGGAGAGAGAGGGGAATGTCAAAGAGCAATCGTGTCACGAGTTTGGGAGGTAATGTCAATTGTTTGTTTGATGTTTAACGTCACTTCCAGCAATTTTTCAGCTATATCATGGCGTCCAGTTTTTATTGGGGTTAAAGGAGGAGAACGCTCCCGAACTTCGGTAGGAAAACTGGCAATCCTTGTCAATTAAGATTAGAGTCGAGTACACCCTGCCCGCAATCACAGTGCTGCCAGACCTCTAATTACTGTAAACATTGTTATCTTTATAGGAATTACCGGCCTGCACGAAAAGCAAACCCAGGTTATAGCATGGTGAAGTCGGGTGGGCGGGGAAAAAATGGTATCTATTTTGTGTAATCAACTCCTCTTCCAGTTTTCAACCAAGACCGCTGAAATTTCAAAGAAAGATTGCACATGTATTGAAGTTGTGCACCTGCTATTATGGAATTATTCCAGGATTTTTTTCCTCATTTTCTATACATGGGAACATTTTTCAGGACATTTGCAAAAGACGGTGATTATTTTGTATAATCAACTCGTTCTATATTTTTTTTACACAGATCTAAAACTTTCCTCCAAAAACTTTTAAACCATTCCCTATTTATTAAGGCTCTTAGATTTGCAACCCGGTCATTTCAGACTTTTTGTTTACTTTGAAACAGATCTCGTTTGCATTATTAATCTCAAAACGGTTTGCGGGGCCTCGGTGGCCGAGTGGTCAAGGTAGTTCATATACTATTGATCACGTGGTCCGTCAACACTGAGATTGCGGGTTCGATCCTAACTGCAGGCAGGGTGTACTCAACTCCAATCTTAATTGACAAGGATTGCCAGTTTTCCTACCGCAGGTCGGGGGTTTTTCTGGGTACTCCGGCTTCCTCCCTCAATAAAAAACTGGACGCCATGATATAGCTGAAAAATTGCTGAAAGTGGGATTAAAACAACATTCAAACAAAAAAAACTGTTTGCAAGACTTTTTTTTATATTGCTAAAGCAAATAAAGTGAACATTAACCCACGAGAAAATTGTGATGTTACATTATTATAGGAAAGTGTGATTGACTAATATATATTTGCTTAATTTCAAGCAAGCAGTTTTCCATCTATAGTCAGACTCGCTGCAGTCTGCGGTAAGGTTTTCCATATTTTGACCCCCAATAAGAATGCCTACCCTATCTGTCGCCTGGGAAGGCAGCTTTGTGGATGGATCACAGGAAATCCTCCCAGTATTGTCCCACAACGATCAATGATGTAATTATAACTATGTAGTTATTTCTTTGCACAATGAATAACACAACGAACACACTTATATGTATGCTTTTAATTATTGCTGATAAATATTTGTATATTTAATGCCCTTGTGATTACGAATATGACATACCATAGTTAAAGAAAAATTCTATGAATAATATAGAGATTTTATACCACACTAAGCAAGGAATTCTATAGTTTAGGTTATGGAAGCAATATTGCCTTTCTCTGCCAACCTGGAGCTATAATATTACAACACTGTAATCCCCCTCCCAAAATGAGAGTTTTGACACTATTATTAAGGCTTTCCACTTTCCAGTGGAAAGACTTATTGTTATTAGTCTGTTTCTTATTATTATTATTATTATTAAGGCTTTCCACTTTCCAGTGGAAAGACTTATTGTTATTAGTCTGTTTCTTATTATTATTATTATTATTATTATTATTATTCTTATTGTTTTTCCGCCAACTTTTTTTTCCCATTATAAATTTTGTTTCGCGACATGTCGTAAAGACATTTTGTACTATGGATGTATAAGACATTACGCTTTCGCAGTTGACCCTGTCACACCGAACACTTGTTCTTTACGGAGTTATCTCCCCTGTTACAGAAAAGCTTGTGTGCAGATAAACTATGAAACCGTAGAAGATTTCGCAATAAAACTTTTTGCAAAATGGTCAGCTATGGATTGCGACAATTTGTTACATATCGCGCAAAGTATTTTGACGACTCCTTGTAGGAGTTATTTCCCCTTATTTATTGGAAGTAAAATTTGTACCATTGTAACTCATGAACCAGAGGTGATATAGACTAGATATTTCACAGTTGGTCATCATTGACCTTGACCTTGAAAAAGGTCACAAGGTCAAAGGTCAAGGTCATGTTCTAATTTTTGACCCTTGGTTGTGTGCAGATCTCCTCCTTTACTATAATAGATAGAGAACTGAAACCTTTACCAAAATGTGTATCATATTGAGATCTTGAATCGTCACTTTTTTTTTTTGACATTTTTATAAGAGTTATCTCCCCTAGACCAATAAAATGTATTGTGAATTGCATTATATCACTATATCTCAGTAACTATAACAGATATATATATGAAACCTTATATCATTGGTCATCATTGACCTTGACCTTGAAAATGGACACAAGTTCAAAGGTCAAGGTCACGTTTGAAATTTTGGCATTGTCTTGTCATCGCTATTACTTTGAAACGGTAAAAGATAGGCTATAAGTTATAATGGATAAAATGTTGGTCTCATAAAGGCGCAACTTTTTTCTATTTAGAGGGAAAGGATCCGGCTTCATCTTATAGGAGTTATCCCCCATTACAACCATTGATAATTAGTTTTTCATTAATTACTTATCAACTATTGATAATAGAGGCATGGGGTCTTCACTATGGATCATTAGGACCCTTGACCTTGAAAACAAATACAAGGTCAAAGGTCAAGGTCATTTTCTAATTTTTTGTATATATTATAAGTAGTCATATCTTAATGACTTTAAGAGATATTGGCATAAAATCTTCAATGTTGATCACTGTTGACCTTCAGCATGGTCAAGGTCATGCTGTAAAAGTCAAGGTCAAAGTCCTTTATAAATGTTTTTCATGGTACTATGTATTTTGAATGGCTTCTTCTTTTAATGCTATTGCCTATAAGTAATATTTACGTAGATTAAAAGATCAGTTGTCAAGGTCATTCAAGTTTTCTTACGTCCTATTTAATGACCTTCCTTATTTCTAAAGATATCTAAATAGTTTTTTAATAATTTTTGTTCTTTTTAATTGCTATAGACAAATTACGTATGTTTCTTAGCTTTTTGGTTTCAAGGTCATTTATTTAAGGTCTTCTTTTGAAGTGGAAAGCCTATTAATCGTTCTTTAGAACGATTGAACCTATATTTATTAAGGCTTTCCACTTCCGAGTGGGAAGCCTTTCTATTATTCTTCTGTTTCTTATTAAGGCTTTCCACTTTCCAGTGGAAAGCCTTCTTGTTATTCTTCTGTTTCTTATTAAGGCTTTCCACTTTCCAGTGGAAAGACTTATTGTTATTAGTCTGTTTCTTATTATTATTATTATTATTATTATTCTTATTGTTTTTCCGCCAACTTTTTTTTCTCATTATAAATTTTGTTTCGCGACATGTCGTAAAGACATTTTGTACTATGGATGTATTAGACATTACGCTTTCGCAGTTGACCCTGTCACACCGAACACTTGTTCTTTACGGAGTTATCTCCCCTGTTACAGAAAAGCTTGTGTGCAGATAAACTATGAAACCGTAAAAGATTTCGCAATAAAAGTTGTTGCAAAATGGTCAGCTATGGATTGCGACAATTTGTTACATATCGCGCAAAGTATTTTGACGACTCCTTCTAGGAGTTATTTCCCCTTATTTATTGGAAGTAAAATTTGTACCATTGTAACTCATGAACCAGAGGTGATATAGACTAGATATTTCACAGTTGGTCATCATTGACCTTGACCTTGAAAAAGGTCACAAGGTCAAAGGTCAAGGTCATGTTCTAATTTTTGACCCTTGGTTGTGTGCAGATCTCCTCCTTTACTATAATAGATAGAGAACTGAAACCTTTACCAAAATGTGTATCATATTGAGATATTGAATCGTCACTTTTTTTATTTGACATTTTTATAAGAGTTATCTCCCCTAGACCAATAAAATGTATTGTGAATTGCATTATATCACTATATCTCAGTAACTATAACAGATATATATATGAAACCTTATATCATTGGTCATCATTGACCTTGACCTTGAAAATGGACACAAGGTCAAAGGTCAAGGTCACGTTTGAAATTTTGGCATTGTCTTGTCATCGCTATTCCTTTGAAACGGTAAAAGATAGGCTATAAGTTATAATGGATAAAATGTTGGTCTCATAAAGGCGCAACTTTTTTTTATTTGGAAGGAAAGGATCCGGCTTCATCTTATAGGAGTTATCCCCCATTACAACCATTGATAATTAGTTTTTCATTAATTACTGATCAACTATTCATAGTAGAGGCATGGGGTCTTCACTATGGATCATTAGGACCCTTGACCTTGAAAACAAATACACGGTCAAAGGTCAAGGTCATTTTCTAATTTTTTGTATATATTATAAGTAGTCATATCTCAATGACTATAAGAGATATTGGCATAAAATCTTCAATGTTGATCACTGTTGACCTTCAGCATGGTCAAGGTCATGCTGTAAAAGTCAAGGTCAAAGTCCTTTTTAAATGTTTTTCATGGTACTATGTATTTTGAATAGCTTATTCTTTTAATGCTATTATCTATAAGTAATATTTAAGTAGATTAAAAGATCAGTTGTCAAGGTCATTCAAGTTTTCTTACGTCCTATTTAATGACCTTTCTTATTTTTAAAGATATCTAAATAGTTTTTTAATAATTTTTGTTCTTATTAATTGCTATAGACAAATTACGTATGTTTCTTAGCTTTTTGGTTTCAAGGTCATTTATTTAAGGTCTTCTTTTGAAGTGGAAAGCCTATTAATCGTTCTTTAGAACGATTGAACCTATATTTATTATTATTCTTATTTTTTTCCGCCAAGTTTTCTTTTCCCATTATAAATTTTGTTTCGCGACATGTCGTAAAGACATTTTGTACTATGGATGTATAAGACATTACGCTTTCGCAGTTGACCCTGTCACACCGAACACTTGTTCTTTACGGAGTTATCTCCCCTGTTACAGAAAAGCTTGTGTGCAGATAAACTATGAAACCGTAGAAGATTTTGCAATAAAAGTTGTTGCAAAATGGTCAGCTATGGATTGCGACAATTTGTTACATATTGCGCAAAGTATTTTGATGACTCCTTGTAGGAGTTATTTCCCCTTATTTATTGGAAGTAAAATTTGTACCATTGTAACTCATGAACCAGAGGTGATATAGACTAGATATTTCACAGTTGGTCATCATTGACCTTGACCTTGAAAAAGGTCACAAGGTCAAGGGTCAAGGTCATGTTCTAATTTTTGACCCTTGGTTGTGTGCAGATCTCCTCCTTTACTATAATAGATAGAGAACTGAAACCTTTACCAAAATGTGTATCATATTGAGATCTTGAATCGTCACTTTTTTTATTTGACATTTTTATAAGAGTTATCTCCCCTAGACCAATAAAATGTATTGTGAATTGCATTATATCACTATATCTCAGTAACTATAACAGATATATATATGAAACCGCATATCATTGGTCATCATTGACCTTGACCTTGAAAATGGACACAAGGTCAAAGGTCAAGGTCACGTTTGAAATTTTGGCATTGTCTTGTCATCGCTATTACTTTGAAACGGTAAAAGATAGGCTATAAGTTATAATGGATAAAATGTTGGTCTCATAAAGGCGCAACTTTTTTCTATTTAGAGGGAAAGGATCCAGCTTCATCTTATAGGAGTTATCCCCCATTACAACCATTGATAATTAGTTTTTCATTAATTACTTATCAACTATTGATAATAGAGGCATGGGGTCTTCACTATGGATCATTAGGACCCTTGACCTTGAAAACAAATACAAGGTCAAAGGTCAAGGTCATTTTCTAATTTTTTGTATATATTATAAGTAGTCATATCTTAATGACTTTAAGAGATATTGGCATAAAATCTTCAATGTTGATCACTGTTGACCTTCAGCATGGTCAAGGTCATGCTGTAAAAGTCAAGGTCAAAGTCCTTTATAAATGTTTTTCATGGCACTATGTATTTTGAATGGCTTCTTCTTTTAATGCTATTGCCTATAAGTAATATTTACGTAGATTAAAAGATCAGTTGTCAAGGTCATTCAAGTTTTCTTACGTCCTATTTAATGACCTTTCTTATTTTTAAAGATATCTAAATAGTTTTTTAATAATTTTTGTTCTTATTAATTGCTATAGACAAATTACATATGTTTCTTAGCTTTTTGGTTTCAAGGTCATTTATTTAAGGTCTTCTTTTGAAGTGGAAAGCCTATTAATCGTTCTTTAGAACGATTGAACCTATATTTATTATTATTATTCTTATTTTTTTCCGCCAACTTTTCTTTTCCCATTATAAATTTTGTTTCGCGACATGTCGAAAAGACCTTTTGTACTATGGGTGTATGAGACATTACGCTTTCGCAGTTGACCCTGCTACACCGAACACTTTTTCTTTACGGAGTTATTTCCCCTGTCAAAAAAAAGCTTGTGTGCTGGTTAGCTTTGAAACTGTAAAAGATATCGCAATAAAGTTGTTCCAAAATGTTCAGCGAAGGATTGCGACACTTTATAACATATCGCATTAAAGAATTTTTCACCTTCTTATAGGAGTTATTTCCCCTTATTTATTGCAAGTAAATTTTTGACCAGAGTAACTCATGAACCAGAGGTGATAAAGACTAGATATTTCACAGTTGGTCATCATTGACCTTGACCTTGAAAAAGGTCACAAGGTCAAAGGTCAAGGTCATGTTCTAATTTTTGACCCTTTGTTGTGTGCAGATCTCCTCCTTTACTATAATAGATAGAGAACTGAAACCTTTACCAAAATGTGTATCATATTAAGATCTTGAATCGTCACTTTTTTTATTTGACATTTTATAAGAGTTGTCTCCCCTTAGACCAATAATATGCATTGTGAGTTACATTAGATCACTATATCTCGGTAACTATAACAGATATATACATGAAACCTTATATCATTGGTCATCATTGACCTTGACCTTGAAAATGGACACAAGGTCAAAGGTCAAGGTCACGTTCTCAATTTTGACATTGTCTCGCCATCGCTATTCCCTTGAAACGGTAAAAGATAGGCAATAACTTGTAATAGGTAAAATGTCAACTTTCACCTTGACCTTGCCCAAGGTCACAAGGTCAAAGGTCAAGGTCACCTGGGTTTCAGTACAGCGACATGTGAATTTTTGTACCTTTGGATTCGCTTTGTTTTTTTAGCTTGCTACATGTCGCAATAAAATTTGGTGCCAGGCATGGGCAAAAACATGGGGAATTTGAGGGTATTCCGCCAGCTTGCAAAAATAAAAAGGGGGGGGTGTTTCTAAGGGACCCCATAAGAATGTAGTGTGCAGATTTCATCCTAGACCACAGAGAATGGTGAAACAAAACGGACGCCAAATAGTTCGGGGATCGATGTCCTTGACTTGTCGCTACAGTAGAAATCATTCTGACGAACGATAAAAAAATTTCCAGGTCATGAAAGTTGAAGATAGGTTTTTCATGCAAAAATCGCGATTTTCAGAAAAACCATAAATCCTAGCCTTTCGAAAATGGCGCCAATCGATTTAGAATGTCGATTTTACCCCAACCAAGTATCTCGGATGTGCATAAATGTCAACAAAATCGAAAATCGGCAGAAAAAATCAAATGTCGAGGCCCCATCGGTACCCCCTAAATTTCAGCGGTTGAATGTTTGTGCATTGATAAATCCTTAAAATATACATCTGAATTATGTCTTCATGAGTTGTTCTAGCTGAAACAAACATTTTTTCTACTTGAGCATTTATTTTGAAATGCCATCGAGTGTCGTCCGGTATGCACGACTGCTGTATTTTACCGAACAAAGAAACGGTTTCGCTATTACAATGAATTGAAAGTAACATTCCTTTGAATTAAACTGTCAAAATAGCATCACTGTTGACCTCCTGAAAAGTCATCTTTTCAACAAAAAAAAAAAAAAAAAAAAAAAAAAAAAAAACAACTTCGTGATAATATATAAAATTGTCACGTGACTTTAGTCGTTTCCACCAGTCAAATCAATGCGTTTTATTTGTATTTTATAAATAAAAATCAAAGAATTTTCTGTCTTTCTTATTTATTTCATTGGTAAATACACGAAAACATTACAAAATGTCTTTGTATTTTAAATGTAGAAAACACATTGAAGGTATATATACGTCAAAATTTGACTTTCTGCATATCGTCTTCCGTGGTCCAGTGGTATCAACGAGGGCTGGCAAGACTGACATCGTCGGTTCGAGCCTAGGATGTGACATATGATTTTTGCATGGTTTTCTGCTACGTTTCACGTATATTTTATGCAGTTATGGTTTTTTATATAGAAAAAACAAAAAAAAACTGAATTTTTTTTACGCCGCGGTGTAAAAAATGTCGATGGAAGTGGTAAGCCATGATTATTTGTGGCGAAGTCACAAATGAACCTATATTATTAAGGCTTTCCACTTCCGAGTGGGAAGCCTTTCTATTATTCTTCTGTTTCTTATTAAGGCTTTCCACTTTCCGAGTGGAAAGCCTTCTTGTTATTCTTCTGTTTCTTATTAAGGCTTTCCACTTTCCAGTGGAAAGACTTACTGTTATTAGTCTGTTTCTTATTATTCTTATTTTTTTTCCGCCAAGTTTTGTTATCCCATTATAAATTTTGTTTCGCGACATGTCGTAAAGATATTTTGTACTATGGATGTATGAGACATTACGCTTGCGCAGTTAACCCTGTGACACCGAACACTTTTTCTTTACGGAGTTATTTCCCCTGTCATAAAAAGCTTGTGTGCAGATAAACTATGAAACCGTAAAAGATTTCGCAATGAAAGTTGTTCCAAAATGTTCAGCTAAGGATTGCGACACTTTATAACATATCGCATTAAAGAATTTTTCACCTTCTTATAGGAGTTATTTCCCCTTATTTATTGGAAGTACAATTTGTACCATTGTAACTCATGAACCAGAGGTGATATAGACTAGATATTTCACAGTTGGTCATCATTGACCTTGACCTTGAAAAAGGTCACAAGGTCAAAGGTCAAGGTCATGTTCTAATTTTTGACCCTTGGTTGTGTGCAGATCTCCTCCTTTACTATAATAGATAGAGAACTGAAACCTTTACCAAAATGTGTATCATATTGAGATCTTGAATCGTCACTTTTTTTATTTGACATTTTTATAAGAGTTATCTCCCCTAGACCAATAAAATGTATTGTGAATTGCATTATATCACTATATCTCAGTAACTATAACAGATATATATATGAAACCTTATATCATTGGTCATCATTGACCTTGACCTTGAAAATGGACACAAGGTCAAAGGTCAAGGTCACGTTTGAAATTTTGGCATTGTCTTGTCATCGCTATTACTTTGAAACGGTAAAAGATAGGCTATAAGTTATAATGGATGAAATGTTGGTCTCATAAAGGCGCAACTTTTTTCTATTTAGAGGGAAAGGATCCGGCTTCATCTTATAGGAGTTATCCCCCATTACAACCATTGATAATTAGTTTTTCATTAATTACTTATCAACTATTGATAGCAGAGGCATGGGGTCTTCACTATAGATCATTAGGACCCTTGACCTTGAGAACAAATACAAGGTCAAAGGTCAAGGTCATTTTCTAATTTTTTGTACATATTATAAGTAGTCATATCTTAATGACTTTAAGAGATATTGGCATAAAATCTTCAATGTTGATCACTGTTGACCTTCAGCATGGTCAAGGTCATGCTGTAAATGTCAAGGTCAAAGTCCATTATAAATGTTTTTCATGGTACTATGTATTTTGAATGGCTTCTTCTTTTAATGCTATTGCGTATAAGTAATATTTACATAGATTAAAAGATCAGTTGTCAAGGTCATTCAAGTTTTCTTACGTCCTATTTAATGACCTTTCTTATTTTTAAAGATATCTAAATAGTTTTTTAATAATTTTTGTTCTTATTAATTGCTATAGACAAATTACGTATGTTTCTTAGCTTTTTGGTTTCAAGGTCATTTATTTAAGGTCTTCTTTTGAAGTGGAAAGCCTATTAATCGTTCTTTAGAACGATTGAACCTATATTTATTATTATTATTCTTATTTTTTTCCGCCAAGTTTTCTTTTCCCATTATAAATTTTGTTTCGCGACATGTCGTAAAGACATTTTGTACTATGGATGTATAAGACATTACGCTTTCGCAGTTGACCCTGTAACACCGAACACTTGTTCTTTACGGAGTTATCTCCCCTGTTACAGAAAAGCTTGTGTGCAGATTAACTATGAAACCGTAAAAGTTTTCGCAATAAAAGTTGTTGCAAAATGGTCAGCTATGAATTGCGACAATTTGTTACATATCGCGCAAAGTATTTTGACGACTCCTTGTAGGAGTTATTTCCCCTTATTTATTGGAAGTACAAATTGTACCATTGTAACTCATGAACCAGAGGTGATATAGACTAGATATTTCACAGTTGGTCGTCATTGACCTTGACCTTGAAAAAGGTCACAAGGTCAAAGGTCAAGGTCATATTCTAATTTTTGACCCTTGGTTGTGTGCAGATCTCCTCCTTTACTATAATAGATAGAGAACTGAAACCTTTACCAAAATGTGTATCATATTGAGATCTTGAATCGTCACTTTTTTATTTGACATTTTTATAAGAGTTATCTCCCCTAGACCAATAAAATGTATTGTGAATTGTATTATATCACTATATCTCAGTAACTATAACAGATATATATATGAAACCTTATATCATTGGTCATCATTGACCTTGACCTTGAAAATGGACACAAGGTCAAAGGTCAAGGTCACGTTTGAAATTTTGACATTGTCTTTTCATCGCTATTACTTTGAAACGGTAAAAGATAGACTATAAGTTATAATGGATAAAATGTTGGTCTCATAAAGGCGCAACTTTTTCCTATTTGGAGGGAAAGGATCAGGCTTCATCTTATAGTAGTTATCCCCCATTACAACCATTGATAATTATTTTTTCATTAATTACTGATCAACTATTGATAGTAAAGGCATGGGGTCTCCACTCTGAATCATTAGGACCCTTGACCTTGAAAACAATACAAGGTCAAAGGTCAAGGTCATTTTCTAATTTTTTGTATATATTATAAGTAGTCATATCTCAATGACTATAAGAGATATTGGCATAGAATCTTCAATGTTGATCACTGTTGACCTTCAGCATGGTCAAGGTCATGCTGTAAAAGTCAAGGTCAAAGTCATTTTAAAATCTTTTTCATGGTACTATGTATTTTGAATGGCTTCTTCTTTTAATGCTATTGTCTATAAGTAATATTTACGTAGATTAAAAGATCAGTTGTCAATGTCATTCAAGTTTTCTTACGTCCTATTTAATGACCTTTCTTATTTTTAAAGATATCTAAATAGTTTTTTAATAATTTTTGTTCTTATTTATTGCTATAGACAAATTACGTATGTTTCTTAGCTTTTTGGTTTCAAGGTAATTTATTTAAGGTCTTCTTTTGAAGTGGAAAGCCTATTAATAGTTCTTTAGAACGATTGAACCTATATTTATTCTTATTTTTTTTCCGCCAAGTTTTGTTATCCCATTATAAATTTTGTTTCGCGACATGTCGTAAAGACATTTTGTACTATGAATGTATGAGACATTACGCATTCGCAGTTAACCCTGGCAGACCGAACACTTTTTCTTTACGGAGTTATTTCCCCTGTCATAAAAAAGCTTGTGTGCAGATAAACTTTGAAACCGCAAAAGATGTCGCAATGAAAGTTGTTCCAAAATGTTCAGCGAAGGATTGCGACACTTTATAACATATCGCATTAAAGAAATTTTCACCTTCTTAAAGGAGTTATTTCCCCTTATTTATTGAAAGCACATTTTGTACCATCGTAACTCATGAACCAGAGGTGATAAAGACTAGATATTTCACAGTTGGTCATCATTGACCTTGACCTTGAAAAAGGTCACAAGGTCAAAGGTAAAGGTCATGTTCTAATTTTTGACCCTTTGTTGTGTGCAGATCTCCTCCTTTACTATAATAGATAGAGAACTGAACCCTTTACCAAAATGTGTATCATATTAAGATCTTGAATCGTCACTTTTTTTATTTGACATTTTATAAGAGTTGTCTCCCCTTAGACCAATAAAATGCATTGTGAGTTACATTAGATCACTATATCTCAGTAACTATAACAGATATATACATGAAACCTTATATCATTGGTCATCATTGACCTTGACCTTGAAAAAGGTCACAAGGTCAAAGGTCAAGGTCACGTTCTCAATTTTGACATTGTCTCGCCATCGCTATTCCCTTGAAACGGTAAAAGATAGGCAACAACTTGTAATAGGTAAAATGTCAACTTTCACCTTGACCTTGCCCATGGTCACAAGGTCAAAGGTCAAGGTCACCTGTGTTTCAGTACAGCGACATGTGAATTTTTGTACCTTTGGATTCGCTTTGTTTTTTTAGCTTGCTACATGTCGCAATAAAATTTGGTGCCAGGCATGGGCAAAAACATGGGGAATTTGAGGGTATTCCGCCAGCCTGCAAAAATAAAGGGGGGGGGTGTTTCTAAGGTACCCCATAAGAATGTAGTGTGCAGATTTCATCCTAGACCGCAGAGAATGGTGAAACAAAATGGACGCCAAATAGTTCAAGGATCGATGTCCTTGAATTGTCGCTACAGTAGAAA
The DNA here is from genome assembly GCA_944474755.1 of Limnoperna fortunei. Taxonomy (NCBI): domain Eukaryota; kingdom Metazoa; phylum Mollusca; class Bivalvia; order Mytilida; family Modiolidae; genus Limnoperna; species Limnoperna fortunei. The sequence goes on along the minus strand of OX104121.1, from coordinate 57,452,775 downwards.
TCATTCTGACGAACGATAAAAAAATTTCCAGGTCATGAAAGTTGAAGATAGGTTTTTTATGCAAAAATCGCGATTTTCAGAAAAAACCATAAATCCTAGCTTTTCGAAAATGGTGCCAATCGATTTAGAATGTCGATTTTACCCCAACCAAGTATCTCGGATGTGCATAAATGTCAACAAACTCGAAAATCGGCAGAAAAAAATCAAATGTCGAGACCCATCGAGACCCCCTAGATTTCATCGCTTGAATTTTTGTGCATTGAGTAATCCTTGAAATCTACATCTGTATCGTCTCTTCGTGAGTTGTTCTAGCTGAAACAAACATGTTTTGTACTTTCATTTATTTTGAAATCACAATAAAATCCACGCGATGTGTCGTCTGTTCCTTCCTTTTGGTGAAAATCCGTTGCCTTTTACAATGCATTGAACGTAATATTCCAACGTTGATCACAACTGCATAAGTGACCTCCTGAGCCGTGATCTTGATGACATTTTTATGTATATCGCGATCATATGTAATATGCATCTGCGCAGTATAAAGTCTCTCCCCCCAAAAGAATATATTATACTAAGTCCGCGATAATATACCTCGATATCACGTGACGAAAGACGAAGTAACCAGTCAAATCAAACCGTTCTATATGTATTTCATAAATAAAAATCATAGAATTTTCTATCTTTCTTATTTATTTCATTTATAAATACACGAAAACATTTTAAAATGTCTTTGTATTTTAAATGTAGAAAACACATAGAAGGTATATATACGTCAAAATTTGACTTTCTCAATATCGGCTTCCGTGGTCCAGTGGTAACAACGATGGGCTGGCAATACTGACATAGTCGGTTCGAGCCTAGGATGTGACAAGTCATTTTTGCATAGTTTTTTGCTACGTTTCACGTATATTTTATGAAGTTATGGATTTTTATATAGAAAAAAAAAAATGAAATTTTTTTTATGCCGCGGTGTAAAAAATGTCGATGGAAGTGGTAAGCCATGATTATTTGTGGCGAAGTCACAAATGAACCTATATTTATTCTTATTTTTTTCCGCCAAGTTTTGTTACCCCATTATAAATTTTGTTTCGCGACATGTCGTAAAGACATTTTGTACTATGGATGTATGAGACATTACGCATTCGCAGTTAACCCTGTCACACCGAACACTTTTTCTTTACGGAGTTATTTCCCCTGTCATAAAAATCTTGTGTGCAGATAAACTTTTAAACCGTAAAAGATTTCGCAATGAAAGTTTTTGCAAAATGCTCAGCTATTGATTGCGACAATTTGTTACATATCGCGCAAATTATTTTGACGACTCCTTGTAGGAGTTATTTCCCCTTATTTATTGGAAGTACATTTTGTACCATAGTAACTCATGAACCAGAGATGACAGTGACTAGATATTTCACAGTTGGTCATCATTGACCTTGACCTTGAAAAAGGTCACAAGGTCAAAGGTCAAGGTCACATTCTAAATTTTTGACACTGTGGTGTGTGCGATTCTCCTCCTGAACCATAAGAGATACAGAAATAAATCTTTTACCAAAATGTGTATAATATTAAGGTCTTGAAAGGTCACTATAAATGATTTGACTTTTGAAAGAGTTATCTCCCCTGGATCAATTAAATATAGTGTATATAGCGTTATCTCAGTAACTATGACAGATATTTATATGAAACCTTATATCATTAGTCATCATTGACCTTGACCTTGAAAATGGACACAAGGTCAAAGGTCAAGGTCACGTTTGAAATTTTGACATTATCTTGTCATCGCTATTTCTTTGAAACGGTAAAAGATAGCTTATAACTTATAACGGATAAAATGTCGGCCTCATAAATGCGCAACTTTTTTCTATTTAAAGGAAGAGGATTTGACTTCATCTTATAGGAGTTATCTCCCATTACAACCATTGATATTTACTTTTTCATTGATAACTTATTAACTATTGATAGTAGAGGCATGGGGACTTCACCAAAGACCATTATGACCCTTGACCTTGAAAATAGAAACAAGGTAAAAGGTCAAGGTCATCTTATAAATTTGGGTATTTATGATAAATAGGCATTTCTTCATAATTATAAGACATATTGACAAAGGATCTTCACTGTTGGTCCTTTATTGACCCTCAGCATGGTCAAGGTCATATTGACAGCAGTCAAGGTCAAAATAATATTTTTTGGAAATTCTGCTTTTTCGTGTATATAAAATGGTAAATACAAGTAAATGATTTGTTTTTAAAGCATTGAATATGCAAATATCAAACACTTGGTAGTCAAGGTCATTTATCACAATTAACGTCCTATTTTTTTACCTTTTTTATTTCAATAGATATACGAATGGTTTTTCTTTCTTTTGTTTATTTTGAAAAGAAGATTCAATTTCCATATAGCCAAAGTCAATGTCAAGGTCATTTATGCAATAAGTGGAAAGCCTCTCATTTGTTCGGTAGAACCAATGAACTTATATTTATTCTTATTTTTTTTCCGCCAAGTTTTGTTATCCCATTATAAATTTTGTTTCGCGACATGTCGTAAAGACATTTTGTACTATGGATGTATGAGACATTACGCTTTTGCAGTTAACCCTGGCAGACCGAACACTTTTTCTTTACGGAGTTATTTCCCCTGTCATAAAAAAGCTTGTGTGCAGATAAACTTTGAAACCGTAAAAGATGTCGCAATGAAAGTTGTTCCAAAATGTTCAGCGAAGGATTGCGAGACTTTATAACATATCGCAGTGAAGAATTTTTCACCTTCTTATAGGAGTTATTTCCCTTTCTTTATTGGAAGTAAATTTTGTACTATTGTAACTCATGAACCAGAGGTGATAGAGACTAGATATTTTACCGTTGGTCATCATTGACCTTGACCTTGAAAAAGGTCACAAGGTCAAAGGTCAAGGTCATGTTCTAATTTTTGACCCTTGGTTGTGTGCAGATCTCCTCCTTTACTATAATAGATAGAGAACTGAAACCATTACCAAAATGTGTATCATATTGAGATCTTGAATCGTCACTTTTTTTATTTGACATTTTTATAAGAGTTATCTCCCCTAGACCAATAAAATATATTGTGAATTGTATTATATCACTATATCTCAGTAACTATAACAGATATATATATGAAACCTTATATCATTGGTCATCATTGACCTTGACCTTGAAAATGGACACAAGGTCAAAGGTCAAGGTCATGTTTGAAATTTTGGCATTGTCTTGTCATCGCTATTACTTTGAAACGGTAAAAGATAGGCTATAAGTTATAATGGATAAAATGTTGGTCTCATAAAGGCGCAACTTTTTTCTATTTAAAGGGAAAGGATCCGGCTTCATCTTATAGGAGTTATCCCCCATTACAACCATTGATAATTAGTTTTTCATTAATTACTTATCAACTATTGATAGTAGAGGCATGGGGTCTTCACTATGGATCATTAGGACCCTTGACCTTGAAAACAAATACAAGGTCAAAGGTCAAGGTCATTTTCTAATTTTTTGTATATATTATAAGTAGTCATATCTTAATGACTTTAAGAGATATTGGCATAAAATCTTCAATGTTGATCACTGTTGACCTTCAGCATGGTCAAGGTCATGCTGTAAAAGTCAAGGTCAAAGTCCTTTATAAATGTTTTTCATGGTACTATGTATTTTGAATGCTTCTTTTAATGCTATTGCCTATAAGTAATATTTACGTAGATTAAAAGATCAGTTGTCAAGGTCATTCAAGTTTTCTTACGTCCTATTTAATGACCTTTCTTATTTTTAAAGATATCTAAATAGTTTTTTAATAATTTTTGTTCTTATTAATTGCTATAGACAAATTACGTATGTTTCTTAGCTTTTTGGTTTCAAGGTCATTTATTTAAGGTCTTCCTTTGAAGTGGAAAGCCTATTAATCGTTCTTTAGAACGATTGAACCTATATTTAAGGCTTTCCACTTTCCAGTGGAAAGACTTACTGTTATTAGTCTGTTTCTTATTATTATTATTCTTATTTTTTTTCCGCCAACTGTTTTTTCCCATTATAAATTTTGTTTCGCGACATGTCGTAAAGACATTTTGTACTATGAATGTATGAGACATTACGCTTTCGCAGTTAACCCTGTCACACCGAACACTTTTACTTTACGGAGTTATCTCCCCTGTCACAAAAAAGCTTGTGTACAGATAAACTTTGAAACCGTAAAAGATTTTGCAATGAAAGTTTTTGCAAAATGGTCAGCTATTGATCGCGACAATTTGTTACATATCGCGCAAAGTATTTTGACGACTCCTTGCAGGAGTTATTTCCCCTTATTTATTGGAAGTACATTTTGTACCAACGTAACTCATGAACCAGAGGTGATAGAGACTAGATATTTCACAGTTGGTCATCATTGACCTTGACCTTGAAAAAAATCACAAGGTCAAAGGTCAAGGTCACATTCTAAATTTTGACCTCGTGTTGTGTACAGATCTCCTCCTTAACCATAACAGATACGAAAATAAAGGTCTCTTGACAAAAGCTAGATCTTATTAAGATCTTGAATCGTCACTTTTTTAAATTGAGCTTTTGAAAGAGTTATCTCCCCTGGAACAAAACAATATTATGTCAATTGCGATATCTCAGTAACTATAACAGATATTTACTTGTAACTTGACCATTGGTCATCATTGACCTTGACCTTGAAAATGGACACAAGGTCAAAGGTCAAGGTCACGTTCTAAATTTTTACATTATCTTGACATCGCTATATCTTTGAAACGGTAAAAGATAGGCAATAACTTATAATGGGTAAAATGTTGGTCTAATAAAGGCGCAACTTTGTCACATTTGAAGGGAAAGTATTTGACTTCATTTTATAGGAGTTATCTTCCATTAAGACAACTGATTATTAGTTTTTCGTATATAACTTATTAATTATTTATAGTAGAGGCATTTTTTAAATAATTGCGAGTAAATTAAGACATGTCGCGACATGTTTTATCAACAGTTTATAGAAGTTGTCTCTCTTAGAATGCCAATCTCTAGCAAATAATACAGAACAATAAACAAATACTTATCATAAATTTACTTTAAAACCATAAAAAGAGAGATAACTCAAATTTATTTGTTAAACTATTTCTGACTTTAACAAAATTAAAAGTTACTTCCCTTGTTTTTCAGTTAAATGAACAAATTTACAAATGCACCTGCGAGACTTTTCTATATTTGTATTACAAATAATAAATTTACTATAAAAACACATCTAAAACAATATGTTTGATGAAATTTGGTGGTTAATTATGTTTTTAAATTAAACAATGAAAATAATATTGAGTATTTTACCTTTAGTGCTATATTAACTGGAATTGAATATATAAATGGAGATATATGTTTTCCTAGCAATGCGTTCCACAACATGCAGAGAGTATTAAACTTTTAGTATTCAGATGTTAATGCAGAGGTAAATAATACAAAACAATAATAAAAACTATTTAATGCAAAGTCATAACCTGTCAACTTGTAATGTTTTAATTTCCTCCCGGTAAAAATAAAAGCTTTTTGACCAATCGCACATCATGCACCTTCTAAATCTTTGAAACGGGTAAAAGATAGGCAATAACTTATAATGGGTAAAATGTTGGCCTAATAAAGGCGCAACTTCGTCACATTTGAAGGGAAAGGATTTGACTTTCGTTTTATAGGAGTTATCTCCCATTAGAAACATTGATTATTAGTTTTCCATTCATAACTCATTAACTATTGACAGCAGAGGCATGGGGTCTTCACCAAAGACCCTTATGACCTCGACCTTCAAAATGGACACAAGGTCAAAGATCAAGGTAACGTTCTAAACTTTCACATTGTCTTGTTATTGCTATATCTTTGAAACAGTAAAAGATAGGCAATAACTTATAATGGGTAAAATATTGGCCTAATAAAGGCGCAACTTTGTTACATTTGAAGGGAAAGGATTTGACTTCATTTTATAGGAGTTATCTCCCATTCGAAACATTGATTATTAATTTTTCATTCATAACTCATTAACTATTGATAGTAGAGGTATGGGGTCTTCACCAAAAACCCTTATGACCTTGACATTGCAGACACATACAAGGTCAAAGGTCAAGGTCATCTGATTTTTGGAATTTATTATAAGTAGCCATATCTCATTAACTACAAGTGATATTGACATAAGATCTTCACTGTTGATCATTTTTGACCTTCATCATGGTCAAGGTCACCTTGTTAAGGGTCAAGGTCAATACATTTTTTTTTTAAATTTTTCATTTTCCGTGTATATGAAGTGGTTTATCCTAATAAATGCTTAGTTATTGATGTACAATATATGCAGAGATCAAAAGGTCAGTGGTCAATGTCATTAAAGTCTCTGAACGTCATATTTTATGACCTTTTTTATTTCAAAACTTATTTGAATGTTTTTTCTTTCATTTGTTCATAGTGTGAAATAGATTCCATTTACATATAAAGAAGGTCAGGTCAAGGTCATTATGCTCTACAATTTGACCTTTCCTATTTTAAATAATATATAAACAGTTTTGCTTTCAAATTTGTTAATTTTTAAAGACAAATTACAAATAATGTTTAGAAGCAGAATTCAATGTCATTAAATACAGATAGGTTCTTTCTGGCTGCGTAGAGTGGAAAGCCTATTAATCGTTCGGTAGAACGATTGAACCTATATTTATTCTTATTTTTTTTCCGCCAACTTTTTTTCCTTATTATAAATTTTGTTTCGCGACATGTCGTAAAGACATTTTGTACTATGAATGTATGAGACATTACGCTTTCGCAGTTGACCCTGTCACACTGAACACTTTTTCTTTACGGAGTTATTTCCCCTGTCATAAAAAAGCTTGTGTGCAGATTAACTTTGAAACTGTAAAAGATATCGCAATAAAAGTTGTTCCAAAATGTTCAGCGAAGGATTGCGACACTTTATAACATATCGCATTAAAGAAATTTTCACCTTCTTATAGGAGTTATTTCCCCTTATTTATTGCAAGTACATTTTTGACCAGAGTAACTCATGAACCAGAGGTGATAAAGACTAGATATTTCACAGTTGGTCATCATTGACCTTGACCTTGAAAAAGGTCACAAGGTCAAAGGTCAAGGTCATGTTCTAATTTTTGACCCTTTGTTGTGTGCAGATCTCCTCCTTTACTATAATAGATAGAGAACTGAAACCTTTACCAAAATGTGTATCATATTAAGATCTTGAATCGTCACTTTTTTTATTTGACATTTTATAAGAGTTGTCTCCCCTTAGACCAATAATATGCATTGTGAGTTACATTAGATCACTATATCTCAGTAACTATAACAGATATATACATGAAACCTTATATCATTTGTCATCATTGACCTTGACCTTGAAAATGGACACAAGGTCAAAGGTCAAGGTCACGTTTGAAATTTTGACATTGTCTCGCCATCGCTATTCCCTTGAAACGGTAAAAGATAGGCAATAACTTGTAATAGGTAAAATGTCAACTTTCACCTTGACCTTGCCCAAGGTCACAAGGTCAAAGGTCAAGGTCACCTGGGTTTCAGTACAGCGACATGTGAATTTTTGTACCTTTGGATTCGCTTTGTTTTTTTAGCTTGCTACATGTCGCAATACAATTTGGTGCCAGGCATGGGCAAAAACATGGGGAATTTTAGGGTATTCCGCCAGCCTGCAAAAATAAAGGGGGGGGGTGTTTCTAAGGTACCCCATCAGAATGTAGTGTGCAGATTTCATCCTAGACCACAGAGAATGGTGAAACAAAATGGACGCCAAATAGTTCGGGGATCGATGTCCTTGAATTGTCGCTACAGTAGAAACCATTCTGACGAACGATAAAAAAATTTCCAGGTCATGAAAGTTAAAGATAGGTTTTTTATGCAAAAATCGCGATTTTCAGAAAAACCATAAATCCTAGCCTTTCGAAAATGACGCCAATCGATTTAGAATGTCGATTTTACCCCAACCAAGTATCTCGGATGTGCATAAATGTCAACAAAATCGAAAATCGGCAGAAAAAATCAAATGTCGAGACCCAATCGGTACCCCCTAGATTTCAGCGGTTGAATGTTTGTGCATTGATAAATCCTTAAAATATACATCTGAATTATGTCTTAATGAGTTGTTCTAGCTGAAACAAACATTTTTTCTACTTGAGCATTTATTTTGAAATGACATCGAGTGTCGTCCGGTATGCACGACTGCTGTATTTTACCGAACAAAGAAACGGTTTCTCTATTACAATGAATTGAAAGTAACATTCCTTTGAATTAAACTGTCAAAATAGCATCACTGTTGACGTCGCGAAACGTAATTTTGATGATACTTATATGTATATCGCGATCATATGTAATATATCCATGTTAACTGTCCAATGTCAGCCCCCCAAGTGACTTGATTAAAACTAAGTCCACGATAATATAATAGCCTGGTCACGTGACATCAGACGCTGCCCACTCAGATCAAAGCGTTCTATATGTATTTCATAAAAAAAAAAATCAAAGAATTTTCTGTCTTTCTTATTTATTTCATTTGTAAATACATGAAAACAATATAAAATGTCTTTGTATTTTAAATGTAGAAAACACATAGAAGGTATATATACGTCAAAATTTGATATGTCATCAACAAGCTTCCGTGGCGCAGTGGATAGAGCGCTGAGCTGGCAATACTGACATCCTGAGTTCGATACTAGGATGTGACAAATCATTTTTGCATGGTTTTCTGCTACGTTTCACGTATATTTTGTGCAGTTATGTACTTTTATATAGAAAAAAAACATTTTTTTTTACGCTGCGGTGTAAAAAATGTCGCTTGATGTGGAAAACATGATTTTTTCTTCCGAAGGAAGAAAGGAACTTTAATTATTAAGGCTTTCCACTTTCCAGTGGAAAGACTTACTGTTATTAGTCTGTTTCTTATTATTAAGGCTTTCCACTTTCCGAGTGGAAAGACTTACTGTTATTAGTCTGTTTCTTATTATTATTCTTATTTTTTTTCCGCCAAGTTTTGTTATCCCATTATAAATTTTGTTTCGCGACATGTCGTAAAGACATTTTGTACTATGGATGTATGAGATATTACGCTTTCGCAGTTAACCCTGGCAGACCGAACACTTTTTCTTTATGGAGTTATTTCCCCTGTCATAAAAAAGCTTGTGTGCAGACAAACTTTGAAACCGTAAAAGATTTCGCAATAAAAGTTGTTGCAAAATGGTCAGCTATGGATTGCGACAATTTGTTACATATCGCGCAAAGTATTTTGACGACTCCTTGTAGGAGTTATTTCCCCTTATTTATTGGTAGTACAATTTGTACCATTGTAACTCATGAACCAGAGGTGATATAGACTAGATATTTCACAGTTGGTCATCATTGACCTTGACCTTGAAAAAGGTCACAAGGTCAAAGGTCAAGGTCATGTTCTAATTTTTGACACTTGGTTGTGTGCAGATCTCCTCCTTTACTATAAAAGATAGAGAACTGAAACCTTTACCAAAATGTGTATCATATTGAGATCTTGAATCGTCACTTTTTTATTTGACATTTTTATAAGAGTTATCTCCCCTAGACCAATAAAATGTATTGTGAATTGCATTATATCACTATATCTCAGTAACTATAACAGATATATATATGAAACCTTATATCATTGGTCATCATTGACCTTGACCTTGAAAATGGACACAAGGTCAAAGGTCAAGGTCACGTTTGAAATTTTGGCATTGTCTTGTCATCGCTATTTCTTTGAAACGGTAAAAGATAGGCTATAAGTTATAATGGATAAAATGTTGGTCTAATAAAGGCGCAACTTTTTTCTATTTAAAGGGAAAGGATCCGGCTTCATCTTATAGGAGTTATCCCCCATTACAACCATTGATAATTAGTTTTTCATTAATTACTTATCAACTATTGATAGTAGAGGCATGGGGTCTTCACTATGGATCATTAGGACCCTTGACCTTGAAAACAAATACAAGGTCAAAGGTCAAGGTCATTTTCAAATTTTTTGTATATATTATAAGTAGTCATATCTTAATGACTTTAAGAGATATTGGCATAAAATCTTCAATGTTGAACACTGTTGACCTTCAGCATGGTCAAGGTCATGCTGTAAAAGTCAAGGTCAAAGTCCTTTATAAATGTTTTTCATGGTACTATGTATTTTGAATGGCTTATTCTTTTAATGCTATTGCCTATAAGTAATATTTACGTAGATTAAAAGATCAGTTGTCAAGGTCATTCAAGTTTTCTTACGTCCTATTTAATGACCTTTCTTATTTTTAAAGATATCTAAATAGTTTTTTTTATAATTTTTGTTCTTATTAATTGCTATAGACAAATTACGTATGTTTCTTAGCTTTTTGGTTTCAAGGTCATTTATTTAAGGTCTTCTTTTGAAGTGGAAAGCCTATTAATCGTTCTTTAGAACGATTGAACCTATATTTAAGGTTTTCCACTTTCCAGTGGAAAACCTTCTTGTAATTCGTCTGTTTATTATTATTCTTTTTTTTTCGCCAAGTTTTCTTTTCCCATTATAAATTTTGTTTCGCGACATGTCGTAAAGATATTTTGTACTATGGATGTATGAAACATTACGCTTTCGCAGTTGACCCTGGCAGACCGAACACTTATTCTTTACGGAGTTATTTCCCCTGTCATAAAAAAGCTTGTGTGCAGATTAACTTTGAAACTGTAAAAGATATCACAATAAAAGTTGTTCCAAAATGTTCAGCGAAGGATTGCGACACTTTATAACATATCGCATTAAAGAAATTTTCACCTTCTTATAGGAGTTATTTCCCCTTATTTATTGCAAGTACATTTTTTACCATAGTAACTCATGAACCAGAGATGATAGAGACTAGATATTTCACAGTTGGTCATCATTGACCTTGACCTTGAAAAAGGTCACAAGGTCAAAGGTCAAGGTTACATTCTAATTTTTGATATTGCGTTGTGTACAGATCTCCTCCTTTACTATAATAGATAGAGAACTGAAACCTGTACCAAAATGTGTATCATATTAAGATCTTGAATCGTCACTTTTTTTATTTGACATTTTTATAAGAGTTATCTCCCCTAGACCACTGAAATATATTGTGAATTGCATTATATCACTTTATCTCAGTAACTATAACAGATATTTATATGAAACCTTATATCATTAGTCATCATTTACCTTGACCTTGAAAATGGACTCAAGGTCAAAGGTCAAGGTCACGTTTGAAATTTTTGCATTGTCTTGTCATCGCTATTCCTTTAAAACGGTAAAATATAGGCAATAAGTTCAAATGGAAAAAATGTTGGCCTCATAAAGGCGCAACTTTTTTCTATTTAGAAGGAAAGGATCCGGCTTCATCTTATAGGAGGTATCCCCCATTACAACCATTGATAAATAGTTTTTCATTAATTGCTTATCAACTATTGATAGTAGAGGCATGGGGTCTTCACTATAGACCATTGGGACACTTGACCTTGAACACAAATACAAGGTCAAAGGTCAAGGTCATTTTCTAATTTTTTTGTATATATTATAAGTAGTCATATCTCAATGACTTTAAGAGATATTGGCATAAAATCTTCAATGTTGATCACTGTTGACCTTCAGCATGGTCAAGGTCATGCTGTAAAAGTCAAGGTCAAAGTCCTTTATAATGTTTTTCATGGTACTATGTATTTTGAATGGCTTATTCTTTTAATGCTATTGCCTATAAGTAATATTTACGTAGATTAAAAGATCAGTTGTCAAGGTCATTCAAGTTTTCTTACGTCCTATTTAATGACCTTTCTTATTTTTAAAGATATCTAAATAGTTCTTTAATAATTTTTATTCTTATTAATTGCTATAGACAAATTACGTATGTTTCTTAGCTTTTTGGTTTCAAGGTCATTTATTTAAGGTCTTCTTTTGAAGTGGAAAACCTATTAATCGTTCTTTAGAACGATTGAACCTATATTTATTCTTATTTTTTTTCCGCCAAGTTTTCTTATCCCATTATAAATTTTGTTTCGCGACATGTCGTAAAGACATTTTGTACTATGGATTTATGAGACATTACGCTTTCACAGTTAACCCTGGCTGACCGAACACTTTTTCTTTACGGAGTTATTTCCCCTGTCATATAAAAGCTTGTGTGCAGATAAACTATGAAACCGTAAAAGATTTCGCAATGAAAGTTGTTCCAAAATGTTCAGCTAAGGATTGCGACACTTTATGACATGTCGCATTAAAGAATTTTTCACCTTCTTGTAGGAGTTATTTCCCCTTATTTATTGGAAGTACATTTTGTACCACTGTAAATTATGAACCAGTGGTGATATAGACTAGATATTTCACAGTTGGTCATCATTGACCTTGACCTTGAAAAAGGTCACAAGGTCAAAGGTCAAGGTCATGTTCTAATTTTTGACAATTGGTTGTGTGCAGATCTCCTCCTTTACTATAATAGATAGAGAACTGAAACCTTTACCAAAATGGGTATCATATTGAGATCTTGAATCGTCACTTTTTTATTTGACATTTTTATAAG